>VDFB02109042.1:14848761-14860380 GCA_007258455.2 Sequoia sempervirens
CCACCCTCTCCCACTCATCCACTCTCTCCAACTCTCTCCGACCCTCTCCTACCCTCTTCGATCCTCTCTCCCTCTCTCTCCCACCCTCTCCCATGCTCTCCCACACTCTTCCATCCTCTCTCCCACTCTCTCCCACTCTTTGTTGGAAATATGTGTCTCAATCATCACACGCTATAACCTCTACTGGGGCAAAGTTCATGTGACATCCATCATGTCTGGCCGACTAGCAGTAGTAACCTTGTTGAATCAGATTAGGTTGCTATGACCTTGCAGGAATCTCGCCAAACCCTTTTACTTAGGAGCCTATTGTTGTGATAGTTTTTTCATTATAACCTCCCACTGCTCGTGGAGATCTCTAGCTGACAAGCCATTCTATTGCATATCGGGATAACCTAGGGTGGCTCGGTGAGAAGTCTTATCGAGATATTAAAGTCTCCCCAATAGTATGTTACATGTTGTCTTTGGCGTATCTTATTTTCTATTAGTAAGAAGTCTTACTGATGTGCAAATGTCTCACTGTTGGAGGTTCAAGTTTTGGCTATCAGAGTAACACAAAGGATCTCAGGGAGATCTCTTAGTGACTGAAGAATTTCATACTGATAGCATATGGCTATCAGGGTAACCCAAATGGTCTCGGGAGGAAGTCCCAGTGAATGATGAAGGTCTCACCGATGGGAACACATATGGAGTCTTCGCAGTAACATAAAAGATCTTGGTGTGAACTCTTAGCGATAGAGAAGAGTCTTACCGACTACTATTTGGTGCTTGGTATGTCTGGGGGTTTCAGGGTAACGTCTTAGCAATACTGGTTGAGTCTTGCCAAATGTTGAATGCTTTGGATTAACCCTAAATGACTTGATATGATGTCTCAACGAAAGACGATTGTCTGGCCGATGAAAACTACATTTGTGTGACTTTGAAGCTTTGGTACCATGTTTCACCAATAGTAATAAGTCTTGGCGACATGGCGAAGGCTAAGCAGTAGCTCTCTAGACTCGATGTAACATCTTGGCGATAAGGATAACTCTTGGTGACATCGATATGAAGCCTTTGGGCATCGGGGAGACACTTCCTGTGTCTCACCGACATGCCGATACAATGTGAAATCTTTTGACCGAGTGATGGCCATCTACGTGGCTGGTATTCGACCAATCAGAGAAGTCGAATGGAAACCATTGGAAAATAGTTCGTTGAGGCAGTTCTGTGAGGAAGCTCGATAGACAAGGAATGACATGAATATAGTTTGAAGTTGTAACTTGAAGGTTCCTATACAAGATTGATCATTGTGAAGGCTGCTATATTATGGCATTAGAAAGATAAGTCAAAAATATGTATGTAATTGTTTGTTACTATAATACAAAGTGACTTCTCTTGGTGTGGTAGGTTTTTCTCCCATAAGGGTTTTCCCACATAAATATAGTGTTCATCTGTGCTTTTCTAATTCTCTGTTTCTGATATTTAATTCAAAGTGCATCTTAATTGGACTGTAGTTGAAAAATTAAAAGTATATCTACATTCTTCCCTGAGTCTTTGATGTTAGTAGAGTTGTTTCTGCATCTAATTTTCCTTACAAGTGGTATCAAAGCTTGGCCAGTTGTGTTATCCTTGTGGGTACGTTGGGTTTTTTGAGTCAATTTTTGTTCAGTGGGATTCTTGTAGAAGTTTGTTAATTTCTAATTGCAAATTGAGATGGCTAGCATGTCAAGAAAGATTTAAATAGAGAAGTTCAATGGAAGCAATTTTGAGTTGTGGAAACTCAAAATGGAGGATCTCTTAGTGGATCATGATCTGTGGCTTGTTGTGTCTAGAACTAAACCTGCAGGCATGAAGCAAGAAGATTGGGACCTTGCAGATAGAAAGTCTAAGGGGCTGATAAGGCTCTATTTGGCAGACTTCATTCTTCTCAATGTGTATGAAGAGAAGAATGCATCTTCCTTGTGGAAGAGATTGGCATCTATTTATCAGGGGAAGTCCTTGGTGAATAAACTGTTCCTGAGGAAGAAGTTGTACTCTTTGAGAATGCAGGAAGGAGGGTATGTACTTGATCATTTGAATGCATTCAACATGCTGATTGCACAGTTAACTTATGTTGGTGTAAAGACTGATGAAGAGGATTGTTGTATGCTGATATTGTGTTCTTTGCCAGATTCATGGGATCACCTTGTGATGGCTATTGGGAGTACAACATCCAGTTTCAAGATGGAAGATGTTGTTGCATCTTTGCTATCAGAAGAGATGAGAAGGAAATCTTCTAAGATGGCGAAGGAGGCCCTTGCTGTTAGAGGAAGGTCAAAAGAGAAACGCAAGAAGAAGGACAAGAAATCAAAATCAAAATCAGAAGGGGAGATCAAATTCTCCTGGCAAGAAGTCCAAGGTGAAGTGTTGGAACTATGGGCAACCTGGTCATGTCTGAAGGATTGTAAAGAGGAGAAGAATAAGAAGAAGAAGTATTCATCTGACAATGACTCTTCTCACAGTGATGGATGACTCCATTGCAGCCTTGGCTACACAAGCATCAAATGATGTCTGGCTGATTGATTATGGAGCATCTTTCCACATGACATCTCATAGAGACTGGTTTATGAAGTATGAAGAATACGATGGTGGAAAGGTGTACTTGGCAAGTGATTCAACTTTAGAGATTGTTGGCCATGGAAGAGTTAGAATCCAATTCCCTGATGGCAGAGTGAAGGGAATCAATAATGTAATGCATATACCAGGTCTGGCTCAAAACTTACTTTATGTAAGTATGCTGAATGATATTGGAGTACAAGTCACATTCTCTGGAAATGGCTACAAGATGACTAGAGGTTCAATGGTGCTAGATAGAGGTGCTCAAATTGGTACCTTGTACAAGCTAGATGCACATTCTGTTCAATGTAACAATGTCTCTATAAAGTCACAGAAGGCTACTCATGGAGGAAAAGAGGGAAATGTTCCTAATTGTGTAAACTCTATGGAAGTTAAACTTCTAGTAGAAAAGACTATGCTCTGGCATCATAGGCTAGGCCACATAGGAGAAAAAGGTTTAAAAACCTTGAAGAACAAAAACCTGGTTGAGGGGTTTGAAGATTATAACCTTGAATTTGAATTCTATGAGCATTGTATATATGGAAAACAACATTGTGTTTCTTTTTATTCCAGTCCTCATAAATCTTCTGGTTTGCTAGATTATATTCATTTGGATGTGTTTGGTCCAGTGAATGTTCCTTCTTTGTCTCAATCAAGACACTATGTGTCGTTCATTGATGATTATTCGAGAAGAACATTCATTTATTTTTTGAAAAGTAAATAAGAAGTATTTAGTCAGTTTAAGGAATTTGAGAACCTTGTAGAAAATCAGAATAGAAGAAAAATTAAATGCTTAAGGATTGATAATGGTGGTGAATTTTGTTCTGATGAATTCGAGAGGTATTACAAAGACCATGGGATTAAAAGACATAAGACTACACCCTATACTCCATAGAAAAATGGAGTTGTAGAAAGGTTCAATAGGACAGTGATGGAGAGAGCACAAAGTATTCTAAGTAGTGCTCGCTTGGAGGAGAAATTCTGGGCTGAGGCTGTTGCTACTGCATGTTACTTAATAAATCATTCTCCAAATTCTGCTCTTGTTGAGAATACACCTTTGGAAGCGTGGTCTGGTAAGAAGCCCTCTTTAAGAAATATTCATGTTTTTGGTTGTGAGGCATATGCTCATGTGTCGTATGAGAAAAGATCTAAGTTGGAGAACAAGGCTGTCAAATGTATTTTTATTGGCTATAGTGCTGGCATAAAAGGATACAAGTTTTGGAATCTTGATATGGAGAAGGTTGTATACAGTAAAAGTGTAATCTTTCATGAGCTGAAGCCTTCTACCTTGGATCTGCAGTCAGAGACAAAGTCAGAAAACAATAAGGATGTAGTTGGAATTCCTCATACTCTAGATAAAGAGGAATTGAAAATTCAAAATGTGCCCAAAACTAAGGAGAGCTCAAGCAGTTCTAAAATTTTTGAAGAAGAAGAAGAACCTCAGCCTCAGCAAGTGAGGAGGTCAACCCATGAAAGAAAACAACCTGATAGGTATGGGTTCTCTTTGATAGATTCTACTTGTGCCTATTCTTTAATTTCTAGCACTGATGAGCCTAGGACTGTAAAGGACACATTTAAAATGTCCGATTCAAACTCTTGGTTGGAAGCCATGAATGAGGAAATGGCATCATTAGAAAAGAATGAAACTTGGAGTTTGGTGCCCTTGCCTAAAGGCAAAAAAGTTGTTGGCTGCAAATGGGTATTTAAAAAGAAGATTGGTCTGGATGGTAGTGCAGAAAAGTACAAGGCAAGATTGGTTGCAAAGGGTTATTCCCAGGTAGAGGGAATTGATTATGGGGAAATTTTTTCTCCTATAGCTAAGCTAACATCTATCAAATTTCTTTTGTCACTTGCAACAACGTATGACTTAGAGGTCGAACAGATGGATGTGAAGACAACATTTCTTCATGGTGATCTTGAAGAAGAAATCTATATGTCTCAACCTGAGCACTTTATGGAGAAAGGTAAATAGAAACTGGTTTGCTAGTTAGAAAAGTCTTTGTATGGGTTAAAGCAGTCACCTAGAATGTGGTACCATAAATTTGATACTTTTGAGTTGTTTTTGGGATTTGTGAGATCAAAATCTGATCATTGTGTTTATTACAAAGCTGAAAGTGATCAAATGCTTATTATTGCTCTCTGTGTTGATGATATGTTGTTCATAGGCAATAGTAAGCTAATGATTTCTGATCTTAAGTCTCAGTTGTCTGCTAAGTTTGAAATGAAATATCTTGGTGCAGCAAGGCATATTCTAGGGATGGAGATAACTAGGGACAAGAATAGTAGAAAACTTTGGCTTAGTTAGAGTAAGTATATCAAAATTATTCTAGAGAGATTTTGCATGAATGATTGCAAGCAGCTAGTTGTTCCAGTCTTGTAGGGAATGAAGCTATCTATTGAAGATTATCCAAAACCTCCTATTGAGATGGAGGACATGACCAATGTACCCTATGCTAGTGCGGTTGGCAGTCTCATGTATGCAATGGTATGTACAAGGCTAGGCATTTTCCAAGCAGTGGGAGTTCTTAGTCAGTTTATGGCTAATCTAGGAAGAACACATTGGGATGCTATGAAGAGAGTGTTTAGATATTTGAAGGGAACTTCAGATTTTTCTTTGTGTTACCATGGGAACTTGGTTGAATCATAGAGGACTCTCAACATTCATGGATATGTAGATTCTGATTGGGCATGGGACATTGATAGCAGGAGGTCCACCAATGGATACATTTTCATGTTGAATGGTGGTGTAGTGAGTTGGATGAGTAAGCAGCAGGCTGTAGTCGCTTTGTCCACTATAGAGGTTGAATACATGGCAGCTACTCATGCTTGTAAAGAAGCAGTTTGGCTAAAACGTTTGTGTTCTAACATTGGTTTTGATGCAGGGAAAATAACTATTTTTTGTGACAGTCAGAGTGTAATTTTTCTGGCAAAGAATCCTACTTTCCATGCTAGGATGAAACATATAGACGTACAGTACCACTTTGTACGAGATATGGTGGAGGATGGAAAGGTCAGTTTGGAAAAGGTTGATACTCTAGAGAATGTTGCAGATGCATTGATGAAGCCAGTGAGCATAGACAAGTTTCAGTGGTGTGCCAGTTCAATGGGCCTTAGTGCCCATGATTTTCAGTAAGTTTTGTTGTGCTCTAGAGGTGCCTATGTGATCTTCATCAAGTGGGAGATTGTTGGAAATATGTGTCTCAATAATCACAGGCTGTAACCTCTACTGGGGCAAAGTCAGTGTGACATCCATCATGTTTGGCCGACTAGCAGTAGTAACCTTGTTGAATTAGATTAGGTGCTGTGACCTTGCAGTAGTCTCACCAAACCCTTTTACTATGGAGCCTATCGCTGTGACAGTTTTTACATTGTAACCTCTCACTGCTCATGGAGATCTCTGGCTGATAGGCCATTCTATAGCATATCGGGATAACCTACGGTGGCTCGGTGAGAAGTCTTATCGAGATATTAAAGTCTTGCCAACAGTATGTTTCATGTTGTGGTCTTCGGCATATCTTATTTTCTATCGGTAAGAAGTCTTACCGATGTGCAAATGTCTCACTGATAAAGGTTCAAGTGTTGGTCATCAAAGTAACACAAAGGATCTTAGGGAGATCTCTTAGCAACTGAAGAATGTCATATCGATAGCATATGGTTGTTGGGGTAACCCAAATGCTATCGGGAAGAAGTCCCAGTGAATGATGAAGGTATCACCGACGGGAACACATATTTAGTCTTCGCGGTAACATAAAAGATCTCGATGTGAACTCTTAGTGATAGAAAAAAGTCTTACAGACTACTATTTGGTCCTTGGTATGTCTGGGGGTTTCAAAGTAATGTCTCAGTGATAGCAGTTGAGTCTTGCTAAATGTTGAATGCTTCAGAGTAACCCTAAATGACTCGATATGATATCTCAGCAAAAGATGATTGTCTAGCCAATGAAAACTCACATCTGTGTGACTTTGATGCTTCGGTATAATGTTTCACTGATAGCGATAAGTCTTGGCGACATGGTGAAGTCTAAGCGGTAGCTCTTTGGACTCGATGTACCATCTTGGCGATAAGGATAACTCTTGGTGACATCAATATGAATCCTTTGCGCATCGGGGAGACACTTCCTATGTCTCACCGACATGCCGATACAATGTGAACTCTTTTGACCAAGTGATGACCATCTACATGGCTGGTATTCGACCAATCAGAGAAGTCAAATGGAAATCATTGGAAAATAGTCCATTGAGGTAGTTCTATGAGGAAGCTCGATAGACAAGGAATGACATGAATATAGTTTGAAGTTGCAAATGCTCGATGGTTCGGTTGGTTCAATCAATAGGTGTCTGAGCAGTTCAAATTGTATTAGTGGATGAATTCTATTCTATGAAGACTGTAACTTGAAGATTCCTATACAAGATTGATCATTGTGAAAGTTATTGTATTATGGCATCAGAAAGATAAGTCAGAACTTTGTATGTAATTGTTTGTTACTATAATAAAAAGTGACTTCTCTTGGTGTGGTGGGTTTTTCTCCCATAAGGGTTTTCCCACGTAAATCTAGTGTTCATCTATGTTTTTCTAATTCTCTGTTTCTAATATTTAATTCAAAGTGCATCATAATTGGAATGTAGTTAAAAAATTAAAAGTATATCTACATTCTTCCTTGAGTCTTTGACATTAGGAGAGTTGTTTACGCATCTAATTTTCCTTACACTCTCTACCACCCTCTTCCACCCTATCCCACCCTCTCCCACTCTCTCCCACCCTATCTCCCACTTAGCCACTCTCTCCCATGCTCTCCCACCCTTTCCCACACTCTACAATTCTCCCACCCTCTCTCCCATGGCCATCTCTCTAATTATTCATAACACGCTCGCGTTATATAAAGTTAGTTTTTAAAAAGATTTATAGGTTACACCCACTCCAACCCTATCTCTCCAACTCTCTCCCACCCTCTCCCACTCTCAAATAACTCTCTTCCACCCTCTTCTACTCTCTCGCCCACTCTCCCACCCTCTCTCCCTCTCTCTCCCACCATCTCCCACCCTCTCTCCCACTCTCCACTCTCTCCCACACTCTCACACTCTCTCCCACCCTCTTACACCTTTCCCCACCCTATCTCCCACTCTCCAAGTCTCCCACACTCTCTCGCACTCTCTCCAACTCACTCCAACCCTCTCCCGCACTCTACGACACTTTCCCACCCTCTCCCACCCTCTCCCAAACTCTCCCACTCTCCCTCTCCCACACTCTCTCCTCTCCTGGTCTCTCCAGCTCTCTCCCCTTGTCTCCACCTCTTTTGACTCTCTGCGCTCTCACAGGACTCTCTCCCACTCTCCTCCCACCTCTCTCCCATCCTCTCCCACTCTCTCCCACCCTCTTCACCCACTCCCACCCTCTCCCACCTCTCACCCTCTACAGCTCTCCCACCCTCTCCCGCTCGACTCTCCACCTTCTCTCCATTACCATCTCTCTATTTATTCACTGTCTCATTATAATAAAGTTAGTTTTCTAAGTTTTATGGAGTACACCCTCCACCCTATCTCCCACCCTTTCACCTCTACCACCCTATCTCCGCTCAACCTCCTCTCCCACCCTCTCTCACTGGAGGCTCTCTCTGAGTTCTCTCCACCTCTCCCACCCTCTCACCCTATCTGATGCTCTCTAACTCTCTCTAACTCTATCGCACCATCTCCCACCCTCTCCCAACCTCTCCCACCCTCTCCCATGCTCTCACACTCTCTCCCACCCTCTACCACCCTCTCCAATGCTCTCCACTCTCTCCCACCCTCTCCCACTCTATCCTATTAGAATAGACAAGATCTGATTGCAAACCTGAAAATTACCTTCCACAGAAGAGGAAAACGAAAAAGCAGAGATTGCATAAAAACATGCAATTTGATATATTCAAAAAGACCAACCAATTACAAGAGATAATTTTCTTTATAAAAGCAAAGATGCCTAAACCTAATCTTATCTTGAGCAATAGGATAGCTCGATAAGATAAAGATGAGATCCTATATCTTAGGAATTAAATAAATCCTAAGTAAACTTATGCTAAGTGTAATTAATAATTAATTACACCAACACCCCCCCATAAGTGCAACTTAGGGAGAAGCAGATTATTATGAAAATATGAGTCCCAACAACAAGGCCTAATTAGGTACTCATGTACAAATGCAAAGAGAGAGAAACCCCCTTCAGTGAGATGAATTGCTGCGAAGAAACACTGGAACCCCAAATCCGGCAAGCAAGGAAAGATAGTTATGTTTGCAAGATACCAATCAGAATCACAAATGCAATAGCAGACCCGATGCCAAGGAACACTAGAAACTCACATACTGGATCAACTCTAGAATCTATAAGCAACAGTAGATGAAAGATGAATGGACCCATAATGATGACAAATCTGGAAGTTGTGCCTCACGAAGCCAATGCCAAACTGAAACTAAAACTGCCCATAGGACGAGTACCATCAAGATTCTGGAACATTAACCATAAAACCATGGCCCTCAAATGAGAAAGATCTGAACCAATGTGGATCAAGAACTATAAAATCCCAAAGTGAAGTGTGAACCAAAGCAAACCAACAATGTGTCCAACGAAGCAAGAAAGAAGCAAGAAGGAGACAACAGAAACCAAACAAACTCATGCGAGTTGTCACCAAAATGAAAGATGGATGCAAGAACCCCCCTTAATGTAACTTTATATTAGTTCGTTATTACAATACCCAATGATTGCATAAGGAGATGATGCAAAATTACAAAAACATAGGTGAAAATGTAAACCTAGAGCATGAAACAAAAAGGAATGCATGCCTAAAATAAGTTACACATTTTCTAGAAATGACCTCAAATCTGCATAGAGGCCGAAACCAGCTTTTTGATGCCACAAAAATCACAAAAAACGGATAAGTGAGTGAAAAGATATGCATCCCAGAGTGAAAAAAGGAAACATCTGAATTCCAAGGTAGAAAAAGGCATCAAAAAGAAAAAGAAAAAAAGAACATTACACCTATACCATTGCATAGAGCGTCAAAACAGCTTTCTGATGATATCTCGTTTGCAAAAAAATACCTCTGTATGCCCAAGATATGCCCATTTCCGTGAAAGTTGTCCAAAAAGGTGTGATTTGGCCCCCAGAAGCCCCCAGGGGCTAAAAAAAATGCGCCCTTGGTCACCTGGGCGGACCAAGGGCTGAAACGCAGGGTCTGGGGCCGAAGCTCCTGGTCACCCATGTGACCACCATAAGAGCTAAGCCACCACTGCAAGGGGCTGGGCAGAGCCCATGGGCGTTCATAGGACCACCCGATGTGAATTGAGCCCATGGGGGCTGTACTCCAGTCGGTGCCGGTGGCTGAACCTCGGGGCTCCCGGTCTGTAATAGGACCACCGCGGAGCCCGCGGGGGTTATATGTAGCCGGCGGAGCTTGGGCGAAGACCGCCAGTGGCTGGCCAACAACTAAGGGGAGCGGCAGGGGAAGCGGCGTGGTGGTAGAGGTCAGGTGGCCACCCTGTGGCGGAACGGTGGTCGCAGGGTGGCGCCCGACCTGTATAACTGGCAGCACAAAAATAAATGCGCTATTTTTTATTTTTTTATTATTTTTTTGTTTTTTTCTTGAAAACAATGCCTCGGGATGCATGCTTGGGGGCCGTACGACCCTTGGGCAAAAAAATTTTTGCCTCTCTAGTCGACAATGTCCAAATCGGACAAGTATTATATGGAAACAGGGGTTTTTGGGCGCTGCAAATCCAACAGTGAGGTTCGTTTGGGCCCAAAGTGCTCCAAAAATAGGCAACCCCCAGATCTATCAGAAAAATCACCGATTTTAGAACCCTCACAGATCTGGCAAACGGTGATGAAAATCAATAAAATGAAAGCCATTTCTGACTTTTTCTAGTGCTCTGAATCCAACGGAAAACCCTGATCTGATCCAAGATGCTGCATAATGATGCTCAAAGATTGAAACCCTCGAGGGACCTAAAATGAGCTCTGCATTGTATTCCTCTGAAAATGCTGAGAAGGGGCTACAAATCGAGGCTCTGATACCATGTTAGAATAGCCAAGATCTGATTGCAAACCTAAAAATTACCTTCCACAAAAGAGGAAAATGAAAAAGCAGAGATTGCATAAAAACATGCAATTTGATATATTTGAAAAGACCAACCAATTACAAGAGATAATTTGCTTTATAAAAGCAAAGATGCCTAAACCTAATCTTATCTTGAGCAATAGGATAGCCCGATAAGATAAAGATGAGATCCTATATCTTAGGAATTAAATAAATCCTAAGTAAACTTATATTAAGTGTAATTAATAATTAATTACACCAACATATTCAACCCTTTCCCACCCTCTTCCACGTTCTCTGACTCTCTCTGACTCTCTCCCACTCTCTCCCACTCTCCCACCCTCTCTCCCTCTCTCCCACTCTCCCACCCTCTCTCCAACTCTCTCCCACCCTCTCCCTCGCTCTTTGATTCTCTCCCACTCTCTCCCACACTCTCACACTCTCTCCCACCCTCTTGCACTCTCACCCACCCTATCTCCCACTCACCCACTCTCCCACACTCTCTCCCACTCTCTCCCACCATCTCCCAACCTCTCTTTCCCTCTACAACACTTTTTGACCCTCTCCCACACTCTCCCACTCTTTCCCACTATCTACCACCCTCTCCCGCGCTCTCCAACACTTTTCAACCCTCTCCCACTCTCTCCCACCCTATCTCCCACTCTTGCAGTCTCTCCAACCCTCACCTACCCTCTCCCAAGATCTCCCACTCTCTCCCACCTTCTCCCACCCTCTCCCAACCTTTCCCACTCCTCCCACTCAACCACTCTCTCCCACCCTCTCTCTCACTCTCTCCAACTCTCTCCCACCCTCTCCCATGCTCTCTTACTCTCTCTAACTCTCCCACACTCTCCTACCCTCTCTCCCACCCTCTCTCCCACCCTCTCCCACTCTCTCTCACCCTCTTCCACCCACTCCCATCCTATCTCCCACACTCTTTCACCCTCTCCCACCCTATCTACCACTCAACCACTTTCTCCCAC
>VDFB02109042.1:14861426-14992929 GCA_007258455.2 Sequoia sempervirens
CTCTCCTCCCTCCCTTCCACCCTATCTCCCACTCTCCCACTCTCCTAGACACTCTCCCACTCTCTACCACCCTCTCCCACACTCTCCCACACTCTCCCGCTCTCTCTCACACCCTCCCACACTCTCTCCCTCTCCCACCCTCTCTCACCCTCTCTCTCATAAGCATAAATACATACATATAGGCATACATGCATGCATGCATGCATACATACATACATGACACACCAACATACATATACATACAAACATATGAACAAACATTCAATAAAGTGACATTTAACTAAAGGAAGACATAATGCAAGTGCATTACATGTTGCTAGACATGTTCCCTGGAGAAGCAAAAAATCTCAAACCTAACGCATAATGCGAGCACGTTATATTTTTCTTTGGGAATCGTCGAACCTTAGCTTTGGTATTTGCCTTGGCATACCAACCCAAAGGTTTGGAGGGAATTCCCAATGACCAAAGACGTGTTTTTTGCAAATTCTACAATTTTTCACATAATTGGGTTTGTGCTCACCGTCAGGATTGCATCTAGTTCAATATCAACAAAATTGAACACATGGGTAATGTAAAGTTCTCTCTTAGATTTCCAATGATGTAATATTTTTCACTTTCTGACAATGTTAGGCCTTTCATCCATAATTTCTTTTGTTTGTATGTCTATTTTTTGTCAAAAAGTAGTGTTTGGTGTTTTTTTCATTATAAATTAACCATTCTTCAAAATTTCAAATAAATTACATTTTTAGAAACTAGACTCCATTCTACAAATTTTAAAAATAATTTTAAAAAAAAATCTATTACTTTCCAAAATTTGTAGGGAGAGCACGGCCAAAATTCTGCTTTTTAGGAAGTGCCCGCTTAGAAAAATAGTAAAAATTAAATATTCATTAAAAAATTATTAGAAAAATCATGCATCAACTAGATACTGTTAGCTAACTTCTGACCATGTGATTTTAAAAATACTACAAAAAAGTTCACCGTGTTAGGGTTGTACAAGAGTTGCTATGTTATGTTTTTCTGACAAAAACAACAACATTTGTGTACATCCCTCTTTTGAACCCCTTAATCTCAACCATTTTCAAAATAAATTAGTAGTTTTGAAAGTAGACTCGGAGCACTTTGATCCTTGTTTTTGTTCCATCTCAAAATTTTGAGTGCAGCTATCCTCAATTTCACGTCCAAGGTTAGTATTTCCTAATTTCAGAAAAAAGGTGGCCACTTAAGCCCCCTTTTTGGGAACCATCTTGGTGCACTTATCCCTAGGTGACTGAAAATGAATGCAAAAGTGCAATTACAACTATGTTTGAAAACACATTATGATATGGAAAAAATTATGTAAATGAAGAAATTATGCGGAATATAAAGTAGATGATAAATCTGAATGTACCTAGATGAAATTATGTAATTACAACTATGTTTGAAAACACATTATGATATGGAAAAAACTATGTAAATGAAAAAATTATGCAGAATATAAAGTAGATGATAAATCTAAATGTACCTAGATGAAATGTGAGCTTTCTGGAGTGTTTTGGATGTTGGTGAAATTCACTGATTTTTCACAATGGGACTCATTTGCCCAGGGTGGCAAATTAGTCCACCTACTGGTCAAAAACTGACAGGAGTTGGTTTCTATTAGTCGAGATCTGAAATCTGACAAAACTCAAGTTTCCAATCCTAAGGTGGGACTTATTCACCATAGGTGGCGAATTAGTCCTCCCACACATTTTTGAAAAACTAGGAGACAACTCTGCAACACCAAATCTGGGAATGTCTGCTTGTCAGGTTATTGAAGTCAAATCTATAGAAAATGGACAAACAACACTCTCCAAGCTTGAAATTGACTCAAGTTGACTTGAAGCACCTAGTTGGCTTGAAAATCACTCTTCAACACCTAATAACCTATCAAATTTGCAAACAAAGGGTTGCAAACAAACAAGCAAAAGGGGAAAAATGATTAGGGGTTAGTGAATAGGGGTTTGCCTTTATCAATCCCCACTTTTGGTAATTAAACCCTTGAAAAGACAATGAAATAAAAAAGAAATATAAACTAATAAATTCCATCAACTCACCTAACTCTTGACTGCAATAATGCAATTTTGAAGTAATGCCAATGGTTGCTTCAAAGTTCTTAGTGCTTGAAAGGGATGTAGAATGCTTGAGATTGCTAGAATATGATATGTGAATGTTGGAGGATCGTAGATGTAAAATGAGGTGAAAAATACTTATTTATACAATTCTTCTGCCTTAGTATCCATTCATACCTCATCACAGGCTAACATCAAGTGATTTTGAATAAAACCCTGAAAGAAAATTTGAAATATTTTGAATTTAGGAGGGGGCCCATTTGCATTGGGGGGCTCATTCGCCACCCATGGCAAATGGGTCCCACCTAGGACCTAAACACATGTGTTGAGAATAATGTTGTATTTAATGTTCTTTGTCAGGATAATATACAAAAATACACTTAATTAAGTCATATGAGGGCATAAAGGGACAAAATAAAGCATGAGAAAGGTGTAAATAGTGAAGATGTGCCTAGAAAAGCATGACATCTTGTTACAACACTTTACAAAACTTTACAATATGGCTTGTTGATGTGTAAAAAGGTGATTTTTAGGTGAAATGCATTAAATAGAGTCTAGAAGAATGTAGAAATGTCTTACAACAGTTCACAACACCTTCATAAGATGTCGTTCGTTGAGTTTTAATACCTAAATAAGCATGTTCAAGCCATGTTAGAACATAAAATCAAAGAAACATAGTTCCAACACCATGAAACAAGATCTAAAAGGCCATGAAAATGACAAGGGGCCATTTTTCTATGACACATGTTTATTTTAATAGGTTGAATAATGATATCTACATTATTTTATGTTTATATGTTGATTATATGCTTGTAGCGGGGTCTAACATGGATCACATAAAGGAGTTAAAACAACAGTTAACAAATTCATTTTCTATGAAGGATTTGGGGGTAGCTAAACAAATCCTTGGTATGAAGATTACAAGAGATAGGAAAAATAGAAAATTGTTTCTATCTCAAGCTGATTATGGTGAAACTTGGTGTTACAAAGATTTCATATGGAAAATGCAAAAGTTGACAGCACACCTTTGCCCAATCATGTCAAATTGACTAAGGATATGTGTCCAAAGAAATAAGAGGATGAAGAAAAAATGTCCAAGGAACCATATGCTTCAGTTGTAGGTAGTTTAATGTACGCCATGGTATGCACAAGACTGGATATTACACATGATGTAGTTGTTAGTAGGTATATGAGTCACCCTGGAGTTGAGCATTGGAATGCGGTAAAATAGATTCTCAGGTATTTCAGAGGTACATCCAATAAATATTTATGTTTTGGGGGCTCTATTACTGATCTAAAAGCTATGTTGACTCATATTTGGCAGGGGATATAGATACCAAGTGGAGTACAATAGGCTATGTATTTATAGTTGGTGGGATAGTAGTGAGTAGGATTTCTCAGTTGCAAAAGGTGGTTTCTTTATCCACCATAGAGGCAAAGTATGTTGTTGCAACAAAGGTAGAAAAGGAGATGATATGCTTGCAAATTTCATGGAAGAGTTTGGAAAACAACAGGCTGAAAATTACTTGTTTACAGAAAGCTAGAGTGTTATACATCTTGTAAAGAATTATGTCTTGCACTCTAAAACCAAACACTTTCTGTTGATATATCATTTCATTTGGTTAGTGTTGGAGGATGTACAGGTAAAGTTGAAAAAGATACATACATATTCCAATCCAGCGGATATGTTTACGAAGGTGATGACAAGCAGGAAGTTGAGCTCCTCTTCAACTTCGGTTGGCCTTAAAGGTTGAATTCAAGTATAATAGAGAAATAGGGTCCAAGGTACTTATTTCTAGTGGGAGCAATAAGTGCAACAATGTCACCTTGGATTAGTCTCCAAGTGGGAGATTGTGTTGGTGTGGAGCCTGATCAGTCTCCAAGTGGGAGATTGTTGGTATGTGGAGATTGATCATGCTATACTGTACACTCTTCATGTATCCTTGCTAGGGTCTAGGGCCGGGTCGGGCCTCAAGTGGGGGTTTAGGGGTAGCAACCCCCGAGAATTTCTTTTTTCCCCTATTTTTCACGTCATCACTAAAAAGGAAAAATCACTGAATTTTTTTTTTTACTTTGTAGAACCCTAATCTGGAAGCTTCTAAGCTTGTTATAAGGGATTGGGATGGGAGTTATAGTATGATGAAAAAGGTGATTATTCATGAGATTGTAATAAGTTTTGCACTAGATAATAAAACCATTAGATGAAGTTACACGGTTTTGTGGATGTAGCATGGATTGGGTGAACCACGTTAAATTCTCTATGTTAATTTTTCTGTGTTTTATTCCTCTATTTTATTGATCAAATCTACATTTAATTGTTAGATATCTGCCTTCTAACCATAACACTTGGATGCTACCAATTTTATCATCATTGGTTTAAGAGTTGTTGCAATATTTAGGTTGCTTGAATTCTCTAGTGATATGTTTTTCTTAATGGCATACAAAAAATTCATTGCCAATAATTCACTGAAGGAAAATTCACCGCCAACAATTTACCACCACGAAAAATTCACTAACGGAAAATTCACCGCCAAGTAAAATTCACTGCCAGCAATTCACCGCATCGGAAAATTAACTGCATTAATATTTTTAATAAAATCAAACTTTATGAAATATATATTAAAAAATATTAATGCGGTTAATTTTCCCCACGGTGAATTGTTGGCTGTGACTTTTACTTGGAGGTGAATTTTCCGTGGTGATGAATTTTCTATCAGTGAATTGCTGACAGTGAATTTTCCTAGAGCCTTTTGAAGATTCAAGAAGTGAAAGAACCAACAAAATTCCTAATAATAAGGATATATAGGAAGGGAAGATAGATATTAGTTTCAACCTCTTTGGTGAATTTGATGCAGTTGATGATATTACGTAAAGGTTCACCATGATAGAAGATAACAAAGTCACATGATAACGCCATCAAATTTTTTATAAACCACGCCCCAAGTGTGAAAAAAATAGATTTTAGGTATAATTCCACCAATTAAAATAACTTATCATTAGTTTTAAATATCACACTAATTCAATAGTCATTATCAAATTATTTGGTAAACAAGGACACAACATCAAAGCTAAGATATTACTAGATCATCATTTAACTTCTTGTCCTTAATTTAGAATCATTATATTTTTCATATTTATAATAATCTTTACAAGTTCAGGTCTATAATATTTATTATTACTATTTTTATATATTGTCATCTATAATACTCATTTTATAATTTTGAAATATAATTACAACAAATATGTTTATTTTTAATCATCATTGCATTCATAATATTATAATAATCATAATATTTATTTGAATATAATATTATTTTAGTTTAATGAAGATTATAATAAATTAGATTATACTATACCATAAGCTAAACATTTATTATTTATTTGTAATGTTACTTTTAATGTTTCAATATTTAGATTTTATCATGAATAATATTTTATAATATATTTACAACAGTTATATTTATTTATTTTTATAACTCTTCCTTCTTTTTAATTTCATATAATATTTAAAAAAATCTTAATTTTGTATTTTTATAACTCTTATTTTTTATTTTTTATTTCATATATACTTGGATTCATCATTAGTATTATTATAATTATAATAATTATGATATTGATTATAACAAAATAAGTATTATTGAATGATTTGGTGGGTGATAAGTGGCTCGGCTCTGCAACTATGGTGGAATTTCAGCTCTTATTGTAATCAAATCTTGTATGAGAGCATTTAGGGTAAAAATAATAGAACACACCCTCTTGAATTTGAAGCGGTTTGGACAGATTGTGGCGGAAGATAGAATAATTGAATAGGAAAATGGAGAAGGATTAGCACTCTGCAACTAGGGTTTTGTGTTGCATGTTGTTCTCGGTTGTAGGACTCCATTCGTGCCAGGTGGGAGAGGCCAAGCCCTCCCCCACATAGGTTCACTTTTCTTTTTTTTCAATTACTTGCATTAATTCTCCTCTCTTTGTCATGTGTTCTAGTTTTGTTAGTCGCCTTACCATCAAAGTGTTGGCTCTAAGGTCAACCTCTACCACTTGTTAACATTCATGGAGGGGGGTACTGAGCCCCCTAGTTCTATGGCTTGTGATGATGGTATTGAGAAGCCCGCAATGTCGTTTCAAGAGGCGGTCACTATCGATTGTGTTGTTGTCCCTTCTTATACAACATTCATTCTCAAAGATGGCCAAGGCGAGGTGGGTAACAATGGCGGCCCAAGTGAAGAAGGTAAGCCCCTAGACAGTTCTTGTTATGTTAAACTCACTCCTAATCCCGAAATGAAAGGTGTTATTAAAGGGGGAAAAAATAAGCTTAAGGGTGTTGCAATCTTCTTTGCTATTGTTGATATGAACAAAATTCCTCCTAGAAAATTCTTAACTACCTGGCTCTCGAATTTCTGGGCTTTGAAATTTGGTATCCACATTAGTTATTGTAGAATGCTCTAATGTGGGTTGTTTGTTATTTTCTTGAAAGACCACGCTATATAAGAAAAGGTGGTTAGAAAGTCATTTTGGAACCTAGGAGGTTGTCTTTTTAGAGCCCTAACCTAGTCGCCTATGGCCATTACTGAAGAGGTTCTTGCTCTGTCATGCCCAAGGTGGGTTGTTATTAAAAACATCCCTCCAGAGTACTAGAAACTAGTTCCGGCCCTCATTTCTCCCTTTGGCAAAGTGGTTAGGGTTGATGATACAAAAGCCTCTCTGCCCCCATCTGGACGCTAGAGCCCTAGTTTCTCTCAACCCCAAAATGATTATTCTACCAGGTATTACCATTGAGGATGACGATAAAGACATTAACTATCCTATTGAGGTCATTGATATCATTAATGCATGTTACCTTTGTCATAATGAGGGGCACATTTTCAAGAATTTCCCTTTCATAAAAATTCAACTGTTAAGACCAAAATTAAAACCAAATATTTTGAAGGTAAACAAAACAATGATAATTTTAATCCTAACAGGTAGCTAGGGCTTAACCTTGAGTTGAATCCCGTGTGCAACAAGACTGTCTTAGAGGATGACAACTTGGGAAACTCACATTGTCATTCCCCAGAAACAAACCCTGTCAATAGTCCCTCAACTCTAATGGATGAGGGTAACATCACCCCTCGTACTGGCAGTAACGATGAGGGAAGGATCTCCGCTAATGCTTCCTCAGGGGAGAAGGAAGAACCTATACCTAACTCTCCCCCCCAAAATTAGTCCTAAATAGATGGAAAAATTAAATTCTTGACAACTTGCTACGTGGGATATCAGGAAAAGGATTGAGGAGAACCACTTGAAAGGTAACTGCCCCCATAATGAGGTAACCATAATGCAACTAAAAAAGGGAAATGGGAAACTCTCCCTGGTTAAGGAACCAGGTCATGATGCATGTGTGCAAGAACCTGGCTTGTTCGGGGCCCTGGATGTTGGGAAAGTCTCCAATTGTCCTTCCTATGAATCTGCGGATACAGACTTGTGTTCACCCCAGCCTACTAGTGTTATTATCATTGGGCTAGAGGTCAATCATAATGACTCCCATCCAAGCCTCAACCAAGATAGCTTGGGAAACACCAGGTGTTATCCTAATGCCTCTACCTAGGAGAGTGAGCCTAGTATTAGCCCCTGGTCGTGACAGTGAGAGTGCTAGCCTAGAACATGTTGAAAATATCACCAATGCAGAACCCAACCCTAGGTGAACTTTCCTTAGACCTTGTAGAAGAGATTGAGTTGACTTCCAATTAGACTATCACAAAGGGGTAGAGGGAAAATCCCCTCAAGCCTAGGAATGGGCGTAGAAGGCCCAGGAAGTATGGCCTCCCTTGTCTACAGGAAAAGAACCCAATCTGAGTAAAACCAAAAGGAAAAAGACCAGCTTCATTGTACAATCCCCGATGGCTAAAAGACCCAAAGGGGAGGAAAAAGTCCCTAAATGATTTGAGTAGTTCAAGAATAGCCAAGAGGTTACCTCTATGATTGTTGAAAATGAATCTTAGCCTTATTTCTTGGAATGTCATGGGATTAGAATCCCTTAACAAAAAGTACATTGTAGGGAGGTTCCTGAACCTGGAACCCAAGAAGGATTTTGTTCTCCTCCAAGAAACCAAAGCAACTAGTTTATTTCTTGATGTGAATATGAAGTTCATATGGAAGGATTCATCCTACCTCACCACCAATCATGAAAAGGGGTGAGGGGGTGCAACCATTCTACTCACCAATAAATGGAAACAATTTGTAAGCAATCAAGGAATTCCACCCTACAATAGGGCAATGTGGCTAACCATCATAAGGATGTGGATTGTTTTGGGGTATGTTAAATCTATGCTCCAAATTATTAGAGGGAAAGATTCATGTTGTGGCAATGGTTGGAAACCCTGCCAGAGGTACCATGGGTGATTGGTGGTGATTTCAATATGGTACAGCAAATGAAGGATAAGTTCGGTGGAATTGACATGTCTTGGAAAGGGGCAGAGAAACATTTCTGGTTGAGATCCAAAAATAAGCTAAGGCTCCTTGAACCTTTGGAAAGAAGCAAAAAATATTTCTAGGGTGTATGGTACACTTGGTGCAATTCCCAAAAAGGAGATAGAAGGATCTATTGTCGCCTAGATAGGTTCTATGCTAACAAGGACACCTTCAGGTTTCTCCCAGATGATTCTGGGCAGCAAGTTTGTGTATACCCATACACCCTGTCAAATTACCACCCCATCAAGACTAGGGTGGTATCATTCCATGATAGGCCAAATGAGCACCCAAAGCAATCAAAGTTCATTTCAAATGCTAGCTTACTATAGGACAGTGACTTTAGAGATGGAATTTCCTCCATTAGAGAAATCAACAAATGGATTCTTAAAGACTTGAGTGTCGTTGAAAGATGGAACAACAATGTTGAATCCTGGGCAAAGCTTCTCCAAACAAATTTGTAAGAAGTGGGAATTGGATGCTAGGAAAGAAGAAAATCAACTTCAAGAAAGCCTAGTTAATGTTGAAACACTGTGTCAGTATGATCCTAGCAACATTAGCTATAATGAAGAGCTTGTTGTGGCCAAGGACAAGCTCAGGAAATTGCAAGCCCATAAAACTAGAGGCCTCAAGATAAGAGTTAAGCTTAACTAGTTGAGTTGTGGCAACAAAGGTTCAAGGTTCTTCTTTAACTACTTAAAGGAGAGAAGCTACAGAGAGCAAGTGGGAAAAATATGGGAAGATGGAACCCTCTTCTCCTCTCAAGAAGATATCTTAAAACAATTCCATGATTGCTACAAGAAACTCTTCATCTCTGAAGATAATGGGGAAAATAGCAAGGAGGCCAGAAGTCACATTAAAAGGATCATTCCTAAGAAAATCACCAGGGAGGATTCCTCCAAACTTGTTGCTATAATAACTAGGGAGGAAATTTCAAGAGCCATCCACTCCATGAGAAATGATAAATCCCCTAGTTACGATGGGCTTTCAGTTGAGTTCTACAAGACCTTTATTGAGTGGATAAGTGAGGATCTTCTCCAAGTTTATTAGGAGGCTCTTGAGCAAGGATCCCTAGGAAAGAGCATCAATAAAGGTGTCATTAAATTGCTCCCCAAAGGGGGAGACAAAACTCTAATAAATAATTAGAGGCCTATTACTTTATTGAATGTCTCCTACAAAGTTTTGGCAAAAGTTATGGCTTTAAGGCTTGTGGAAATCCTCCCAAAGTTCATAAACAACACTCAAACTAGTTTTATTAAAGGTCGTTATATCCTAGAAATTTTGATCACAAGTTGGAAGGCTATGGAGTGGTAAAAAAAATCTAGGCAAAACTTAGCTATGCTCTTATTTGATTTTGAAAAAGCCTATAACCAACTGGAAGCATTCCGATTCCCCCTAGAGTTCTGCAACATGGTTGATACCTTATTGAAAGATGCTACTGTCTAGGTGGATGTTAATGGTGGTCTCTCAGAGGAAATCCCCTTGGGGAAATCCATCAGGAAAGGATAACCATTAGCCCCAACCCTCTTTGTCATCACCTTAGATTCCTTGCACTACCTTATAAGGGACCAGACTCTTGAACACCTAAAGTTAAAGGAATCACTTTTCTAGATCAAAGTGAGTTACTCAATATTCAGTTCGTTGATGACACTGCCATTTTCTTGGATCTTGATGAAAGTAATCTCTGAACCCTGATGGAGAAACTGGACATGTACTCTAGAGCTTGTGGTGCCAAAATTTCAATTGCTAAATCTAGTTTCCTGGGATGGGATGAATCCCCTCCGAGTTGGTTGGAAAATTATGATTTCCAATGGGGACATCCAAATAAATAGGTAAGGTACCTGGGAATACCTTTTGCTATCAATCCCAATCTAAAGGATATGTGGCTCTAGATAAGTGGAAAATTTGAAAAGAAGTTGAGTAACTATAATAGGCAATATCTCTCTCTTGCTCGAAGGATCCAAGTTTACCAGAAATTCTTGTCCTCCTATATAGCATTTACTTGTCCTCTGTATGGTTTTTCAATGGGTATTAGGTCATAGTTGTTCAAAAGAGAATTAGGGGTTTCTTGTGGTCACATGGCAAAGGCAAGAGAAAAAATCACTCTGTCAAATGGGAGTGGTGCTACATTGATAAGTTACAGGGTGGTATTGGGCTCAAGGACCTTAGAACACAAGGCATTGCCCTGGATACCAAATGGATTACAAAAGCAGTCAATGGTGATGAACCATGGAAAGTGTTGATGAGGAACAATATAAGTATGGCCACACCCAAGCAAGCCAAATCTTGGAAGAAACTACCCCTTTGTGATATTCTCATGAGTAAGTACCCAATGTCCCCTACTGGCTCCATGGTGTTCAAAATCCTATGGAAAGCCTAGGAGCTGGTTAAGCATAAAGTTAAATTTAAAGATTGTGATAACAACATTAACTGTCAATCCTATTCCTCTCTCTGGTGGAATTTGGAGCACAAGGGGAAGCCCCTCGCCTTGTTACAAGGGTGCTCTGCAAGAAATGGATTTTTTGTGGGGTCCAAACCTTCCAAAACATAGTGGATAAAGGTTTGATAAAATCTTGGGATAAGTTAGCTGTTGAGTTCAATTTAAATATCAATACTACTAGAACTTATAATATTGTTTCTGAAATTTGCAAAAATATTAATTTTCCTTGTGACTCTAATGTTACTAATGACATTATTTGGGAAGATGGCACTTTTTTGATGGACACTAAAGCCAATTTTTTTTACAAATTGCTAACCAACAACATTTTTGTTAAGGAACATTTGAATAAGTGCAAGAATGTGAACTTTACTGATAACAATTGGCAAAATATTTTCTCATCCAAGAATGTGAACCCAGTTTAGTGGGGTCACAGCTCCAATAAATCAGACAAGGAAAATCCCTCCGAAAGATTACCTTCGACGGAGGTAAATTTGATTAAAGTTTTAGAGTGTGGTGAAACCAAGAAGCGACATGAATAAGCAAAATTTCTGTAGGAGGAACACCATTGATATATGCAGAAACTGAAACATCAATCACCATGATCAAGCCCAGCTGTTACTGGTGTGACCTGCTCTTGCAGTGTAGAATTAAAGAAAAGAATAAAACTCCTAAAGTTGCGCAAATTTCCAAACGTGAAAGCTCGTACAATGTTCATGTCTGAAAAGGATCGCCCACCTGCAGAGTCGGTGGCGTGCTGAGAATAGTAAAGTCAGGTGATATATTCTCTTCTGTTCTACCCAAGTACGTCGAATTGCTGGAACCAATTTTGAAGAGTGAGGACCACAAAATCAGACTGGGTCATGTTTTAATAGTTTTAATAGTATTTATTGATTTAATGTATAATAATAGTAGTTGTGATTTTAAAGTTGTTCTTATTATTATGAATATTTATAATTGAATGTTATGTATCTCATAAGTAAAAATCAAAGAATCATTTAATATCATATCGATGTATCAATAAAATAAAACATGATTTAAAACACAATTATTATAATTTAATGCATAACTATTGATTTGTCTTTTTTTGGAGTCTTTTTGGACACCTCAACATGAAGTATGTTGACGTG
This sequence comes from Sequoia sempervirens, assembly GCA_007258455.2. Taxonomy (NCBI): domain Eukaryota; kingdom Viridiplantae; phylum Streptophyta; class Pinopsida; order Cupressales; family Cupressaceae; genus Sequoia; species Sequoia sempervirens. The sequence goes on from VDFB02109042.1 coordinate 14,873,528, forward strand.
GCATGTTATTTGGTAATGTGGACTTGAAAATTTAGTTATAAGCAAGTGCCTAGCGTAGTAAGCTACTAGAAAAAAATAGGAATGATTTGAAATCACCATGTATGATTTTGAGAGGTGCAAAGTTATGGTGCTCAAGTACTATGTCCTCTCCCCTAAAATCAATTAATCCCATGTATTAATAGAACCTAAAGCTAATCACATGAACCAATGCATAGTTGAGTCTTTCAATGTGAAAGGAAATGACTTAATAGTCATAAGTTTGGTAGAGGATTCTAAATTTAAAAATGAATTGGTAAGATTCTTTAGAATTCATTCCACTAAAAGTGAGCAAGATGGAAGGTGAAATATTATTAATGGAAGATTATTCATCTAAATTTAATTTGATTAGGTAGATGAACACTCTTTCTACCCTATTCTTTTGTCATCCATATGATTTTCCATTGGGTTGTTAAGAATGGTACCCTTAGGTTCTTTAATTTCTTAGTGTGTTTGAGGACTCTTCCTTATGTATGTTTTTTACTTAGATGTTTTCCCTTTATATTTTGTTGTTGTAGTGTGAAGTGGGGGTATTTTCTAAAAAACAGCCTTTGAATTCCTTTTCCTTATTATGCAAGAGTTAGTTCAATACAGAAAAGGAACTTCTACACTAAAGAACCACTAGATTGAACTACCTACATAAAACCCTAAGTAATAACACCTAAAATTACTTCCCTAATAACAATACCAAAAAGTGAGGAGACATCTTTGAATTTTTTCACTTTAATGAATATATATTTTATGTCAAATTGGGAGAAAGTTGAAATGTGAGGACTTGGGGTGATGATCCTATTGGTGAGTATCAAGAGAAAGATTAAGATGATGTCAAGTTATCACCATGAGAAAGAGGGAGTGAAAGTGACTTGAGAAGAGAAGAATGGGTGAATGAAACTAGTTGGTGAAGAATACAACACTTGAGATGTGCAAAAAGGAGATGAGATATGATGAATAATGCCATTAGATTTAAAATAGGACACCCAAGGTATTCTTTGCACATAGAAATTCCAATATTACCTAGAGATTAGAGCTCCAAATTTCTACTTTTATCTAGTCACACATATGAGTTTCAGACTCTACTCTTGCTTGAGAGGAAATATATAAAATGATCAATATGTTAGGATGTAGAGATGAGGCGATCTCAAGATATAGATGGAAAAGCTATGTAAAAAATGACTAATAGTAACCCCTTGTTGCTTTGATGATCAATCTTAGAAGAGGGAAATTATATCATTGAAAAATATGTTTAGGATAGGCACCATAGAGGTGGTGAATAATCCTACATGTAATTTTTTTGTTTAATATTTATTTTTGTAAGTTAAATTAGATAAATTAAAAAAGAAATAGAGCTATTTTGTAAATCTATTTAAGAGCTGATTTATTTTTATCTTAGAGTAATTTTATTTATTACATATTTAAATACTTTAATGTCTTTACTTTATTTTATTGTAGAGCTATTTATTTTATTTTAGATTTATTTTATAAGTTTTATATCTTTATATTTAACAATAAATGTTAGTTCTACATAATTGTTTGTGAACATGATCATGCCATTACATGCTACTCCTTCATGTCATTGTAGGTTACACCCCTTGTGATAAATATTTGTTATAGTTAGTATTATAGATAATAATAATTTATAATGATTATTAATTATTATAGACCTAAAATTATTTTAAAAATATTATAAATATAATATAATTATTATGAATATTAAGAGTATAATGATTATAAATATTGTCATAAAGTTATTATTAATTTTAAATATTAAAGCTCAAAATATAAGTGATGCTATATAAAATAATAAAAAATAATAATGGATAAGATATTAGATTTTTATGACAGTATTTTTAAATATTATTAAATTATAATTATTAAGATTATAACAATAATTATAAATCATATTGATATAGAATGACATCAAGAAAATTTAAATGATATAAAAATAATGTCAACTAATATTATTTTAACAAGGATTAATTATACTAATTATCATGACTGCTATAAATTATAGAAAAGCTTGATATTGAAAATATATCAAAATAAAGAAAAGTTTATACAATAAGTATAGAGTAGAATTATCATAAATGTACAATTATAAGAAAGAGAAAGATTAATTAATAAGGAGTTATTAAGTAACTTAAAGATTAATAGAAAATTAGATAAGAGCTAAAAAGATAAAAATAAAAAATATAGTAACAAGGAAAATAATTGATGAAGATAAAATGTGGAATGGTCATTTTAGATAAAACAAATAGAGATATATAGATGAATCAAGTTAATAGGAGAAGAACATGAGAAACAATATCAATAAAAATGGAGTAGGATATAGGAGAAAGTGGTTCAAAAGTAAGGGCTAGGGAAAAAGAGAGATAGGGGAGTAGAAGCAAGAAAATGAAAAGTAGTAAGAAGGAAGATTTAAGATTGTAGAGATAATTGAGAAGGGAGGGACAAAGATGAGGAAAGAAAATAGAGGGGGTTAGTTTAGAAACTAATTGAGATTGGAAGGGTTGTTTCTAATATGAATAGCTTCTTTGATTTTTCCTTTGAAAAATTGTCTTTTCTAATTAAGACTTGTGTAGGCTCTAAAAGAATGTGGTCTTTGACATTTGAGGAATGTTCAACAAAGAAAAATGTTATGATAATTCTATGTCTAGTGTTAGTACTATGCTTCATAATGATTATTCTAATGGAATAAGTTATCTTGTCAATGCATGGACTCTTAAGAGAACAATTAATATTATAGACCCTAGAGTTGAGAAAAATGTCATCTTGGGCCTTGGATTGATGGGAGGATTTTTATAATAGTGTATAGGAGCGAATTTGCACCCACCTTACAAGTTCCCCTTTTACTCCCTCCACCTTAGAAAAATCAAATCCGACGAAGTAATTCCATGTCCTCATTCTACACCCCATCCACTTGGCACTTGTTTTTAGTGTCGGTGTGGGGATTTCTCTAGGGGATGCGCCTGCAACACGTGAACGTCTATGTGGTGCGTTGTCATCTTGACATGATTCCTAACTCTGGAATCTGCAGAGGCATTATGTTCTCCATTGGCGACGAAACGTAATGCCCCTACGCCTTCCTATTGACATTTGAATGGATCTTTCCCTACCTTTTCATCTTCAAATGGCTATCTTTCTCATTTAATCTAGCTCCTTCATGTTTCTACATGCTTGCTTGATCTTGCTTCACAAATCTTGCTTCATACTTTTTCTACTCATTGCACTATTGACATCACAACTCCAACATTACAACATCTTATGTATCTACCATAGAAGCTATAGCTTGGTGCCTAGTGAGGCTGCTCTCGATGTTATTGTGACTATGTTGACTCTACCATTGTTGTGGGCTTGTTTACTTTTTTGTTGGATTTGTGTAGTTTTGTGTCTCTTGTAGTATTTGGTTCCCTTTCCATTGTAGCACTATTTTCTTTATCATATTTCTATTTATCTCTCTATTTGGATGTTCGTGGAGGTGGACACACCAAAGAAGGTGTTTGATTGTGGAAAACCCCTATATAGCCCCAAAATTTTTCCTCTCTTAGATGTGTGTACGTACGTGTTCGTGTGGAGCTTGTTGGTGAACTAGACTCCTTGTGAGTCAATCTTCATCGCCTTCATCCTTTTCATCTTCTACATAATCTTTCTAGTTATTTTGTTCATTCTGTTAGTTATTTATCTTAGTTCCTAAAACCTCAACCGCTAAGCCTTTAGTAGGTTTTTTGTTCCTTTTACTATACTTTTGTACTTTCTAGCCATACAAATGCCAACGCCCCTGTGATCTATGCTAGTGCATTGCACTGTCGTCCTCGATCCACGCTACTATCCTCTGGTAGAGAGATCTTCGAGGTATAGTTCAAGTTCCAAAAACTTGCTTGTTTAGCCTCATCAAAATTCTTGGGTTAGTAGAGTGATAAAAGCATTTGAGAGTGCTCTTCATTCTCTATTCTTGACCTAAAACACTTGGGAAACCTAAGGTAGATTAGGGAAACCTTTTGCTCTTGGCTCTTCGTGACCTAAAGCCTTGGTGTGGTTGGTCCCCATCCTCTACATTTTGGTGAACCTGATGTGAACCATTTTGGTTCCATTTGGTAATGATGAAAGACCCTTTCCTTGTATCCTAGGGGTGTTGTGGGTGTAAGTTTTGCGAGGTGCCTAGCCTTGCAACCCAACCTATGACCCCTAGTGGCATAGCTAGAAGGTTCTATAAGCATCACAAAATGAAACCTTAAGTAGGTCACTGTCTAGTTGCAAAACCCTTGGGGGCTTTGTGAAAGTTCTATTCAATGTACGAAGAAATGGCCTTCGTTTTACATCTACCCATCCCATATGTGCAACCTACAAATGGATCTTCTAACATAACTTTTACCTAGTAGGACTTGCTGATGAATTACAACAAAGAATCATATCCCTTATACATCCTCACACGAATCAATGGAAACAATGTGTCCTCGTTGACCCTACGTGTCGAGTAAATGTCATTATTGAGGAGATTATGTTGATTATGTTGTTACATAAAGATGGGTATGATGAATCTAGGAGCACTATTCGTACACATGATGGGATTTTTGTACCTCCCATCAGCTGCATCACCTTAACAATCATAGTTGGACCTAGATCTGTAAATGCACTTTTTGACATTATCACAGGGTCTAAGCTCTTCAGATTGAAACTAGGTATCCCTTGGTTGGTCGCTATGAGTTTATTGCCCTTGGTAGTTTATAAGTGTCTAAAGTTTTCCCATCAGGGTATGGTCCATGTAATCCATGACACCAGTTATCGAATGCGCATGGGGGCTACTCATTGGATCACTTTTGGCCTGTGCCCTTTGGTCTGCTTCCTCCTAGGACATACCTCTTGTACTGAACCTATGCACAGTATAAGAGTGGGGGCATAATGCCTAAGGTGAGATACCCTCCTCATGTCATTTTTCATAGGGCTTGCCTCAAGACAGAGCATGAAGTTGCCTTAGCATGGAAAAGGGAAGAAGAAGAGCGTGTCGAGGGCCCTTCTTCTTCTTCCACTATCCTCCATGTCGCTTCCTCTCACCAAGTGTTATGGAACCATCATCTTCTACTCCTAAGCATTTGTTGGACCTGATGATGCCCGCTTGGCGAAAGCCTAAGTGTCCAACATGCCTTGGCCTATTCGGTATGGTAAGCGAAACGATTATCATGGGGATTCCTCTATGTATCATCCTGCACAACCTCCTACTAGTCCTACCTCTAAGGTAGTAAATGGGAAGAGGCCCACCATTGAGGTGTTAAAGCATACTCCCCCCATTGTTGTTGAATTATCCTCTCAACCTCTCGCTCATGTTCTTGTCCAAGAGTCCCTCCTTCCACCAGAAATGGCTATGATGGATACTTTGATGGTCGAATAAGAGTCTTCAGTCCTATCTCATCCTTTGGCCTCTAGCTCACAGATTCACAAAAATTGTGTTGTGCGTGAGTGCAAGCGTAGGAGAAAGGCTCTGGCTGCTTAGTAGGCCACCTTGTAGAGGATGGAAGAGGAGCTGACAACTCCTGCTTTGGCACCTTCTACTGTGTCCTCCTCTCTAGTCCCCTTTGCTTTAGTTCCTTTAGCTTCGGTCTCATTTTTGGCTCCCGTCATGAGTATAAATGATCCTCACCCAAAGAGGGTGTAGGTGTTTATCGTCCCTTCGATTCAGCCACCCCTTTTGATGTCCCTTTTGGACATCCCACCATTCTCAAAACTGATGTACATGCCAAATAACTCGGTGGTATCTATCTCAATTTTCTCCTCCTTCACACCTTCTACTTCATCTATGGGGATCTCACATCCTCTAATGAAGAAAAAGATGAAGGATGACCTTACATGCAAAGGGATTTGGAAGAAGGGCTCAACTTCTTTAGAGGGTGGTTCTGCATTATCTTGTTCCATCCTAGTGATGGAGGAAGCCCTAGCATCCCTAGAGTTTTTCATTGTTCCTGAATAATTCAGCGAGCCTAGCAACCGATCTTGGGTGCTGCCTCCCTCACCCATTGAGTTAACACATGACACCCCTATGAAGTGCATGTTTAATTCCATGGATGAGGTCTTGGCCATATCAAAAATCTTCATGAAGTCGGTGACTTTCACTCCACAATAACTAAGCAAAGTAGACCTCAAGGGGCCTTCTTCCTTGGCTCTTGTTGTGGGAATGTTGGAGGGTTCTCCCCTTGATATTCTACCCTTGTAGGCTCGTCCGCCCTCCCCTTGTGATGCTCTAGATTGAGAGAACGACGACCTTTTGGTTGATGAGGACTAGGAGAGTGTGCTCTTCTTTATCTATAGAGTAAATCATGTATGTGTTTGTGTTCCCCCATGCTTGCATTGTGTTCCTGGATGACCCTTGTCACCCTTGTAGGTGCTTGGATATAGGATTTTTTATGTGTCGTAAAACTTCCTCTATTTGTTGCATCATTCTTCCTCTATTGTGTATTGACTTTCAACAATTGGGGACAATGCAAAGTGTTGGGGGCATTTAGGCTTCCTTTCCATGTTGACTCAATTTTTATTTTTATTTTGACTTCTCGTGCATGTCTTCATATGGTCTAATATAGTAGGGGGTTGATGGCAATTCATTTATATATATTATTATACTTATATATCTATATTTATGAGTAGCTCTGACCCCAAAATATCAAGTCGACCCTGTGTCCTTTGTTTGTGATGTTATTGTCTCTTCTTGCATTTTTTCTCTCTTATCTTGCATGCTTGTTTCGTGATGTTGTGGTATTGATGTGTTGTCCCTTGCGTGGGTAAAAGCAAGAAGTTGGGTACACAAAAAGCTCAAAAAGTGGAAGTGTTTTTGTTGTTTTTCAGAATTTGTCACACTTGGACTAAAACTTTGAGGCACTTACACAATGAATCTTAAAAAAATTTACTAATATGAAAGTTTTAATTTTGAATCTAGTTTCCAAATATGTAAATTATTCAAATACCCAGATTATAGAAATTAAATTTTGATAGGGATCTATAAAACCCACTTTTTAAAAGTCCCTCTATTTTTTACCATACCAAGCACGTGTACAGGCACCACTTTTTGACCCAAATAAAAGTATTTTGATAATTCTTTTGGGAAAAGAGAGCTAACAACATGAGGATTGATGTGGAATTTTTTTGTAATTTTTTGTTGAATATTTTTTTTATTGAAGTTTTATTGTCCTTAATTGTTGTTTTTAAAAATCAAGATGTATGGACATCATAATTGGACCTAGAAACTAAAAAAAAATTGAATCTTTTTTTTCATTTTGTAGAGAATTGTTTGAATTTTGTTGCCATATAATTTTTTTTACAAGAAACTTAACAAAAAAAAAGTTATTAAAAAATAAACAAACACTGATATTTCAAGTTTAAGGACTAGTTTTCTTAGAAATTAATTTAAAAATAGCAAACATAATCCAATATTAATAAAAATTATACATTTGGAAAGTAGACATCGTATTCTCTAATGGGTTTTAATTTATAGATTAATTCAGAAAAGAAGTCCATCACCATATTGCCAAAGTTGACATTCTTCTTCAATCTGCCTTAGTTTTTTAGTTGCAGGTCCAAGGCTAAGGGTCGGGTTGCCAAGCCTTTCTCGAACCTAGAACCGAGGTAGCATGTGGGCTAGGAATTCAAAAATTTTAAAATGCGTACGTATTTTTAAAAAATACATATGCATTACAAAATGCTTATGCATTCTTTATTTTCTTGATTATTAAAAAAAAATACTTTTTAGAAATGCATACGCGTTTTGAGTTACAAAATGCGCATGCGCGTTTCTAAAAGGTATTTATTTTTTAAAATAAATGACTTGTATGTGCTATAAAATGTGTATGCGTTATATAACGCGTACACGTTTTTTAGTGAATACACATTTTCTTAGGCTCGGATACTCGAAGCATAACATATACACATTTTTTTAATAACGTGTACCAATTTTCTATGAGATATTTTTTTGGCCGAAACTTCCCCTAGTCGTGTACCCAGATTCTTGCTTTTACCCACATGTGCGAGAACATTACCATGGTTACATCTCGTTATGGTTCGTGGGCCACAACATCACTTTTTTATTCTTACTTTTCTCTCCTTAGGATTTCACTTGCTTTTGTGTTCGACACGCACCATCCTAAGGGGGGATATCATGTTGCTTCAATTTTTAGAAAATTTATTCAGTGGCCAACAAATATTTTCTTAAAAATCCCTTCAAAATCATTTTTAAAAAAATTGCATTCCTCAACAAGGACCCCTAGCGGAATATTTTTCCTTCATCATGGGTTTGTAAAGAAAGAATTTGAAAAAAATTCCTCCAAGGAGGGAAAAAAATTTCTTGTGGCAAAAGTCTTGATCTTCCCCTTTTAAGGGGGCTTTCTTCCTTTCAAATTCCTTGATGAAGTGAACATCTTTCAAAATGATTCCTTGATGTTGAATTGTTTTGTGAAAATACTCTTGCACTTTGAAAATGTGCGTCCCTTGAGTAGACCCCTTTGAAAAATCTTCCTTCAAATTTTCACTATCTACATGACTGTCTGCTTGTCTGCTTGTGTGGATGCTTTGTGTTTTCTAACATTTTTTTTACAGATTAACATGTTGCTTTGTAGGTGTGCCTGTGAAGCTACTTTTCAATTTGACTCTGTGGAGTCCACTCACATTGGGCTTCCTTTAGGAGAGAGTACCTAGAGGTGCCTTCTTTGCAGGTCTGAGGACTAGTGAAGCTCTTGCATTCTATGTGATTTTTCCATCATTGGTTTGCACGCCTTCAGTGCATTTTGTTCAAACCTCCTTAGGAGAGAGTACCTGTGGAGTTATTTGCCTAGCCTGCACTCTTGAGTTCACCAAATTGTGGTCTACTTCCTCGACGGTTCAGGTATATGTTTCTAAACTCTTTTGATCTACTTTACCGAACACTCATTGAGACTCATGTTCACTAAATGGTAAACCTACAAAAGTGATTTACAATTCTAGTGAGGAAGGAGAAGTTGCAAAAAATGCCCCCATGCAAAAAAAATTGGTTTTTGGGGGTTCGAACAAACATTTGGTTCGAGCAAACCAAAAGGAGTTTCATTAAAACCCTGGCTCGAGTGAACCCATTAAATGCAAGGTCCCACTATTCTTGGGGAAAAGCCAAAATAAAAGCTTTGTGGAAAGGGGGTTCGCTCGAACCCCCCTTTTCCTCCCTTCTCCCCCTCTGGCACCAAAAAAGTCTAGAATTTTTCCCTTTGAAGCTCAATTTGAGGATGAAAATGGAGGAGACTTCATAAACCCAACTAGATAATGGTAGTCCTCAGAACAAGCTATCCAACAAATATAATTTTAATATGTTTTGGTTTTATTATTTATTTGTTCTTTTAGTTTTATTAAACATAGGTTTATTACCGAAAATCAAGCTCTTTGTTCTGCACATGTGGAAAAATAGTATATTATCAAAAAAAATTTGAAAAATATGAGTACACTAGATATTGAAGTCTGTGATCCAACAAACTAAAGAATTTCAATGCATACAAAAAAAGTTACGTTGTATATGGTCCGCCTATGTTTTAATTGTAATTGGTTTGACCTCGAAACGTGATTAAGGAAAAAGTATTCAATAAAACACTATGAAACCAATTGGAAGCACCAGATATTGTAGTAACAAATCTAAATTTGAAAAAAATAGAATTTTATCCTTCCTGGAAAAAAAGTTATGTTGAATACGGTGAGCTTCACTCCTTAAAAATGGTGTTTATTGAAAAAACTAGTTTTCGAAGGAGATGGAAAAAGAAGTGTAATATGATTCCAAAAATTTTGAAAAAAAATATAGTTAGAATCTACAGAAAAAATGTCACAAATCACTAGTTTGCATCATCTTCAAATTCCTCACGGTTTAGCTACTATAGGTGCCCGAAAGTGAAGATTGAGTTAGAAAAAATCAGTTTAGTGTCCAGTTTGGCCAAAAATTGTAAACCAGTATTGTGGGATCACCCTAAAGTGGGGGAAAAATGTATAGGAGTCAATTTGTACCCCTCCTACAAATTCTCCTTTTACACCCTCCACCTTAGAAAAATAAAATCCGACCAAGTAATTCCACATCCTCATTCTGCACACCATCCACTTGGCACTTGTTTTTAGTGACTTGGTGCAATTTTTGTCAGGAACACACGTGTGGTGCATGGAAATCTATGTTGCGCACTTCCATCCTGACAAGATTCCTACCTCTGGAATCTATAGAGGTTTTACGTTCTCCATTGATGATGAAACATAATTCCCTTGCACCTTCCTGCCAACCTTTAAATGACTCTTTCGCTGCCTTTTCATCTTCAAATGGCTATCTTTCTCATTCAATCCAGCTCCTTCACATTTCTACATGCTTGCTTGATTTTCCTTCATAATTCTTGCTCCATACTTTTGCTACTCCTTGCACTATTACCATCACAACTCCAACAATACAACATCTTCTGTATCTACCACATAAGTTATAGCTTGGTGCCTAGTGAGGTTGCTCTTGATGTTGTTGTGGCTGTGTTGACTCTACCATTGTAGTGGGATTTCATTCCTCTCCAATCGGCCTTAAGTGCCTTTGGTCGAGGGTGGTAATGCTTTTTGTTTACTTTATTGTTGGATTTGTGTAGTTTTGTGTCTTATAATATTTGGTTCCCTTTCCATTCTAGCACTATTTTCTTTGTTGTATTTCTATCTCTCTCTATTTGGCTATCCGAGGAGGTGGAAACACCAAAGTGGGAGTTTGACTACTGCAAATCCCTATACGTCCCCAACATTTTTCCTCTCTTGGATGTGTGTAGGTACGCGTTCGTGTGGAGTTTTCTGGTGAACTAGATTCCTCGTGAGTTATTCTTCATCACCTTCATCCTTGTCATCTTCTACATCATCTTTCTAGTTATTTTGTTCATTATATTAGTTATTATCTTAGTTAGTGCCTGAAACCTCAACCACTAAGCTGTTAGTAGGTTTTTTGTGCCCTTTACTATACTTTTGTAATTTTTGGCCATACAGATTCTAGAGCCCCTATGAGATGCTAGTGTGCCATGTTGTCGTCCTTGGTCCACGTCGTTGTCCTATAGCAGAGAGTTGTTCGAGGTGCAGTTTGGGTTCCAGAAACCTAATTGTTTAGCCTCATCAAAATTCCTGGGTTAGTAGAGTGACAAAATCACTTGAGAGTGCCCTTCATTCTCTATCCTTGACTTAAAACACTTTTCCAACTTGAGGTAGATTATGGTATCCTTCCGCTCTCAGCTCTTCGTGACCTGGAGCCTTGGTGTGGTTGGTCCTGCTCCTCTAAAAATAGTAATATATAGCGTTTGGAAGCACACTCGAGGCCTTTGTGAGGGATTTTGGAGATCAATCAAAGATTCCTTCCACATATGCTAGGGTGGCAACTTGGATGCTACCAATTTTATCATCATTGGTTTAAGAGTTGTTGCAATATTGAGCTTTCGTAAATGCTCATGATATGTTTTTTGTAGCAACCATTCAATTTTAAAACCCTTAACAAGTGGGAAATCTCTTGCTCAATGTGGTCCTCATCACATTTTTCAAAGGCTCTAGTGACCAGGGTATAATTTAAGAAACCAAATTTTTGGGTAGGATGTTGGTGATAGGTAGAAGTAGCTTGGTTGGTGTGGGCATGTGAAGATTCAATAAGTGAAGGAACTACCCAAATTCCTAATAATAAGGATACATAAGAAGGGAAGATATATATTAGTTTCAATATCTTTGGTGAATTTGATGTAGTTGATGATATTACTTAAGTGTGTGGAATTATTTTAATTATTCTAGGCCATTGGACCAACATATATATTATCATCAACATAATATTTTCATCATGTAGGTTTGAGGGGAAATGACTTATGAGAAAGTTCTTCAAAATTCTTCATGTAAAGGTTCACCATGATAGAAGATAACAAAGTCACATGATAACACCATCAATTTTTTTATAAACCACACCCCAAGTGTGAAAAAAGTAGATTTTAGGTACAACTCAACCAGTTAAAATAACTTATCATTACTAGATCATCATTTAACTTCTTGACCTTAATTTAGAATCATCACATTTTTAATATTTATAATAATCTTTAATACAAGTTTAGGTCTAAATATTTAGAATTATTATTTTTACATGTTTTCAATTTTAGTTCATTAACTTCCAAACTATAATTTAAGAGAATTCTTGAAGAGAAATCAACAATTATGTAAATAAAGAAAGTTTCAAAAACATTCAGTCATGTTAGAAGAGACAATAAAATGGTCGAATACAACGTGCAAGTAATCTAAGAATTTTATTAAAGTTTTAGAGTATGGTGAAACCAAGAAGTGACATAAATAGGAAAAAATTATGTAGGAGGAATGCCATTGATTTATGCAGTTGAGTTAATGAAAAACTTAAACATCAATCACCATAATCAAGCCTAGCTGTAGTTGTTACTGGTGTGACCTAGGCTTCTACAGTAGAATTAAAGAAAAGAATAAAACTCATAAAGTTGCACAAATTTCCAAACGTGAAAGTTGTAGGTTCAATCCAAAAGCTTGGAGTGCATTCAATAGAGGTCAAAGACCATGTACTCTGGCTCGTCCATTGTTCATGTTTGAAAAGGATCGCCTAGCTGCAGAGTCGGTGGGGTGTTGAGAATAGTAAAGCAAGGGCCTAGTCAAGTAAGCTATTGTAAAAAAATGAGAATGATTTGAAATCACCATGTATGATTTTGAGAGGCGTGAAGTTAGGTTGCTCAATTACTAGGTCCTCTCCCCTAAAGTCAACTAGTTAGCCAACATAAATGTTAAAGATTCCCTCGAATAACTTTCTTAGAGGAGCAACAAAGAAACATGTCATGAACGTAGGTGTCATTTTCACCTCCCTATTGCAAGAAGGACATGTCCATAATGTATTTGTTCGCCACTTGGCACAAAAGCACACTAAGAGTGCATGCTCTCTTATTGTTTTCTTTCTCTAGTAAAATTCATTTGAACAATTTTTTTAAAGGCTTTATATCAAGCCTATAAAATTTAGCTATCTCATATGGGAGTACGAGTTTTAGCCTGAGATCTCTTTGATTGAGAGCCATGGATTGAGGAGTAGCTAGTCAATATGAGACCATGAGATTCAGGCTAAGAGTGAAGGATTGAGGGATATCCATTTCATCAAAGTCACTTGGGGCACAATTCTAGCCTCATCCCTTATGATGTTGAGGTCTTGCATTCAACAAAAAGTGATCCCTAACGGGCTCATTCATAATCATTCAACTTCACTAGTAGACCAAGGGCACATTGACATTTGAACAATTGTTAAATGACAACCTGGAAATGTGATCCACATGTAGGACCTCTTGAAGTAGGGAAGTATTACAAGTTAAAATTATAGCTTTATTGTAAGTTCTATAATTCATTTTTTTTTAATGCTAGTTACAATGAGAATCATAACTACAATGGCGATAAGGGGTAAAGTAAATGAGCATGTAAACAAGAATTATTAAGAGTTAAGAGACAAAAATAATAAAACAAATAAAATATATGATCCACATAGAAATTTTGAAAGACTCTATAAAATTATTGTATTTACATGTGTGTTGTTATTTTTCATTTAACCTAGTAAATAAAATAATTTTAATGAAATACTACATAGTTTAGTAAATAAAATAGAAAATAACTATAGTTTTCTAAATAAAATAGTAAACAATACTTTTAACATAATAATATATTTATATTACACTTAAAAAAAAAAAAATCTACAATAGATAACAATTATAATAATATAAACAAATATTATATTATTTTATATTCGTATTTAACTTACATAGATTTTATATCACATAGATATATATCTTATATATTAGATATTTAAGAATTGTGTAATAGTATTATATATTCACATTATAGATAAATACATATAAATGTATACTAATAATTTAATTTATATTAAAATAATATTAATATATAAAAATAATATTAATATATTTGTGTATTTATATGAAAAGTGTATAGATATGCTATAGGTAAATTTATTTAAAAAATAAATTAAAAATAAAATAAAATATTTATTTAAGTAAATAACTTCGGACATTTTTAATATAGATGTATTTAAGATATCTCTATTATTTTTAAAATCTCACTTGACCATTGTATAAGCATTTTTATTAAGAATATGTTTATTGATATAAGGATAACATTGTTGAGAATGTGAAGCCCAACAGTCACATGACCTTTCACCTTCTTCTGTCTCTTCATTTGATGGATGTCTCTTCATATTTGAAAAACAAAACAATTGTATAAATATATATGAGTGCAGACGATGTATGTAAGTGATTACGGATAATAGAAGATGTTCCCTGGTTTCCCATGGATGTAGCCTTAAATGGTGAACCACGTAATCACTGTGTTATGTCCTTATTTTCTATCTATCTTATTTTTCATTTTGATATTTCATTATGTTTTATTTGATCATTTAATACTCAACAATTGGTATCAAAGCTTGGTTAGAACCAAGGAGGAGTTGTGAAGAAATTTGAGCAGATATTGAAGAGATCCCCAACTTGGATGATTGGGTTGAGGAGTTTCTTGGTATGTTGGAACCTAGTAGTGACATGGAGTAGAGGCAAGAAATAAAAAGTGTTGTGGCTTTGTCTGGAGAAGAGGAAGAGGTAGAAGAAATATTTTATTTTTTTGATAATGAAGTTTCTCTTTTCAAGTTGCAGTAGGAGGTCATAGATTCAAACAGCTGTTTAAGGAATAGTCATAGCACTTTGTTTGTAGGGAAAAAGGTTAGATTTGATTTGCCAAAGGAAATGGATGATGCTCCTGTCTATTTGGTTATTGAAGTTCTTATGAGTGATTTTGATCTGATTCCCGTAGCATTGCCCAAGCGAGGTATGTGTGGGAAAGGGTCCCCCAAAATCTGGTAGGCAAGGATTTTGACATGCTAGAAGAATTCGGAAAGGAAGCCATCAAAACCAATGAATTCATTGAGCTTCCTCCAAAGGAGGAACCGGTAGTCGAGACCAAAGATGTTCCCGCTGGGGAGCCCATGGAAGAAGTGAAGATCATGACCACCAAAACAATCATTGCAAAGGAGATCAGAGAAGTAAAGCCATCCGAGACAAGTGATGACATTAAGACGGTCGAGGCAGGGGAGGAAGTTAAGCTAGGTGCCACCTATTATTTCATTTCATGTTCAAGAGATAAGTCATTGTAAGAAATGGCATCAAGAGAAAATATGTTGCAAGAAATGACAGGAAGATCCCAACATGCTAAGAAATGTTCGCCCATGTTTTGAATCCAAGGGAGGAGGTTGGGTGTTCTTTCTATGGTGGATGCAAATGATACCCATTCTACCAAACTAGTGACCTCCATTCTCAGGTAGAAGCATCTAAGAGATTTTTTTGTGGTTCGATGTGTTGTGAAAAGATAGGATACAAAGATTGAAGATGGTAAAAGAGATGGGAAGATATCCTCATTCCATCAAGCAAAAGAGAAGAACAAAGATCTTCGATCTCAAAGAGACCATGACAGCCACCCTCTTAAATGGTGAGAATGAGAAGATGGGGATGGAAGGAAAGATACGTGCCACAGAGTGGCAGTGGTGGAGGATGGATTTTCTTCTATAAGAAGTTTTATTTTAGAAGAGGAGGATTTGTGTTTTCAATCACTTTCTTCTTTTACAGAGAAAGTGATGGCGAACGGGTCAAACCACTCTGGCTCCTATGTGATTATTAGTTCGAGTCTCGGGGGTGGTGTGGAAAGCAAGGTGGTATCTTTGTTACTTGATTCAACCCCTCTAATAGGTAGTGCTTCAAGTAGCCTGTAAAATGAAGGCTTGCTGGGCAATACGACTAGCGACCACAATAGCATTGCAGAGAATGGGTTTACAACTACTTAGGTTAAGTCTATTTTTGTTGATGGCTTGCTAGCCACTTGGAATGAGGAACATGCTAAGGAGAAATTTAGAAAGCATGTTGATATCTATGCTAGTCAACAAGATGCCATCGTAGGAAGTCTGAAATGGAATGGAATTATTCAAAAGTTGATGAATTTGGTGTTGCTACCACTCAAGCTTTTGCGAAAGATAATTTTTTGAAGAATCTAGATATCATGGAGGATGAATTTGATGATGGGAATGGTTGAATTGATGTGCTGGAATATCCAAATGAAATAGGTGTGCATGATAGTTAAATTCAGGCATCTGTTGAGACCACTGGAAATAATATTCAGGAATTTAGAGAAGAGAATGGTTCACCCCAAGTCAATAATAGTATTTCAAGTATTGGAGTAGTTTATGTGGAGTATTTTGCTAGGAATGGCGATGGCCTCAAAAATAAAAAGGAGTTTTTGTCTTCCATTAAAATGGTGTATGCTAACAGTGATGGAAACACACATTTTGAGGTTGATATGGGAAGTTGGGGTGTAGAATTTCAAGTTTCAAGAAAGGTCGATGCAGAGGACAAGTTCTCAGGTTTTAGGCTTACAAGTAACAAGATAGAGGGTAATGTGGTCCCAAAATTGGGGATTGTGAATAGTAATGGAAACTGTCAAACCCCAATCCTAATATCTACAAAACAACATGAACAAACACATTAGAAGATGGAATGCAAGCAAGAACAAGGATTCCCCATGAAATCCATTAGCATAGTTTAAAATAGGAAATGAAACAAGAATGAAATGAAAGAGCAATAAAGCAAGCTAAATCCTATTGAAGACAATGCAAACTCTTGATCCCATGGAGGTATTGGTGCCAATTTGATGTGAAAATTGGCCCTTTTCCAACTCCTATGATGCAAGCTTGATGAATTTTGATGAATGATCCACTTTGATGAAGAATGATGAGTGCTTCAAGACCAAAACCTGCATAACTTAGCTAAGATTCAATGATAATGGATGAAATTTGCTAATGATTTGAGCATAGTAAGTTTACTCAAATTATGGATGATAGAATGAGGAGTTTAACCTCTTATTTATAGATGAGATTGATGGATGAATGTCCAAAATAGAGCAATGTGGGACTAACATTAAACCAATGGAAAGATGCCACTTGTCAACCTATGAGTGGATGGAGGATGTGCAAATTTTGAGTATTGTCCCAATAAATGCATATTTTTGAATTTTGAATTTGTTGAAATGACATGCCAGAGGGAAGAAAAAATGCATTGAATGCCACTTGGCTCAAGGAAAAGGACATGTAAGAGAGAGTAAATGCCTTGTTGGATGTACATGTCAACTTAGATTTTAAATTCAAACTTGAAGAATATTCCTTAAAAGATGCCCTGTTGAGGAAAATAGAGATTTAATAAATCAATTAAATCTATTTTTATGTGCAAGTGGTAAAAGCTAGAGGATGGGACATGAGAAGAGACTAAATTAATCAAAGTTAATTAATTTAATGAAGGGGGGTTAAATGATGTGACCTATTTGACTTAAATTTGTGGATTTACTTAAATCAAATATGAGAAGAATGTGATAAGGGATTAATTAAATATAGATTTTGATTTATTTAATTAAAAGAAATTATTGTTAGATTAAACTAAATAAGGTTTTAATTTATTTAATTTAATAGTTAGACTTTAGAGATTTAATCAAATAAAATTAATTATTTAATTAAATAGGATAATTAGATAAAAATGATTAATTTAATTATCGAGAAGAGGTGACTTAATTAGATAACTAATTTATTTAATTAAGAGAGGAGTATTGATGAATTTAATCATATAAGGGTATTTGATTAAATGGTTAGACCGAAGGATTATTCAGGATGAAACGATGTTAGTGGTTAGGATCAGATGCACAATGTCAATCGGTACATTTTATGTGTCTACATTTTGCCCCTCTTTGAAGCAATGCACTTGTTGTGTTGGTTTAAAGAATAAATGATCTCAATCAAAGCCAAAAAAAATCATTTTTAAAATCTTGCCCCACTACTGCCTGGTGAAAGAAAACATGCCAATATATTGCCCCCTTGAGAGATTGTACAAAAATTTCAAATTTTTGGGTGATCTCACAAAAAAAAGGACAAGGTGCTCGAGAGGTCCAAAAAGGCTCCAAGAGGCCAAAAACATGTCTAAACGCAATAAAACGATGTAAAACAGGCCTCAACTAGACAAAAAAAGGGTCAAGGTTCCACAACCCTAGCAGGATAGCCAATCAGGGTGAAAAAACCCTAATTTTCAGGCTTAAAAAGGCTTCGAGGTGTCACTTTCAATTCATTTTCACACAGCCATCTAGCCACTTTGAGATTTGAGCTTTGACCTCCTAACCATATGGCACAACGAAAGCTCCCGATGCACATTTCGGACTAAGTCCAGACATACCAGCGGCCACCCGACATTGGGGCACCAGTAAGTGATCCTTACTTGAGCTTTATTTTTCATTTTTAGCGTTCATTTATTGCTTTCAAAGTTATTCATTTTGCGGCAGCATTATATAGCTCTGCTCAAAAATCAAACTACGTCGCTCGGTGTTAAAGTGTGCCGTAGCGGTGGAGTTTGGAGTTTGAAAATAAATTTCATACTTCGACGTTGAGGTCATGGCTCGCAGTGTCATTTCCAAAGTGTGACGTGGTGGTGCCTTATTGATGGGAATCTTTGCAAATTGCACCGCTCAGAAGGAAAGTGCACTGCGGTGGTGCACTTTCGGCATTTTGTGCCCCAGCGTCGTAGTTTGATAAAAAAATCAAACTACGATGCTTTCATAGATAGTGACGCTAGGGTGACTTTATGGACACTTGGAAAAAAAAAATTAACATGGTGACCCTTCTTGATGCAAGACGTGGCGAGGGAGCTCTATTCCTGAGAGCACAGGTCACAGGATCTATTTGGTTACTTGCAAGACCTCAGTGACAGAGATCATGATTGATTACGAGACATGGGGTTGTGGTACATCGCCTACGCAATGCCCGTGCACACCCACCTTGGGATGATGTCAACGCTTACTGAGAGATGGCACAACGAGACCTCTCTTTCCACCTTCCCACCAGTGAGGCCACTGTCACCTTGGATGTTTGATGCATCTTGAGATTGCTAATTCATGGTCAATGCATTATTTTCAATATAGATTCTAGGCAGAATGCTTGTCACACAGTCCTTGCCACAAAGGACATTATCATTTGTGAGGGGTAGATCGAGCTTGAGCGTCACAAGGCTTTGGCCTCTCCCTTCTGCTTGGTTGTTGTGGCCATTATTTCAGGTCTCGTTGCCCCATATCTATGAGGCTGGTACTTCAGTCTTGGTTGGGGACTCTACTGGGAGCGCATGGTGATGCATGAGAAGCCTACTTGTTTTGCTTGTGGGTTAGTTCTTCTTGCATCACTGTACAAAGATCTTCACGAGTACATCTACCTAGATGGCAGAGCACTCAGAGTAGGCGTCACACTACTCCACATATGGGTGTGGGAGAACATCATTGTCTTTTGGCCATGGGTTGTTGCAGTACTGATGGGGCCTAATGATCCCCTCGTATGGGGCTACAGAGGCGGTGTGTCCTTTACACACATGGGCGAGCACGGTATTCGCTACTAGAGGAGGGTCCTAGATGAGATGCAAGTGTTTATATAGTGTCCATACCTTGGTCGGCCCAAATGCACCGATGATGCAGATCATATTTTCTTTGCTTGTTAGGACTGCTTCATGTAGGGGTGAGAGCACATGATGATAGAGAGATATCTACCTATTAGGTCCTCTCTTGGATGTGTGTAGGTACATGTTCTTGTGGAGCTTGTTGGAGAACTAGACTCCTCGTGAGTTAATCTTCATCACCTTCATCCTTTTCATCTTCTACATCATCTTTCTATTTATTTTGTTCATTTTGTTAGTTATTTATCTTAGTTCCTGAAACCTCAACCGCTAAGCCATTAGTAGGTTTCGTCCTCCATCTTTTGCTTCATCAAAGGATGCGAGATCCCCACAGATGAAGTAGAAGGCATGAAGGAGGAGGAGAAAATTGAGATAGACACCACTGAAGTATTTGGCATGTACATAGGTTTTGAGAATGGCAGGATGTCCAAAAGGGATCTCAAAAGGGGTGGTTGAATTGAAGGGGTGATAAACACCTACACCCTCTTTGGGTGAGGATCATTTATACTCACGACAGGAGCCAGAAGTGAGACCAAAGCTAAAGGAACTAAAGCATAGGGGACTAGAGAGGAGGACATAGTAGAAGGTTCCAAAGTAGGAGCTATCAGCTCCTCTTCCATCCTCTACAAGGTGGCCTGCTCAGCAACCAAAGCCTTTCTCCTACACTTGCACTCACGCACAACACAATTTTTGTGACTCTAGGAGCTAGAGGCCAAAGGCTGAGATAGGACTAAAGACTCCTGTTCGACCATCGGACTATCCATCACAACCATTTTTGGTGGAGGGGGGGACTCTTGGATGAGAACATGAGTGAGAGGTTGAGAGGATAATTGAACAATAATGGGGGGAGTCTACTCTAACGCCTCAATAGCAGGAATCTTCCCATTACTACCTTAGAGGTAGGAGCAGTAGGAGGTCTTGGAGGATGATACATAGATGACCCCCCACAAAAACTATTCCCCTTACCATACCGCATAGGCTGAGGCACAATGGGTAAGACAAGAAGTTCAAACGTTGAATGCTTGGGCTTTCACCAAGCGGGCACCATCAGGTCCTACAGCAAATGATTAGGAGTAGAAGATGATGGTTCCATAACACTTGGTGAGAGGAAGCGACAAGCAAGATAGTGGAAGAAGAAGAAGAAGGGCCCTGGGCACGCTTCTCTTCCCTTTTTCAAGCTAAGGCAGCTTCATGCTCCACCTTGAGGCAAGCCCTATGCAAAATGGCATAGGGAGAAGGAGCGTATCTCACCTTAGGCATTATGCCCCCACTCTTATACCTTGCATAGGTTTAGTACAAGAGGTTTGTCCTAGGAGGAAGCAGACCAACGGGTACAGGCCAAAAGTGATCCAATGAGTAGCCCCCACATGCAATTGACGGTCTATAACCAATATCATGGACTACATGGACCGTACCCTCATGGGAAAACTTCAGACACTTATGAACTACTAAGGGGACTACATTCATAGTGACCAACCAAGGGATACCTAGTTTCACTTTGAAGAGCTTAGACCCCAGGATAATGTCAAAAAGTGCATTTACAAATCTAGGTCCAACTAAGATTGATAAGGTGATGTAGTCAATGGGAGGTATGAAAAATCCCATCATGTGTACGAATAGTGCTCCTAGATTCATCATACCCATCTTTATGTAAGAATTTAATCAGCATAATCTCCTCAGTGATGACATTCACCCAACATGTAGGGTCAACGAGGACACATGCTATAGTGTTTCCATTGATTCATGTGAGGATGTATAAGGGAGATGGTTCTCTATTGTAATTCATCAGAAAGTCCTGTGAGGTGAAAGTTATGTTAGAAGATCCATTTGTAGGTTGCACATATGGGATGGGTAGATGTAAAGAGGAGGCCATTTCTTCGTACATTGAATAGGACTTTCACAGAGCCCCCAAGGGTTTCACAACTAGATAGTGACCTACTTAAGGTTTCATTTCGTGATGCTTATGGAACCTTCCAGCTATGCCACTAGGGTTCGTAGGTTGGGTTGCAATGCTAGGCACCTCACAACACTTACACCCACAACACTCCTACGATAGAAGGAAAGGGTCTTTCATCATTGGCAAACAGAACCAAAATGGTTCACGTTGGGTTCACAAAAATGTAGAGGGGGACCAACCACACCAAGGCTCTAGGTCACGAAGAGCCGAGAGCAGAAGGTTTCCCTAATCTACCTCAGGTTGCACAAGTGTTTTGGGCCAAGGATAGAGAATGAAGAGAACTCTCAAGTGCTTCTATCACTCTACTAACTCGAGAATTTTGATGAGGCTAAACAAGAAGGTTTCTGGAACTTGAATTGTACCTCGAAGATCTCTCTACCAGAGGACAACAACATGGACCAAGAATGGTAGTTCAGTGCACTAGCATCTCATAGTGGTCTACATTCTCGGGAAGAAGCCTCTAAGAGATTTTTTTGTGGTTTGATGTGCTCTGAAAAGATAGGATACAAAGATTGAAGATGGTAAAAGAGACGGGAAGAGATCCTCATTCCATCAAGAAAAAGAGAAGAACAAAGATCTTCGATCTCAAAGAGACTATGACAGCCACCCTCTTAAATAGTGAGAATGAGAAGATGGGGTGGAAGGAAAGATAAACACCACAGAGTGGTAGTGGCGGAGGATGGATTTTATTCTATAAGAAGTTTGATTTCAGAATAGGAGGATTTGTGTTTTCTTTCACTTTCTTCTTTTATAGAGATAGTGATGGCGAACAGGTCAGACCACTTTGGCTCCTACATGATTAGTAGTTTGACTCTTGGGGGTGGTGTCAAAGGTGAGGGGGTATCTTCGTTACTTGATTCAACCCCTCTAATAGGTATTGCTTCAAGTAGCCTGCATAACGAAGGCTTGTTGGGCAATACGACTAGCGACCACAATAGCAATGTAGAGAATATGTTTACAACTACTCAGGTTAAGTCTAATTTTGTTGATGGCTTGCTAGCTGCTTGGAATAAGGAACATGTTAAGGAGAAATTTAGAAAGAATGTTGATATCGATGCTAGTGAACAAGATGCCATCGTAGGGAAGTTTGAATTTATGGAGAGGAATTATTCAAAAGCTGATGAATTTGGTGTTGCTACCACTCAAGCTTCTGTGCAAGATAATTTTTTCAAGAATCTAGAGATCATGGAGTATGAATTTGATGATGGGAATGGTTAAATTGATGTGCCAGAATAGCCAAATGAAATAGGTGTGCATGATGGTTAAATTCACACATCTGTTGAGATTGCTAGAAATAGTATTTAGGAATTTAGAGAAGAGAATGGTTCACCCCAAGTCAATAACAATATTTTAGGTATTGGAGTAGTTTATGTGAAAGATTTTGCTAGGAATGACGATGGCCTCATAAATGAAGAGGATTTTTTGTCTGCCATTAAAAAGGTGTATGCTAATGGCGATGGAAACACACATTTTGAGGTTGATACGGGAAGTTGGGGTGTAGAATTTCAAGTTTCAAGAAAGGTTGATGTAGAGGACAGGTGCTCATGTTTTGGGCTTTCAAGTAACAAGATAGAGGGTAATGTGGTCCCAGAATTGGGGATTATGAACAGTAGTGGAAATAATAGAGATTTTTCATATAGAGGCAGGAAAATTTTTGATAGGAAAGTAATGAGTCCTCCACCATATTCATATTGGGGAGAACCTATAATTTTACACTTTTGGGTAGAATGGTGTGATGCCTCCAAGAAGATGGATGCATATGGGAAACAGGGATATTGGTTAGAAGCTAAAAATGTGTTTAATTGCAGTCAAGATGTTGTAGGTACTAATATCCGATTGTTGAGGGGTGTTGACCTCAAGTATTATGTTGATGACCCTAACAATTTTGATACCTTATCATTATTATACAACAAGACAAGTAGATTTACAAAGTTGCAGGGCATTTAATGTGTCATGGATGGTCAAAATGCATATGAACACCTTAATTGTTCCATAAGAGATGCCATGGGAATGAATATGGTATCCAAGAGTGTACAATTTTTTTTGAATTTTCTTCAGGATGTTTTCCCTGACATGAATGTCTTTAGCATTTCAAGTAATTTTTGTGTAGACAAGAAGGCTATTATTGTGAATTGGTTAGAGAGCCATGGTAAATCCCACAATGAAGCTCATAAACCCCTAACGTTTAGTCTTGTTCTAGTTGCAGGGGAGGAAATAGAAAGCTTAAAATCCATGGAGGTTATTAAATCTAATGTGCTTTGGAGGAGACTGATTTGAAGCATTCTTGAACAGAATTTGGTGGAGCTAAAATCTTTGTTGGGGCTAATTTAACATTACAAGTGGAAATGTAGGGGATATCATGGCTATACCGATTGGACTTCAAGTGGCAGATTGTTGAGAATGTGAAGAACAATGGTCACATGACCTTTCACCTTTTTTTGTCTCTTCATGTAGACACGTAAAATATATTGATTGACATCGTGCACCTGATCCTGACTTACTAACATCGTTTCTTCCTGAATCATCCCTCGGTCTAACCGTTTAATCAAATTCCCCTATCTGATTAAATTCATCAATATTCATCCCTTAATTAAATAAATGATTTTGTCTTATTAAGTCACTTTCTCTTGTTAATTAAATCAATCCATCTGATCTAATTATCCCTGTTTAATTAAATAATCAATTTATTTGATTAAATCTCTAAAGTCTGTCCATTAAATTAAATAAATTAAAACCTTATTTGATTTAATTTAACACCATTCCTTTTAATTAAATAAATAAAAATCCTTATTTAATTAGCCTCTTATCATATTCCTCTCGTATTTGATTTAAATAAATCCATAAATCTAAGTCAAATAAGTCACGTCATCTAATCTCCTATTAAATTAATTAAACCCTTGATTAATTTAACCTCATCTCATGTCACATCCTCTAGATAATGCAAGTTGCACATGAAAATAGATTTAATTCATTTATTAAATCTCTATTTTCCTCACAATGCATCTTTTGGAATATTCTCTCAATTTGAATTTAAAAATTCCAAATCAACATGTACATCCAACAAGGCATTTAAAATCTCTTACATGTCCTTTGCCTTGAGCAAAGTGGCATTTATTGCATTTTCCCTTCCCTCTTGCATGTCATTTCAAAAATTTGAATTTCAAATATTGGCATTTATTGGCACAAACCCCAAATCTTGCACATCCTTCATCCATTCATAGCTTGAAAAGTGGCACCATATCATTGGATGAATGTTAGTCCCACATTGCTCAAATTTGGACATTCATCCATCTAAGAATTCTATAAATAAAATGCTCATATCCTCATTTGATCATCCACAATCCAAGTAAAGTTACCATGCTCAAATATCTCTTGAATTTTATCCATTATCATTGAATCATAGCTAGGTTTTGCAGATTTTTGGCTTGGAGTCTTCATTCTTCACCAACAAAGTGGATCAATCTCTTCAACATTCGAAGCTTGCAATCTTAGGAATTGGGAAAGGGCCAATTTTCATATCAAATTGGCACCAATTCCCCCATGGGATCATGAGTTTGCATATTTAAATTAGGACTCAAGCTATTTCATTGTTTTTATTTGGTTCTTCATTGTTTTCTTTTCTATTTTGAGTTTGTAAATGGATTTCATCGGGAATCCTTGTTTTAGCTTGCAATTCCTTGTTTAACTCGCTTACTCATGTTTTATTGTAGGTACTAGGAAAAGGGTTCGCACATTTGGCACTAGAAGGAGAGCTTGATATCATTATTTCTAACATTTTCTTGAAATTTCCACGTTTTCTTCACACACAAGAAATTCCAATGCAGGCTCATCAGCGTCGCTATTTTTGGCACCGTGAGCTCATTAGCGTCGCTGCTTTGGCACCGCGGGCTTGTCAGCGTCGCTATATGGCACCGCTAGAAACACAAACTATGCCGCTGGACTCATCCTGCCAAGATTTTTGAATTTTAAACTCTGTCGCTGGACTTGTCAATCTGTAGAAGTTTTCAAAAAAATCTTAAACTTTGACGCTAACACAAACTCCGATGTTGGGCTAAAATTGCGACACAATCAAGCTCTCTGCCTCGACACAGAGCGCCACTAACTGGTAAGCGGTGATGTGAGAGCACCGCTGGGAGAACAAACTGCGACGCCTTCACGAGTTGCGACGTTGGGAGACAGTAAAAGGGAGAATTTAATTTTTTAGTACGTTCTTTTGATTTATGATTTATTTACCTTCTATTTTCTGGTTTTTAACTTCTATGTTTTTCCAGAATCTGACTATTTTTCTCATTTGTAGGTTGGAAATCGAAAACAAAGGAAGGAGGAGTATGGTGATGATATTTTGTCCAATCAAAGTGTTTTTAAACACTTAAGTGTTTGTTTAACACTTCTTTAAGAATTTGTTATCTTTTCATTCTTAGAACACTAGTTTTCATTTGGGCTTAAAAAGAACCTTTCAATTTCTCCTTGCAAAGGTTAAAATGAACAATAGGATCAACAACTGACTAGATTTCATTTATTGGATTAAAAAATTGAACAAATGTCTTTCACTTGTGATTTGGTGCTCTAAAATGAACTCACACATTGCTTTTTCGATCTAAAAAGAACAAGTGTAGCTTTGTTTTTGTGAGGGCTTACTTAGACTAAAGCCATCAAAAAAGGATATATGCGCTTCTCTCGCGCTTTATAGAAATCTTGAGAATCAAAAGGCCTTTTTCATGACTTTGGGTTAAGATAAAGCAATCACCTCTACACTTCGATTTGGGCTTAAAATTGAACAACATATTATGCAAGTGTGAGTGGGGGAATTGTTGCATATATTCTCTCTCTTTGTTTCCAACAAGGATTGATCGAGTTACGAATATTGTTCTTCATTCACTTTTGTTTATCCTAGAGGGCCTACCTTGGGGAAAAAGTACTCACCCAAGGGAATGACTCAATCGGTAACATTCTAAAGCCAAGAGTATTTCTAGCCGAGATATAAATGTGGATATTAGAAGAAACGCCAATATCACGTGGTTGAATTCGACAAGATGGATCCAAAAGGGGACTCTTGCCACGTTGGGTCAACTCCTACGAACAAAAAGTCCTTACTAAAACCCGTGTGCTAGAATTTTCCAAAATCCTTTCATCTATTTGTTGGTGCAAGAATGGCCGTTCTAAAGCCAGCCCACACTTTTACGGTCTTCTAGTAGAAATGGAAAACATGCCATTCGAGTTTCATGGGTGTTGATGCTTGGCTGCCCCGTATAAGTGAGTGTCGTGGAGGGGAACTAGTGGGGTCAATCATCTAACCATTCGCTAGAGATAAGCATAGTTGGACTTGTCCAAGTGGGAATCCAACAAATATTGTCTTACACATCCATAGGATTGTACTTATTCTTGGGTTACAAAATGCATTGCTTGATCGAAAACATCATGGAAACTAACATTTGAACATCACCCAAATTTCAAACCCTTTTGAGGAAAAATACAATTGACTCAATCCATATGTTATTGCTTTCCCTTGGGATTTACATCCTTAGAGGTTTCTAAGCATTGGATTATATCTCAATTTGTCTCCTTAAGTAAATAATAGGAAACCCTTACCTTAATTTCATTAAATTTCCACATAATATATCTTGTGGGGTTTGAAGAAATTAAGACATTGGACATCTTAGTTTGAAAACCTAATCAAAGAAAGTGTTTTTGGTAAAATAAAGACATTAAGCAAAGCTAAGCATAGATGAACTTTCATATGTGTTGAAGACTCCAAATCCCAAAGCACAAATCATTGGTTGGAAATCCGAAAATGAATGTTCAAATGAAATCATTTCTTAGTTACAAAGGTCATTAGGAAGCATTTGCATTCTCTTCAATACTTAGGTCTAGGCAAACAAAGTGTACCTTTTAGGTTCATCTTAGGATAAAAACACATCAAAATATTTTTCATCCACCCTCCAAAATATCAAAACAACACCATCTCATCATCACCTTTGGAAAATATTGAAAATCATCCTTAATACTAGGCTTTGTGGAAAAATCAAAATCATCAAAATCATTGAGACAAAATCCTTGAAAACATTAGCAAAAACACCTTTGGCTAGGTATGTGTAGATGCATCCTTTTGCATATACTTAGTCAAAATTATCAAAATCATCTCGTCAAGCTTAGTGTATGTAGATGAATCCTTCTTCATATGCTTAGTGAAACAATCATCTTGTTTGAATAGGTGTGGGTAGATGTATCCTTCTCCTCATACATATTCAAATCATCATCCTTTGAACAAAGCTATGCCTTAGATCATCATCCAACATCTTGGGATCTTTTTGCTCAAGAAAAATCCAAATCAAAATTAAAATCAAAATCAAGGACAAAATCTCAAATCTCAAAATCCAAAATCAAAGATCAAAATTAGAAAGTCCTAAAAGCCTAGTGTCTCATTCAAGATTTATCAAAAGCCAAAACATCCGTATCATCCATCCCTAAATTTCATCATCATATCATCACCTTTGATCCTAAAGGCATCCTAAAAACTTTATACTTTGGGACATAAAATAATGATTGATCCAAGGAATCAAGAGATTCATCTCCCATATCCTCAAAGATTGATCCTTGTTTGATGGTTCTAACTAGATCTTAATACAAGAAGAGTATGGAAGGCAACAAAGAAACACTCGCTTCAAGCGATCTTAGCCAAACAAATGTAGAAATGAATCCAGCTGAATCAAGTAATTTGTTAACCCTCTCATCATCGCAAAATCCACAAGAAGAAAATAAAGGAGAGGACCTTACTTTTGGAATGTCTCGTGAAGAAATGACTGAAATGCTTCAAAATCCAGAGAATCATAAAATCATCAACATCATGATGAGACTTAACCCTTCGTTATACATGCTTGAACTAGCAAAACAAGGGGCCAAGTTGCCTTTGGATTTTGATGTAAGTACTATAGTGGAGACATCCTTTCCACCTATCTCATCCACCATCCCCATTTCATCTACACCCCCATCTCAAAACATCATGGAAAACATTCCACAAATCACAACATCATTTGCTCCAATCCAACCCAATGTCAACAAGGAAAACACATTTCTCAATGCTCTTCAATCACACCCCCTTGTTAATAATCAAAACTTGGATGCAAACACCACATTGAAACAAAATATACCCCAAAACCCATTGCACAAAAATGTTCCTCTCACATTCCATCACGATCCAGCATCGTCATTTTTTCACGCAACTCCCCAAACACACCTTCTCACAAATTCACAAGAAGAGGGAGATATGTTCGGACCAAGGGGCCTATTCGACACCATGACATTTTCACAACTCACACCCCTCACCTTTCCACCTCTTCTGTGATTTCCATTATCATCCACACCACTCCTTGGTTTAGGGCTTCCTCCCCTACCAAGTATCAATCAAACCTATATCCCAACCATCAATCAAAGTACCACACCAAACACTCAAAATTTGTCGTTGATATCGCAACAACAACTGACAAACACACAAACAATGGAAACATCATCAAACACACCCCTAACATCACAAAGCATGGTCTCTCAAGGACCAATCACATCAATAGCACTATCCAACACCCAAAACATCAACACAACATCATCACCTACCACCATTCCAAATCCACCACCACCTCCACCACCACTAACTTTCACCACATCAAGCCAATAAGTCACAGCATTGCAAGCTGCTTTTCAAAGAGGATACCAAAAAGTTCAAAAAAAAAAATCTGTACAACAAGTCGCTCAAGCCACACAAGTTGCCCAAGCTGCACAAGCCACGTTACAAGTGGAACAAGTGCAACAAGCCCAAGCTTTATTGCAATAACAACAACAACAAGCCGCTCAAGCTGCCCAAGCCATGCAAGCATTGCAAGCACAAAGGGTCGCTCAAGTACAACTTGTATTGCAGAAATAAGCTGCACAAGCACAAGCTCAATATCAAGCATAGCAAGCACAAGCACAAGCACAACTTCTTGCACAAGCAGCACAAGTGCAAGCATATCAGCAAGCACTAAAGCAATACCAAGAGTAGCAAGAAGTAGCAAAATTGGCAGCCCAACAACAAGCATTGTGGGAACAACAACAACAAGCACAACAACAAGCGCAACAACAAGCACAAATCCTAGCACAACAACAACAAGATCAACAACAAGCGTTGTTCATACAAAAGCAAGTAGAAGCCTACTTTTCTCACCAGAACATATAGATGCCATCGAACAACCCACCAACCAATCCACCCATCCAACCCACGATTGAAATACCCCAAAAAACTTTCATCCCACCCCCTGATCCACAAAATGATGTGACGACACAACTCAGGTTTCTCTCGCAACAAGTGCTCGACCTTCAATTAGGGTGAACAACCAAAACACCAAGCAACTTGTGTCCCTATCCATTTGATAGGAGCTTAGAGATGCAACCATTCCCCAAGGGATTTGAAATCCCCAAATTCGACAAATATCGAGGGATAGGAAACCCTAAAGATCACATCAGGGAATTCCAGGTTCATTGCATGGAAGTTGCATATGATGATACTTATCTGATGCGACTATTCCCTAGGAGCTTGGTAGGCCCCGCTATAGAATGGTTCTCTCGATTACCTTCAGACATTATAACATTCCAAGAAATTAGGGATGCATTCATTAGGAACTATACATGTAACATTGCAATGGATGTTAGTCTCAAAGAACTATACGATCTAAAACAAGGAAAGAATGAATCTTTTGCTTCATTCCTTCAATGATGGTGATCCAAGGCCAATCAGAGCAAGTGGAAAATTCCAAAAGAACAACAAGTTTGCACCATCATAGCCAACCTTGAAAGCTGCTTGGAATTTTTTCTCAAGGTTCAGGGTATGACTACATATGAACAATTGATCTCCAAGGTGCTTAGCATCGAAAGAACCCTTGTGACTACACCCGCGGAATCAAAATCATATCATGAATAGCAAAACAATTGCCCACCATCTAATTACAATGATAAACCTTGCACATGGGCAAGAAACAAGAACGTTACTAATGATGGTGTTGTTGATGCCAAGGTGGTCATTAGTAGTCCTCACCAACATACACCCGCACCGCAAATCCAAAACCAATGCCAAAACACTCATCACACAACATACCAACCCAACAACAATCCTACCATCAATAACCTCAATGATCAAAGAGGACCACCCCAATGCAAAAGCTATCCCAAATGAAAGTACACTATTTTGGGGGAACCAGTGGAGGACATAATGATAAAGTTGATTGACGAAAAACTCATCAAGCCTCCTACATTTGAAAACTACCAAGAACCTGATGTCAAACCCCCTTGGTATAATGAAAATCAACTTTGCAAATTTCATAAAATCAAAGGTCATACCACAAACAATTGCATGAGACTCAAAATCATCATCCAAGATCTCATCGATAAGAAAATCATAAACATAGAACAACCTACGGGAAATCAGGATCTTAAAATCTACATGAATTTGATGCCAAATCATGGCAACAAAGGGAATAAAAATGATAAAGGGAAGGACAGTGTAAATCATGTGTACAAAACAGTTGTTGCCTCCTTAAATGAAGACTGCATGGTCATCACCATCAAGGGCACCCATGCCAAAGATTGTGTAGTCACCACAAGAGGCGACAAAGTCACCATTGTAGGATCATCCCAACCAAATAGAGTCCCTTCATCTAGATCCATTCCTAATGGCTATAATGTCCTAGACCAACTCAAGAGAACACCAGCACACATCTCTATCATGGAGTTGTTAAAAATCTCGTCAGCGCATAAAAAGATCCTTGAGGAAGCATTAGCCTCATCCACCATTCTTGCAGATCTTGATGTAGAGCAATTCCAAGCTATGGTCGGAAATATCATAACACCTAATCTCCTTACATTTTCTGACCAAGATTTCCCCGCTCAACTATCTCACAACCGTGCACTTCACTTGGAAGCCATTGTCAACAAGAGAAAAATCAAAAGGGTCTTGGTGGATGGAGGTGCGAGTTTGAACATCTATTCTATTAGCCTCATCAAGCAGTTTAAAATATCAGAAGATTCCATCGACAAAGGAAAGGGAATCACAATAAGAGCATATGATGACCAAGAAAGAGTGTCTCAGGGCACGATTAAACTCCCTATTCAAGTAGGTCCAATTCTCATGGAATCCACTTGTCAGGTCTTGGACCTCAACTTGCCATATAATATCCTCCTGGGACACCCATGGATCCATGCGATGAAAGCCTTAGCATCAACCTTCCACCAATGTGTGAAATTTACACATAATGGACAAGAGGTCACCATCCATGGAGATCCCAAACCATTTTCATATTGCAAAAATCTTGAAGCCAAGTATTACAAAATTCCCTAGGTTCCAAAGAATGATGAGGGCCCATCCAAAGCATTTCAAGTAATTTTTGTGCAGATAAGAAGGCTATTACTGTGAATTGGTTAGAGAGTCATGGTAAATCCCACAATGAAGCTCATAAACCCCTCATGTTTAGTCTTGTTCTAGCTGCGGGGGAAGAAATAGAAAGCTTAAAATCCATGGAGGTTATTAAATCCAATGTGCTTTGGAGGAGATTGATTTGAAGCATTCTTGAATAGAATTCGGTGGAGCTAAAATCTTCGTTGGGGCTAATTTAACATTACAAGTTGAAATGTAGGGGATATCATGGTTGTACCGATTAGACTTCAAGTGGGAGATTGTTGAGAATGTGAAGAAAAATGGTCACATGACCTTTCACCTTTTTCTGTCTCTTCATATCTAAAGTGCCAAACAATTGTATAAATATATATGAGTGTAGGCCATGTATGTAAGTGATTATAGATAATAGATGATATTCCCTAGTTTCCCATGGATGTAGCCTTAAATGGTGAACCACATAATCACTTTGTTATGTCCTTATTTTCTATCTATCATCTTTTTCATTTTTCTATTTTATTATGTTTTATTTGCTCATTTAATACTCAACAAACATAATAATTGATTTAATTTATCTGGTGCTGCTGAAAATGCTAAATTTTTTGACATTGTAGAAAGATTACTATCTTAGGGCTTCTACATAGGTTGATGTGATGCTTGGAGCAAGCTCTCCTATGGCTGCTATGGTTGGGGATTGCATTACAATGGCTTCCTATGGTCTGGGGTCACCAGAATGCTTGGATCCATGGGGAAAATTGGGCGATATGCCTAGGGTTTCAGCCTCCCCCAAGGCCTCTGATGTGATATTCAATGCTCCTTCGGGAAATGTGGAGATTAGGGCACCAAATCAATCTTCCCTCGACACCCCTCCTCTTTTTATTCACAGGGGTATGGCTGAGGATTTCATTCATAATGGGCCAAACCTACCTCCTTTGAAGGCATGTGGTCTCGATGATGGGAAAGGCACTTCCCATTTTATGTTGGTTATGCTTGTGAATACGATTGAACATACGTATATTAAGAGGGCTAGGGCTATGAAATTGGATGGTGGTTATGAAACAGTTAGAGCTTTGCATGAGGATATAATCTCTTTCTAGGTCCCAATGAGGTAGGTCTCCTCCATGAGCCCACCATTTGTTACCTATGATGATGCTCAGTCTGAGCTCAGGGGGATGCAAGGAAGGGTAAAGAGCATGTAGGATCTCACATCCAATGCGGGGGACAACAACATACATCACCACAGGTTTTGATGCAACGAAGTCAAGTTTCCAAGCATCCCCAGGATCACCACATATTTTAAAAAATTGCACAAGAAATAGGAGAATTGTTGAGTGCTCAGAGAAACCCTTAACATTAGACTTTGATGACACTTTATCGAAGAAGATGCAAGAAAATGCATCCTTTTTCTCAAAGAATGTATTAATCAAAATAATCAGCCACTTTTGGCCAATTCTCCTAGATCTCCATGACTGGATAACAAAATCTTGGCTTCCTCTAATGGATGGAGGATTAGATATTTACTCTAGCATTAGGAGATTCTTCATTATGGTTTTAATAGTAAGAAAGACAAAAACACCATTCTCAATTATGTTTTGCAGTGAGAAGGAAATTTGTTGCAGGTAAAATATTGGCACACAGATTTTAATCCATCTATGGAATCATTTGTAGTTTTGTTGATCTAGGTTCATCTCCCAAATCTACCCCTTCACTACTGGTTCGAATCATGTTTTGTTGTAATTGAATTTAACTCTTTGGGAAAAATTGTGTATATAGATGGAAAACTCAAGAAATTTTATCCACACAACTTATGCCAGAATCTTGGTGGAACTAGACATCTTGAAGGATCTTCTCGCTGAAATTATCTTTAGGGCCAATGGACAATGTTGGAATTATCCCCTGGACTATGACGGTTTAATCTTCAAATGTAGAATATTTTATCAAACCAATCACATCATTGTTGAGTGCCCAACTGTCAAGACAACCAAATCGAGTGGCTTCTTGCTGGAAGAATTCTTTCCCAAAGCATTATTTTATTTTTAACTCTCCCAAAGAGAACCTCTCCCCTAAAAACTCATATTTCAAGAAACAAAATGTAGAGTTGGTCAAGGAAAGTTCTCTAGTGCCAAAGACAGCTAAAAGGATGCTCCAACCAAGCAACCCAAGCTACCAAAAAAAGGAAAAATGTTCTTTGTGGTCCTCACTTACTAACTCTTTTGAAACAACAATTAACCAATCCTCAAGCTCTCCTACTTTGGCTATGTGGTCCCGAAATTTGGATGCGTCAATGAAACCCTCAAACAGGGCAGACTGTGAAGGAAATATAGATGAAAATAGTTATTCTCAAGCTCAAGGTTGGATGAAGGTTGAGAGAAGGATATTTATCTCTCCTCATAAGATGTCTCTCTAGTCCTCCAAGAGGGGGGGCAAGAAGGCGACATGATTTTCTTTTTCAAGCTTTTGGCTCAGGCTATGGTATAGGTGGTTTTTTTGTGCTTCGTTATTGTAAGTGGCAACAGTAACTCTTTGTTTGCACCCATTTTTTGGGCTGATGCACCTCTCTCTTTTATTATTTTCATATATGGGAGTGAAACCTATGTCCACATCTTCTTACAGGTAAAAAAAAAACATAATAATTGATTTAATTTTATATATATTACTTTTTAACATGTATATATATTTTTATATTTGTTTGGAAATTACGATTTTAAGAAATTATCTAATTACATTTTAGATCATGTCATTGTATTTTTTATATTTTATTTAATAAATATTTATTTTATTTTAATTAAGAAATATTTTATTTACTACATACATGAACATATAAATTTTAATTTATAGTTACAAATTATTATTTTTTATTTACAATGTTTACTTTATTTTTAGTTAGAAAATTATTTTATTTGTATATTTTTTTTTTATACCATGCTCGCCTATATACATACGTACAAATTGGAATAAACACATTGTATAGGAGCGAATGTGCGCCCCTTATGCAAATTCCCCTTTTACACATACTCACCTTAGAAAACCAAATCCAAAGTCAAAATTCCACATCAACAAGTTGCCTTCCTTCCACTTGGCATTTGTCCTTTGTGTCAGTAGGAGAATATTTGTCAAGGATGCATGCATGACATATAGACATTTGTGCAGTGTGCTTATGTCCCTAATGGATTCTTGCGTCTAAAGTTGGCAGAGGCGTTACACTTTTGATTGTGGTTGATTTGTAGCATCCCTCTTGGACCAACTGACCTTGAAAATGACAGAGTCTTTGTTCTCCTCAAAATTCACTCATTCTCACTTCACTGGAACCTCTAAACATTCAATCCAGCTTTCTCTCACACTCTCTAAGCATTTTTCCAACATTCTCTCCATTCTCAAGAAACATTGCAACACTCCATTGCAGCAACAACACTCTATCAACTCCAGAAAACAAGTGCAAAGCGAACCATTGTAGCGTGGGCTTGAATTTTTGTGAGACCTCCCTTCATCACAATTAAGGTTGTGGTTATCGTTCAAGCCTTCTTTCTCCCCCATTGGCTAGTGATCTCTTGGTGAAGGTGGTAACGTTTCGTTCCTCTCCTTTGTGATTTGGTTGAGTAGCTCTTTACTGTTTTGTACTATTATTTTCATTCCTTCCTTCTTTACTTCTTTATCATATAGTTCTCTCTCATTGCTATTTGGTTGTCCGTGGAGGTGGAAACACCAAAATAGGGGTTTGACTGAGACAGACCCCTATACAACCCCAACAATTTTCAACTTCCTTTTTGTGTGCAGGTGAAAGAGCATGTGGAGCTAGCTGGCGAACGTGCATTTTTGTGAGATTATCTTTATTACTTTATCCTTCATCTACCTACTTTATCATCTTCATTTGTATTTTTCCTACCTTATTATTTTGATTTTCCTATTGAAACCAACTAGCTAGGCCGATTAGTTAGTTTTTGAGTAGTTATTATTGTGTTCACTATTTTCTGACCGTATGGACTCCAGTGTGCTTGAGAGATGCCAGCACTCTGCGCTATTATCCCAAAATTGCGCTGTCATCCTCAGACAGAGAATTGTCTGAGGCATAGTACCACCTCCAAAAACCAACTCTCCTAGCCCCAACTAAAGTTTGGATCTATAGAGTGATTGAGGCACATTATAGTCCTCATCATTCTCAATCCCTATTCCCAAAACATCCCTTTAGAGTGAGGTAAGTTAGGGTAGCCCTCTGCTCTTGGCTCTCTGTGACCTAGGGCCTTAACATGGTTGGTCCCCCTCTCTTACATTTTTGGTTCAAATCTAATGTGAACCATTTTTGTTCCATTTTGTGATACTAAAATTTCCTTTCCTTGTATTCTAGGAGTGTTGTAAGTGTGAGTGTTGTGAGTCATTTTCCTTACAACCCAACCTGCGACCCCTAGTAGGTGTAGTTGGAAGGTTCTAAAAGTGTTGTGTAATGAAACCTTAATTGGGTCACCGTCATATCTTGCAACCTTTGGTAGGCTTTGTGAGAGTGATTTTTAGTGAATGTGATGGCTTCTTTCCTACATCAACCCATCCCCTCTGTGCAACCTATGAGTAGTGGTACTAGTATAACCTTCAGCTCACAGGATCTACTGATGGGCTTTAATAGATAACCATCTCCTCTCTACATCCCCGTGTGAATCAATGGAAACACCATAGAAGGTGTTCTTGTTGATCTGACATATCAAGTAAATATCATAACTAAGGAGATCATGCTAATCAACATTCTGCATAAAAATGGGTATGATGCACCTGTGAGCACCATCCGCACACACGACAAACTTTTCATACCTCCTCTGGGTAGTATTGTCTTGTCAGTTTTGGTTGGACCTAAATCTGTGAATATTTTGTTTGATATAATCCCAGGGTCTGAACTCTTCAGAGTGAAGCTGGGTATCCCCTGGTTAGTAGCTATGAATACAGTTCCCTTGGTTGTGCATAAATATTCAAAATTTATTCATGAGGGTTTTGTGAATGTGATCCACGACACCTATTACAAACCACCAGTCGTGCATGATAGTTACTCCCTAGATTACTCTTGGCCTATGCCCATTGGTCCTCTTCCATCTAGGAAGGACCTCTTGTACTAGACTTATCAAAATTACAAGAGAGGGTGGTTAACGTCGAGAGTGAGATACCCTTTTTCACCTTATGTTGTTTCACATAGGTCTTCCTTAAAAGTTGATAGTGATGCTGCCAAGGCAAGCAAAAGGGAAGAAGAGAAGCGATCCCAAGATCCTCCTTGTTCCTCTTCTACTATTCAGTCTAACACTCCCTCTTTCCTTGCTATGGTGCCATCAAATTATGTTATGTTTTTGCGAGAGAATCCTATGGTTCCTGCTTGGCGAAAGCCTAAGCATCTCGCGTTTGATCTTCCTATTCTACCCACGGAGCCTAGGCCCATTCGGTATGGTAGGAAGAAAGGTACTCATGGGGAATACTCTATGTGCTAGCCTCCATGACCTCCTACCACTTTTGCTCTAAAAGTAGTAAACAAGAAGAGGCCCGCTGTTGAGGCATTAGAGCTGACTCCCCCTGTTGTTTCTCAATCTCTTCCTCCTACTCTCATTTAGGAGCCTATCCCATGATTGGAAATAGTTGAAGTGGACACTCCCATGGCTAAGTAGGAGCCTTATGTTCCTTTGTAACCTTCAATCTCTAGCTTGAAGAGCCATAGAAATTGCTTTGCACGTGAGTGCAAACATAGATGAAAGGATCTCATAGATGAGCAAGCTACTTTACAAAAGAAGGAAGAGGAGATGACCACCCCTGCTTTAGGGCCTCTTGCTACATCCTCCTCTCTCCTCCCCTCTGCTTCCATTCAATCTAGTTCAGTCTTGCTTCTAGCTATTTTTGTGGGTGCCCCTGACCCTAAAAAGGTGTAGGTGTTTATCGCTCCTTCGGTGGAGCCAACCTTGTTGATTTCCCTTCCATACATCCCTCCTTTCCCTAAGCCATGGATATGGTGAATACTTTGGTGGTATCTGCCGCAGTTTTCTCCTCCTCCTCTTCCTTTGCACCTTTTTCCTCATCTGTGGGGAATTCACATCCCTTGACGGAGCAAAAGGTGGACAATGGTCCTTCCAGCAATGGAGGGCATAAGAGGATCCCACCTTCTTTGAAGGGTAGTCCTGCGTTGGCTTGTTTCATCCTAGTAATAGAACTAGCCTCAGCTTCCCCTAAGTTTATCATCGCTCCCGAGTCAGTTGGTGAGCCTATCATTAAACCTCGGGCACAACCCTCTCCATCTGTTGAGGTACGGCATGGCACTCCATCAAAGTACATGTTTAAATATCTAGAGTAAGTTCCATCCTTGTTAGTGATTTTGTAAAAATCATTGACCATACCTCCATAAGAGCTGAGTGGAGGAGACCTTGTGGGTCCTTCCTTAGCCCTTGCTTTGGGAGGGATGAAACCTTCTCCCCTTAATATTC
The DNA here is from genome assembly GCA_007258455.2 of Sequoia sempervirens. Taxonomy (NCBI): domain Eukaryota; kingdom Viridiplantae; phylum Streptophyta; class Pinopsida; order Cupressales; family Cupressaceae; genus Sequoia; species Sequoia sempervirens. Next base: position 14,911,910 of record VDFB02109042.1, read on the forward strand.
CACCACTTTGGAATCATCCTCCTTCCCCTTATGATGATCTAGGGTGGGAAGCAGACAACTTCTTGGTCAATGAGTGTTTGGGGGAGACCTCTTCTTTATCATTAGACTCTAGATGTGTGTGCATGTGTTGTGATGTGTTCCCCTATGATCATACTATGTGTTTCTGGATGACCCTTGTCACCCTTGTTGGTGCTTGGATACAGGTGTGGTTTTTGTGTTGTGAACCTTCTTTTATTTGTATCATCATTCTTCCATTTTTGTGATTGTTTTTTGATAAATTGGGGATGATGCAAAACGTTGGGGGAATTTAGGCTTCCCTTCCATGTTGACCCAATTCTTTATTTTTACTTTTTCTTCTCATGTATTCTTCACATGGTCTGATATAGTAGGGGATTGATAACAGTTCATTTTATATACTATTATTATACCTATATATATTTATGAGTAGTTCTGACCCCAAAATATCATATCACCCCTGTGCCCTATGTTTATGTTTATTTCTCTTTCGCTCTTTTCTTATCTCTCTTCTTTGATTGAGTTGTCCCTTTCATGTGTGACAATGCCATTACTTGATTTTTAAAAAATGAATTTGTTTCCAATGAATCTTTTTTCGAGAATCTTTGCAAACTTTTTGCATAATCACATTCTTGACTTGGCCCTAACAGAAAGTGTTTCCTTCATCATGGGTTGGAAAAGAAAGAACTTGACAACTTTCCTTCAAGGAGGAAGTAGCCTTGACCTTCCCCTCACAAGGGGGCATCTTCTTCTTTTCAAATTCCTTAATGAAGTGAACATCTTTCAAAAGGATTCATTGGTGTTGAATTGATTTGAGAAAAAACATCTTTTTTGCACTTTCAAATAGCCCAACCCTTGAGTAGACCCCTTTCTCTGCGTTGGGTTCCAAAGCGACCCCTTTGAAACTTTTCCAACTTATTGACGGTCTATGTGACTATCCACTTACTTTCCTATGTGGTCACTTTTGGACATGTTCTATCTACGGGTAAACATTTCACTTTGCAGGTGCACATGTAAAGTTGCTTTCCAATTCTATTGATTCTCCTTTTTTGGGTTTCTCTCATGTGAGAAATCTTGGAGGACACCTTCCTTGTAGGGATATAGGCCTAGAAGGTGCTTCCTTTGAGCTTCTTCCATGTGAGAGATCTTGGGGTTCACTCCCTTGCAGGTCTATGGGCCTATAGGGCAATTTTTATGGGTTTCCTTCATGTGAGAGATCTTATAGGACACCTTCCCTACAAGTTTGCGGGCCTGTAGGGCACTTTTTCTAGGTTTCCTTCATGTGAGAGATCTTGGAGGATGGCTTCCCTATAGGTCTGGGGGCCTGCAGAGAACTTTTTCTGGGTTCCCTTCATGTGAGAGATCTTGGAGGATACCTTCCTTATAGGTATAAGAGCCTATGAGGCACTTACTTCTCGAGGCTTCCTTCATGTGAGAAATCTTGGGGGTCACCTCCTTGCAGGTCTATGGGCCTGTAAGATGCTTTCATTCTATAGCTTCATATTTCTGCAAGGCTATGGAGTCCTTTGCCTACCCTATGCTTTTGAGCTTGTCAGATTGCGGTTTGCTTCCTTGAAGGTTTAGGTATACATTTCTAAACCCTAATTACTCTTTGATCTACTTTACCGTAACACTCATTAGTATTCATTCTCACTAACATGGGGGGAAAATTTATCGGAGTGAATTTGCACCCCTTACACAAATTCCCCTTTTACACATCCTCACCTTAGAAAACCAAATCCAGAGTCAAAATTCCACATCAACAAGCTTCCTTCCTTCCACTTGGCATCTGTCCTTTGTGTCAGTAGGAGAATATTTATTGGGGATGTGCACATGGTACTCATATTTTTGCGTAGCCTGCTTACGTCCCTGATGGGTTCCTTCATCTGAATTTGCTAGAGGCATTACACTTTCAATTGGGATCAATTTGTAATGTCCCTCTTTGACCAACCGACCCTGAAAACAACATATTCTTCCTTCTCCTTAAAATTCACTCATTCTCACTTCACTAGAACCTCTAAGCATTCAATCCATCTTTCTCTCACACTCTCTAAGAATTTTTCTAGCATTCTCTCCATTCTCAAGTAGCACTTCAACATTTCATTACAGCAACAACACTTCGTTAACTCCACAAAGCAAATGTGAAGCAAATCATGGAAACATGGGCTAGAGGTTTTGCGAGACCTCCCTTCATCACAGTTGAGGTTGTGATGATTGTTCAAGCCTTCTTCCTCCTCCATTGGCTACTGAGCTCTTGGTGGAGGTGGCAACATTTTTCTCCTGTCCTTTGTGATTTGGTTGAGTAACTCTTTACTATTTGGTAGTGTTATTTACATTCCTTCTTTACTTCTTTATCATATATTTCTCTCTCATTTCTATTTGGTTGTCCATGAAGATGGAAACACCAAAATGGGGGCCTGACTGAGGTAGGCCCCTATAAAGCCCCAACAATTTTCCCCGTCCTTTTTGTGTGCAGGTGAAAGAGTGTGTGGAGCTAGCTGGCGAACGCGCATTTTCGTGAGATTATTTGTATTGCTTTAGCCTTCATCTACCTACTTTATCATCTTCATTTGTATTTTTTCTACATTATTATTCTATTTTTCCCATCAAAACCAACTAGCTAGGCCAATTAGTTAGTGTGATAGGGAGAATTTAAGTGTTAGAATACGAGCAGCAAACAAAAGAGAGTAAATAACACGAAAAAAACACTACACCTCATGATTAGCCTAGTTGGATTCATAAAAAATAAAGACCACAAAATGAAACCTTTTACCTTGTCTCAAATCGATCCTTTGGTTGGCTCTTCGATCTTTGGTGTTGTATGCTCCTTGGATGGCAAGAGATGCAAATATGGATTGTAAAATGGATGGAAAATGGATGAAAGTGGATGCAAGTATGAAAAATGGCTAAGTATGGCTCAAATTTTTTTTTGCAAGAGTTTGGCTACTATCAATGATCTCTCCTAAAATGAGATAAAAGATGGGGTATTTATGGAGATTTTAGAATTCTCTAGGGAAATGAACCGTTAAGATTAAGCCACCAAGATCAAGATGTAGGGCCAAGGTGAGTTGAGAACTCGCAAGCCTTCACATCTTGACATGTGGCATGTGATATGGCTCAAAAATTGTGATGTGTACATGAGGTGGAAGGGTAGTACATGACATGAAGGTGGTACATAGTACCTTGGGATTGGGAGAAGATCTCCTCATAAAGGATGTCCTTGTCCCCATGTCGGTGAAAGGACATGTGAGGAATTAAAAATTCCTCAAATATTCTCATGGGGATGAGAGAAGGAATTTAAAATTCCTTTAAATGCATTGGGGGATTAAATGTGAATTAAAAATTCACATGGGGAATGGAGTGCCTTTTTCAAAAAGATAAAACTTTTAATGAAGCTGACCAAGGACATATTCCATAAATTATATGGGGATTAGGGATGACCTAATTAAGTGATTAAGGTTGTGCAAGTACTTGATTAGACTAATTAATGACACATTACAGGCAAGTGGAAAATTATGGAGAATGGGACTGTAATGATGATTAGGGTGTGCACATCTTAATCTTAAATTAATTATGACTAAGAAAGAGGGTTAGATTGCAAAGAGGGATTAGAGACCAACTTGCAAAAGTTGGAGGATGTGACAATGAGAGAGAAAGTGAAGAATTTAAAAATAAATTTAAAATTCCAAAAGGTAATATGACTAAATTAAATAAAGTGATACATTTATTTAATTTAGAGAGGAAAGAGGGGAGAAGTATTTATTAAATTAAATACTTTGGAAACCTTATGCAAGACACGAAATATTAATTAAATGAGTGATTTAATTAATACTGGCAAAGAGGACGAATTAAATTAGTGAAGGGATGATTAAGGAGACACCTTTGACCATATGGAAGTGGTCAAATTTAGGTGTATACATTTTTCCCCTCTTCGAAATACTATTAGGATAATAGGGTTTCAAAGAAAAAATAAAATACAGATGACTCTATGGAAGAAGTGACCGAAAATGAGATTCCCTAGCATGGGAGAGATTATGAGCTACCCGAATGGAGGAGAATTAAAGGGGATGCCCTGGTCTCGCAAGGGAAGGCTTATGACAGAATATTGGGAGAGAGAATGGTAGGGTATGCCCCCTCAAGAAGGTAGATGGAGAAGGAAAAGGGGCCCTGGGCAACTTCTCAAAAGTACGAAGTGGTATATGTCATTAGAAAGAGCACGTAAAATCGAAAAGATTGGCACTTGAATGAAGGAAAACAGGTTTACAACGTACAAATGGAGGCCCCAGGAAGATAAGGGGGAAAGTGAATTAGTTGAGCTTAAAAAAAGTTAAATAAAAGGAAAAAATTTCCTTTTATTTTAAAAAGTGAAAAAGGGGGGAAAAGGCTATAAAAGGTAATTCTGTGAATTACCTCTCCTTATTTGGACAACTATCAAGTGAGGGAAAGAGGGAGAAGAGGAGAGGGCAAGAGGGACGGGACACGATGTCGAACTATGATACTGACATCATTCATCGGGCAGACAAGAGACAACGATTCTTCACCGAGTCTGTCATGTTACGTCAATTGAGTTTGAAACCCCACTTTGTGATTTTAGTCAATTTAGCTATTTTTTGCAAAACCAAAAATATGGGTTTTGTGGGGGTGCTCGGGAGGAAAAATGGGTTGGAGGGTTTTTTTTTGTGTTTTAAAAAAAAAACGTTTGGGTGGGGCGAGAGGGGTTGATGGGTTTAGGCTAGGGTGGTTGGGGGCTGGATAGTTCTAGAGTGGGGCAGTCGGGCCCGGTCGGGTCCCCCTGAGCTCGGCGGAGGCCCACCTAGTCGAACCTAGGAGGGTCCACCCAGTGAGCTCGGGCAGGTCTGCCTAGGCTCGAGCGGGTTCGCCCAAGCCGGGTGGAGGCCCACCTAGTGAGCCCGAATGGGTCCACCTGCGGGCTCAAATGGATCCACACAGGCATGGGCGGGTTTGTCCAAGGAGCTAGGCGGGTCCACCTAGGGTCCAAGGAAGAAGGCCGAAAGAAACTTAGTAGGGGAAGAGGGGCGGGGAAGGGTGCGATGGGGAAACGGTGGGAGGGGGAAGGGAAATCCCGAGGCGGAAAGAATTAGGACAAGAAAATTGGGGGCAAAACGACACCAAGAGGAACTGACAAAGTGTTGTGGTTATGGATGCTGAATGTTGAGAGACTACGAACACGGGAGAGATGATCTAAGGTATTGATGAGATGCATGGTGGTGATGATGGGTGTCGATCACCAGAGACTAGCAGAGGCAGGGCTAGTCCATATGCTGACATACCCAACGATTAAGGCCCACAGGGCCATCCTCAAAACCTTGATAGAGCGCTGGGACTCAATGACATCTACATTCCATCTACAAACTAGCAAGATGACAATGACCTTGGGGGATGTTTGGCGGATTCTGAGGCTCCCTATAGCAGGGTTTGCAGTTAGTGAGTGTTGGATAGCGGGCAAGGTGTTGGATGAGTCTATGCATGTGGTATTTGGCAGTGACGATCTACCGATTCAGGGGGGGCAACTCGATGTGGACAGATGCCTGTCTTGCAAGGTATCGGCTTTGTCTTTGTACCTTGCAGGGTTGATAAGTGAGATCCTATTACCAGACCTGAGTGGTCGATGTTTGCATCTCAGGTTCATCGAGTTGATTCGGCATATCATCAAGGGGCGAGAGGGGAAGTTTGTGTGGGGGACCTGAATGCTGGCATAGCTATATCAGGATATCCACTAGGTATGCTACCGAAGGGCGCGGAGTGTAGCACATGTCACACTGCTACAGGTGCCCCCTCAAGAAGGCAGACGTGGAAGGAAAAGGGGCCCTAGGAAACTTCTCGAAAGTATGAAGTGGTATATGTCATTACAAAGAGCACGAAAAATTGAGAAGATTGGCGCTTGAATGGAGGAAAATAGGTTTACAATGTGCAAATGGCAGCCCCGAGAAGATAAGGGGGAGAGTAAATTAGTTGACCTCAAAGAAAGTTAAATAAAAGGAAAAAATTTCTTTTATTTTAAAAATTGAAAAAAGGGGAAAAAGGCTATAAAAGAAAATTCTAGGAATTACCTCTCCTCATTTAGACAGCTGTCAAGTGAGGAGAAGAGGGAGAAGAGGAGAGGGCAAGAGGGGGTAGAGGAGAGGGCAAGAGGGAGGGACATGATGTCGAACTACGATAGTGACATCATTCATCGAGTAGACGAGAGACAATGATTCTTCACCGAGTGTGTCGTCCTACGCTAGGTGATTCTGAAACCCCACTTTGTGATTTTAGCCAATTTAGATAATTTTTTGCAAAAACAAAAATATAGGTTTTGTGGAAGTGTTCGAGAAGAAAAATGGGTTAGAGGGAATTTTTTGTGTTTTAAAAAAAAAAACATTTGGGGGGCGGGAGGGGTTGATGCGTTTAGGCTATGGTGGTTAGGGGTTGGATAGTTCTGGAGTGGGGAATTCGGGCCCAGGCACCAATCACCAGAGACTAGCAGAGGTAGGGCTAGTCCATATGCTGACATACTCGATGATTAAGGCCCATAGGACCATGCTGACAGCCTTGTTGGGACTCAATGACATCTACGTTCCATCTACCGACTAGGGAGATGATAGTGACCTTGGAGGATGTTTGGCGGATTATGAGGCTCCCTATAGTAGGGCTTGTGGCTAGTGAGTGTTGGACAGTAGGCGAGGTGCTGGATGAGTCTGTGCATGTGGTATTTAGCAGTGACGATCTATCGATTCAGCGGGGGCAGCTCGATGTGGACAGATGCCTGTCTTGCAGGGTAGCGGCTTTGTCTTTGTACCTTGCAGGGTTGATTAGTTGTTACCAGACCCAAGTGGTCTATTTTTGCATCTCAAGTTCATCAAGTTGATTCGGCATATCATTGAGGGGCGAGAGGGGCAGTTTGCATGGGGGACCTAAATGATGGCATAGCTATATCGGGATATGCACCAAGTATGCTACCGGAGGGCTCGGAGGGCATAGAGTGCTACATTAGCGTGACTAGGCCGATTATGCACAAATTAGGAGAGCAGGATGACAAAGAGGTCGTGGCTTGAGGATGGTGGGTAGAAGCGGGAGTGATACTGCAGTATCAGGATGTGAGAGATGTAGATCTATTGAGGAGATGACTGGATGATGTGCAGGCAGAGATGGTAGAGTGGTGTCCTTATATGCTACGGTGCTTCAGGGTCTGGAGGGATGATGAGGAGGCACATAGTGGTTACTTCTTTACCCGCTGTTATATGGTTGTGAGAGTTTTGCTTGTAATGGAGCTACACAGACTCGATCGGGTGACACAACAGCTTGGAGTGAGGCAGGATATTCCCACAAGGTGAGTGATATTTCAACAAATATCATGGGAGCGGCCATGGGGGGATATGGTGGACCTAGATGTAGTGTGGGTAGATTTGGAGACACTACAGTTTGTGCCATATCCAGATAGGTGGGAGGGGCAGAGGGATGCAGGGGTGATAGATTGATATGGGCAGTGGTTCAAGCGACATCCACTAGCACAGATTACTCCAGTAGTGTCGATTGAGGGAGCACTAGGGTTTGGATCAGAGGATGAGAGACGACTGAGGGTGGCGGGACAGGTACCCCAAGGGTGACAAAGAGGAGGTCAGGTGAGAGGACAACAGGGGGAGGGACAGGAGGCAAGTAAAGCAGCTAAGGAGCCAGTGAGGGCAGCCAAGAGGAGGAGACAGGAGGCGGGTGGAGCGGCTGAGGAGCCAGTGAGGGCAGCTAGGAGGAGGAGACGATAGCACGGAGCCCAAGGGGATGGAGTTGAGGAGGGAGAGGATGAGGCTAGGGCTGCAACACAACAAGATAGGAGGCCAGAGATCTAGAGATAGGAGCCATGAGGCATGTGCATCCCTAGGAGGTCAGCAGCAGGAGAGAGGGGAGGAGGCTAAGACAAGAAGATCATGAGAGAGATAGGAGGTAGACATGACCACAAGAGGGCATCAGTGAAAGAGACAGGAGGAGGGCAAGGCCAGCACAGCATAGGAGAGGATGACAGGGAGAGGGGGAGCCCCCTTGGTGATAGATGTGGATGTGATGGAGGCGTTGGCAGAGAGCAAGGGGTATGAGCCACGAGAGATGGACATTGACACTGATGTGTATGACCTCTGACTACTGTCGACAACACCTCCTCGAGGAGAGGATCCCGTAGTGGTGTTGAAAGAGATTCTACAGAGACTGCACCTCAGCGAGCAGTGATCTAGACAGACAAAGGTAGAGTGGATCAGATTAGAGGCGGTGTTGAGAGAGCTACAAGTACGATTCCCCCAGGGGGAGAGAGATTACGCAATCCTTGCCACACTAGTGTCTAATGTGGAGAGGATATTGATGAGAGAGAGGGATGAGGCACGAGATGAGGCAGTTGATCTGCAGGCAAAGATAGAGAGATTGGGAGCAGAGGTGGCTAGGGAGCATGAGGAGGGAGATGCAGCGAGATGGGAGCGAGACCGTTATGTAGCGGAGGCGGTGATACGATAGATCGTTGTAGGAGGGACATGGAAGGAGCCATCAGAGATTGGGGCAGGGACTGCCAGAGATACAAAGGATTTGTAGAGATAGCTACATCGGTTATGGAGAGAGAGAGCAGATTTTCACTGGGAGCGGGCTAAGCTTAAAGATAGGGTGGACTGTTTAGAGCAGATAGTTGGGGATATGGGGTTGATCTAGCAGAGAGAGGAGGAGATGAGGAGAGAGATGCACATGTTGCGGTCAGAGAGAGATGTGGCATAGACACAGGTGCAGGCCATAGAGGCAGATAGGGATGTGCTACAGTCACGCACTCAAGTGGCTGAGAGTGAGTGGCAGGTGGCAGAGTCAAAGGTTCAGTCTCTTCGGAGAGAGAGGGATGCAGCGGTGTTAGAGGTGTTAGGTCTTTGATCAGAGCGAGATTCTGCTGAGCTGAGACTTTAGGCACTTCAGAGGGACAGGGATGCAATAGAGGCACAGGTCACAGAGAGAGAGAGATGTTGCAGAGGTATGGATGTAGACATTGCAGAGTGAGTGGGATAGAGCATAGGCTCAGCTACAGGGAGCGCATTGTGAGGGGGGTGAGTCAGGAGCAGAGGTACAGGGGTTACGTGCACAGTTATAGGCTGTGGAGGCTGAGAGAGATAGGGCTACAAAGCAGGTACAGTTGCTGATAGAGGCACAGGAGGCCTTGGTACAGGAGTGGAGAGTTATTAGCGGAGACCAAGACAGATACAGACTTGAGCAGAATTCCGCTAGGCATCAAGCTGCACAGCGAGATGACTATATGCAGGAGTTGATTTACTGAAGGTGTGTGTATGAGCATGGAATTCCAGATCCAGCACAGCGCACAATGTGCTACATTAGATAGGTACCTCAGATGCTAGCATCGTCCCAGTCATTAGGGATGTGTACCAAAGGGTATAGTGACTATCAGTGGACTCCATCTCCTCTTGGTGGTTACCAAGGGACTCCCACTCGCGAGTATCAGGGGACTCCAACACATAGAGGGCTAGTGTCAGACTCTCCTTAGATATCATATGTGGGTAGCTCACAATAGAGCAGCAAGAGAGCAGATGACAGGATACCAAGTTTTTTGATAGACACAAGATGGAGTGTTTAGTATTGATCAGTAGAGATCAGAGGTTCTCTACATCTGTGGATTTTTCACCTTTTTTGATGATAGATGATGGATATGTGGTAGATTATTCTTGAGACTTTGTGATGAGATGTACATTGTATTATTTTGATTATGATATGAGACAATCCTTATTGACACTATGCATTATTGTCTTTGTGATGGATGATTCAGTTTATGTATGCATATGATATTTCATGCTTATGTGGGATGATCTGATTTATTTATGCACATGTATATGATATCACATGCTTATATGGATGTATGATTTAATTTATTGATGCACATATTTACAATACTTCATTCCTATGTGGATACATGATTTGATTCATTGATGCTCATGTTTATGATACTATATGCCTATGTGGATGTACGATATGATTTATTGATGCTCATGTTTATGATACTTCATGTCTATGTGGATGGAGGAATATGCATATATTAATGTTGGTAATGATGGATGATATGAATATTTGGTATGAAATGTAATTAGAACGTAGTCAATAATATGTTTTGGTGGATGATAATGCATGTATTATGTAAATGTTAATATGGACGTGCATGGATTGAATGAAACTATGATGCTTAATCTAATCAGCCTATGAGCTATGAAATGTATTGAACCTATAATCTAACATGAAATATGAATGAAACATGAATTCCTATAATGCAAACCTAAGTGTCAGTAAGGACCTACATGGGAATGCAGATAGGCGATAGGTGTACTGTGGGTGTGATACTATGCCTATCAAAAAAACCATTAGTATCCTGAGAGGAAGATCAAAAGGGAAAAAGAGTCAAGACCTTGCACAACCTAAATCACAAGTATTAGGTCACGAAGAAGGCTAAATAGAGAGTGTATGTAGTGAAATGAAATGTTGTGCAATTATGAACGTAATTTTCCATCTTCAGAGCATTGATTTTTGCTATAGCATAAGATACCAAATACCCTTATTTGTAAGACCAAGGCAAGTTGGCATCCTATGCATGAAACAAACACAACAAAAAAAAGGTCATCCTGACACCCCAAGGTCACGATGACCTTGGTTGGGCCAGGTATTGGGACAATTAGAAACACACAAGGGTGCCCCAGTGTAACACAAGACCTCAGGGATCTTGGTGGGTACTACAACAACAAATAAAAGATTAAGATATGCCCCTATGTAGATGAGTCAAAGCACACCATGATATGATGGATCAAGGCGACCATGACAAGAGTTGATAGGGAGCCTAAATGATAAACAAAATACAAAAGCATGAAAATATCACAATCAATTTCAAATGTCATTTTCCATAGGATGAAGGGGATGGATGGGATTGATGTGGTCTGCTAGGAAGGATGTATCCTATTGAGACCGATAATGGATGCTAAACTAAAATGACCCAGTTGACACAAGATGTTTTTCATTAACCAAATATCTTGACACTAGGGGATTTTTTTGTGAGGAATGGGCAAGACAAAGACACGGACTGACACACCCTAAAGACCTAGGGGCTCGGGGGCCGATCAAAGATTAGCCTTGCCTACGTGAAAGTGCAGAGCCCTCATAGTTCATGAAAAGACCATGGATAAAGCAGAAAGAGGATCATGAAGGAAAATGATGGATGACCAAAACGAGATGGTCAGAATACCCCGAGGGCAAACCAAATGATCAACCTTGCCTACGTGACAGCGCAGGGGCAACATAGTTCGACCAAGGACGGATAGGATGGGATCTAGATGGAGACTAACACGATGGATGATCCTATGTGATGACACAGACTGACATATGAGGAGATGAATGACATAAGCTTAGAGTGGGATACTGAAAATCTTAGGATGAGGGGTAGCCAAGATAGATCGTCCAATGCTCAATTAAAATATACCAAGCGACCAAGGATGGGATGGGTGAGGATGATAGTGTGGATGAAAGCATAAAATAACTAGGATGTCAAGTAGATAATGATTAATCCCTCTACGGATGATGCCTATTACCATGTTACCAGGTTTTCACCATCCGTACTTATCCAAGGCACCACAAAAAGGTGGTTTTCACCATAGGATGAATTTATTTATTTATTTTTATTTTTATTTTTTTGATTTTTTTGATTTTTGATTTCTTATGATTTTATTTTTATTTTTTAGGTGGGATTACCAAGCGGACTTAGGTGTAGAACCTCTTCAGATGCATGATATTGATGGTATCTTTGAGGGGCTCTCCTTCAAGAGTATTCAATCTGTATGCCCTAGATCCATATTTGGTGGCTATGATATAGGGCCCCAACCAGTTTGCTTCAAATTTTCCTTTCTTGTCTCAGTTTTGCTAAGTATGATGATTCTCTTTGAGGACAAGATCACCCACCTGGAACTGTCGAGGGTGAACCTTCTTATTGTAGTGATGCTTGAGGCGGTTTTGATATGCTTGCAGGTGATTGTAGGCTTTGATTCTTCTTTCATCGAGTAACTCCAGTTGTGCAAGTCGTGCAACACGAGCATCCTCCTCACTGATAATATTTTTTAGGGAAATTCTCAGTGATGGGATCTCAACTTCAATTGGAAAGATGGCCTTAGCGCCATAGACTAAAGAATAGGGGGTGGCACCGGTAGGGGTGCGAATGGATGTGCAATATGCCTAGAGGGCGAGATGAATATGGAGGTGCCAATCTCGACCAGTATTATTGAAAACTTTCTAAGGATGCGGATAAGGGTCTTGTTGGTTGCTTCTGCCTTACCATTACCCTGGGGGTAATAAGGCATTGACCAATGATGCTAGATATGAAAGGTGTCGCAGAGGTATTTCATGGCTTTGTTTTTGAAAGGTTTTATGTTATTGGAAAGGATGGTGGATGGGATACCATATCTATAGAGAATATGATAAAGGATGGATTTTGAGATCTGAATACTGGTGATCTGTGAGAGTGGCATTGCTTCCACCCAGTTAGTGAAGTACTCAATGGCAGTAATTATAAATGCATGGTCGTCGGATGATGGTGGGTGAATCTTGCCAATCAAGTTGAAACCCCATTGAGAGAATGGCCACGGTGCTACGAGGGGATGAAGATCCTATGTTGGAGCATGAATCAAATTTGCATGTTGTTGGCAGGGAAGGCACTTCTTCAAAAATTCACAAGCATCATGCTCTAATGTAGGCCAATAATATCCAGCTTAGAGAATCCTTTTAGCCAGGGCCATACCATTGGAATGAGCCCCACAAACACCACTATGTACCTCTGTTAGTGTCATGCGGGCTTCGGTCTCATTCAGACACCTAAGGAGGATCCCAGCATACCCGTGACAATAAAGTGTATCACCAATGATAATGTATTGAGCCGAATGGTGAATAAAATATTTTTGTTGGTTTCGTGTGAGGTCTGGGGGTAGAATATTATCATGGAGATAGGTATATATGTCTTGGTACCAAGGGGAAGCGGGACCCACGATATTACACACCATGTCAGTCTCAGGAATATCATATGTTGGGATTAAAAGTTGTTCTACAAGGAACTCACATTCCGTCTGATCTTTAGGAATGTCAATCAGGGAGCCGATAGTGGCCATTGCATTAGCTTCTTTATTTTGTACCCTAGGAATTTGATCAAATTGTATGAAGGTGAAATATTTCTTGAAATCATCCACCATGCGTGTATAGGGGAACAACTTATCATCTTTTGTTAGGAATTCATCATTAACCTGCTTGATGACTAATAATGAATAACCAAATACTTTCAAGTGAGTTATATGCCACTGCTTTGCAATTCAGAGGCCGGTGAGGAGGGTTTCGTACTATGCCATGTTGTTGGTACATGGGAATGCTATCTTGAATGATTTTGGAATGTAGTCACCTTGAGGGGTAACTAATAAAATCCCTGCACCTGATCCATTATGAGTATATGAGCCATCAAAATATAGTGTCCAAACTAGTGCTTCTATAACTGTGTAAACTTCTTCATTTGGAAATTCAGTGTCTAGAGGGTAAGCATCTACTAATGGTGCCTCAGCCAACTGATCAGCTATGACCTATCCCTTTATGGCTTTTCACTCCACATACTCTATGTAAAATTCACTTAGGAGCATGACCCACTTGGCCATGCGGCCAGTCAAGGTGGTCTTGGATAAGAGATACTTTAGTGGATCAATCTTAGCAATTAATTTGATGAGATGGCTGAGCATGTAATGTCAGAGTTTCTGTGTGCTAAGGACAACTGCGAGGTAGGATTTTTCCATGGGAGAGTAGTTTAATTCATAGCCGACCAATGTTTGATTTATGTAGTAGATCACCCTCTCTTTCAATTGAAAAGAAAAATTGATAAGAACAATGAGATACTCAATTTACACTTGAAAACCGATGATGGATATTGGACTGCACAACAAGATTCTATAGATTATGCATACAAACAGGTTCGACATGCACACACTTTCAAGAAGGAAAAGCATATTTTCACAAATTAAAAGCTCATGCGCAATTGAGTAAACACAGTTTGTAACCTACATAATACTACTTTTGCAAAGAAAGGCATGCTAACATGAAACAAAGCTATAAGGAAAAGAAATATTTTACTAAGTAGCTTGATGAATCACTTAAAATTGCACAATACTTCACAAGAACCAGAAGGCAAAAAATGAACCATCAATGGTAGCCAAGGTAAATTTTATATAACATGCTAAAAAATGAGTTACAAAATTTATGCTAACCTGAGAGAGGACTATAGAAGTCAAATATTTCATAAAAGCATCCAAGAGAACTCCTTTACAAGAAGGAAAAAATGCCTTATATAAAAAAGTGTGTCGGCCCCTCTGGGCTTACAAAAATATCTGCCTTGGAAAAGATCTATCTTTAGATCTTTTCATGTAGTTAATGTTATGTTCAATTGCATCCCTGCTATCTATGTCGATGAAGAGTTGCTCCAGGAATGGCCTCCTTTATCTTTTGCAACCACAACATTAACTTTTGGTCATCATTCCCACTCTCGAACTTCCTTGTCAAGTTGCCTAATTGAATGCTACTGAGCATTACCATAAATGTCAATCAACTCTTGCTAGTTGACATCCCAGCTGTCCTTGTGGTCACGACCTCTCTGTTGCTTGATGACACCTTCTGGATATCAATCTGATTCATCGCTTTATTGTCAAAGCAGATACACATTGCTTATGCTCTATCAATCTCATCCACAGGGGGGAGTCAGGTAGTCAAATGGCTCATGGTGCATCCTTAGCTCCCATTTGATTGGTCGAACTCGTGCCCCATAGATACCGGATGGTCAAAGGGTCCCTCAAACAACATCGCATGTTGGTGAGACACTAATCGTGTCTCCCCGATGTGAGTATACTTCACAGAACAGTTGGCATAGCTTGGGACAATTAGTGAGACATTTCGACGAGCTATAGAAGTCATATCGAGCTCGGAAAACCTATCTGCAAGACTGCATTCTTTCAACAAGACCACATGGCGAAGTCCTTCTCTCAGCGAGTACATCCAGGTCGGGCAGACCTCTTCATGTCAGGTGGATATTACCCCAAGTTCATGCCCTGTTGCCGAGACTCCTACATTTCGCTAAGACCTTTCATCGAAGCCCCCTTTGTCTCGGCAAGACCACCGCACTCGGGGAGACATCCCCTCGAGTCCATCCTTACTTCCCCAAGTGTGAATCCCCCTTTCCTTTCGGTGTGACTTCCTTCTTCACCAAGACCTTATGGTGAAGGCATGATCCTTTGTCGAGCTCCATTTCTTTCATTGGGGTCCCCTTTCTATCGACGAGACATCTCCTAATCGCTGAGACCTTGTGGCGATGAAGTCTTGCTTTGTCGATGTCATTTTATTCATTGAGACTTTGATGGATCAGCAAGACTTATGCCAATATTACCTCATGTCGGCGAGACCTTTTCGGTCGATGAGACTTTACACCGACTGAATCCTTCTTTCATCGAGCCCTAAGCACTTCGGGAGACCAACAGCCCTCGGTGAGAAATCTCCTGAGTTCATTTCATTTCAGGCAGACTTTATCCCCTCGACATGACATCACATCGAATCCCCTATACTCTTGGTGAGACACCATGCTTATTGGCCAGACCTCCTGCCAAAGGCAAAATTATCGCCAAACTGAAACTTTGGTTGGGCCTTCTTCTTTCGGGCAAACCTATGGCGATATCTCTTCTGTGTCACCGAGACTCTAGCACATCAGCCAAACTTGATGCCAAAGGCATAACCTTTTGCCGATATTTTCATTTCGGGGAGACCTCTCTATAGTCACGCCGATATGTATTCCTACATTTCATATTCATCACTGTAATATCCTCTTGCCGAGGAGACATCCTGTAGATACCCTACGTCTCACCGAACCCTTTATATGTTCACTTTTAGTCACTGTGACAATCTCGTTCTCTCCCTAATGAAGCAACATGTCAATGTGACTATCACTGGTCAGTGAGACTTCAAGACCTCATACCAATAGAACCTTTTTGTGCTTTGTTGGCGAGACCAAATGCATTTTCCAAGACATCTCCCCACCGCAAAGTTTCTCACCGAGATGCATATCTTATCGGTGGTCGGCAAGACTTAAGGGACTCAGCAAGACCACGCACCGAAGAAGACAACTCCTTCCAAAGTGTTTACCCGATGCAATTAGTCAGTGACACCCAAAGAAGTCACCAAGACTTTTCTCTAGAGGAGACCTTCACACCGATGGGAAACCCCTAGACGTTGGGATGATGATCGATGTCTTGCTGATAGGAACCTATAGGTGAATTCCACTCGCCATGACACTCTTGGGGTCTTTCCGATAGGAAAAATAGAAGCATATTTAACCAAATGCATTATGGGTCGAGGAGACCCAGATAATCTCATGCCAATAGGATCCCTAATGTGAAGCATTCAGACTTGATAGAACCCTGCTAGTCGGCAAGACATCTGGAAGGTCTTGCCGACTTTCTCCTTAAAGGAAAATTATGTCAAACTTGACCTAGGCAGGCCTTCCAACTAAGTTTCCTGTGACCTAGTATCAAATGTATGATTTAATCCTGCACAACAATGTCCCCATTTGTCCTTTATGAACACTTGAAGCATAGATTGCCCAATTGATTGAGCCCGTAGGTGAAAATTGGGTAACAGTGAAAATTGGGTAACAGTGCTAAAAATGCCCCCAGTGTGACTGAGGTGGCAGAGATATACAGCAGGAGGGGTTTCCCTGGAATAGGTGGAATCAATATTAGTGGATGAGCCAAGTATTCTTTGATCTTATCGAAACCTGTCTGACACTATTTGTTCCATCGAAAGGTGGAGTCTTTCTTTAGAAGATGAGTGAATGGTTGACACTTATCGAAGAGCTGGGCTATGAACCGATGGATGGATTACATCTTCCCTTGGAGGCTTCTTAACTATTTCAGATTGTGGGGGGGTGGCATGTCAAGAATAGCTTTCACCTTGGTGGGATCAACCTCAATACCCCTTCGAGAGACTATGAAACACAACAACTTTCCTAACGTAACACCAAAGACACACTTTTTTGGATTTAGTCGTAACTTGTAATGTTCCAACTGTTCAAAGATCTTTTTCAAGATGGTAGGATGTTCTACTCGGGTTCTAGATTTTCCTAACAAGTCATCGACGTAATCCTCGATGATGATATGGATGAGGTCATGGAAGATGACCATCATTTCCCTCTGATATGTCGCCCTCGCATTTTTTAGACCAAAGGGCATAACATTGTAACAAAAGGTACCCCAAGGTGTTGTGAAATTTGTCTTGTGTTGGTCCTCAGGTGCAATTTGGATCTAATTATAACTAGAGAAACCATCCATAAGGGATAACATCTCATGTCCTACAGTGAGTTCGACCAACATGTCAATGTTAGGTAGAGGGAAGTCATCTTTTGGGCAGGCCTTGTTAAGGTCTCTGAACTCTGTATAGATCCAAATGTCTCCATTTGGTTTGGAAACTAGTACTATATTGGAGATCCACTCAGAGTAGTCAATTGGTCTGATAAAACCTGCATCTAGTAGTTTCTCCAATTCCTTCTTGACTAACAATGCTACCTATGGATACATCTTGCGGAGCTTCTATTTGACAGGCTTGGAATTTGGGCAAACGTCTAGATGATGAACCACTAAGGAGCGGTCTAAGCCTGGAATGTCTGAGTATGACCAAGAAAATTTAATGATTCCCTCTTGGAGTAGTTGCACGATGACTGGATACTCTTGCTCTAAGAGTGACTTAGCTACATAGGTGATCTTAGGATTTTCAGCAGTACCCAGATTAACTTCTTGGGTTTATTCAATTAGGATGGAAGATCATGTAGATAACTGAGTTCCCACAAGGGGAAGATGAACATCTCCATCCCCCAGTGCCTCTTTGAGGTTTTCTCCATCGGATGCATCCTTTATTTTTACTTTTTCAAGGTCAGGAAGTGCCTCGGGGAGGTTTTCACTAGAAGACCGCTTTTTATTTTTCTTATTCTTATTTTTGTGACTAGAGTATTCATCCTCCCCCAATCCCATGAGGTTGACATATGTATCCATAGACATATTGACAAGTTTGCTATTATGTAGGTCCCAATCAATAAGCTCAGGATGGCGAAGGGATAGGCTAATGGTACAGATGGATAGGCATTCGAACATAGATAATAGGTCGGTGTGATCGACCTTATCATATGCACGTATGATGGATTCCTCCTTAGGTATGTCTTCCAATGAGCTATCGTCCACAACAACACTATTGAAAGTATTAGATGATGTTGCAGAGCCTTTCTTCTTTTTTTCATATTTGATGCCTATGTTTTTTGGCAGCTTTGATGTATGAATGGGTTGCAACCACCCTTGTTCTTCTTTACCTAGGCACCTTCCTTGATAGTTATACTTCTCTGCAAATTTGGCTGACCAAGGATATGCTTCCTGAAAATATTCCTTTTAGAGGAGGATCTGGTTGGGGTTCTTCTCGGTAGACCCATTGACTTATATCCTCTTCTGGTGCATCTATCTTGATACTAGGGGACCTGAAAGTGGTGGTAGGGATGTTTTTACCACTGAAGGTGACAGCCTTGTGTTCCTTTGGGGTAGCATGTGAAGGTTCACCGTACTCATGTGGTGACGGTGGCATGGTGGCTACATTAAGAGTAGTATACATTTTGTATTCACCACACCCTTTGTCAATGATCTAGACTATTGTGACTGTAGGATTGGTAGTGGAAGATGGACTGGTTGTCATGGTGGAGGGTGGATTAGTGGATGATGACTGGGATGCCCCCATTTTAACCCCAAGACAATAATGTAAACGGGGAAAGGACACTTCTAAAGTGCGGCAATATTCAAATGGTTGGGGGTCAGCATAAATGGTGACCTCTTGTCCATTGACCAGAAATTTTAGAAACTGATGGTACATGGAGGGGATGACTTGCATAGCATGGAGCCATGGGCATCTCAGGAGGAGATTATACGAAAATTCCAAATCAAGGACATGACAAGTAGTGTACTGAACCACAGGTCCCACTTGGATAGGAAGACTGATAAACTCCCTCTGAATTCCTTTATGCATTATCATAGGCCTTGATCATGATGATCTGATTACTTAAATCTGTTTGAGTATACCCCACCTATTTTATGAATTTCAGAGTACATAGATTGAGGGCAGTGCCATTATCTACCAAGACCCTTTTTATTTTATGGCGGGTAACCATGACTTTGATATGCAAGGGGCAATTATGATTGATATCGATATTTGGCATGTCATTTTGGCTGAAGTGCAACTAATAAGATAAAGCCAACTATCCTACCAAAGCTTGGAATCATGTGGGATCGATGTCATTAGGTACATGGGTTTCATGTAAGGCTCTGTTGAGGATTTCTTGATGTACAAGAGAAGACTTAAGCAAATGCAAGATGGACATATGAGTGGGGGTCTTTCCTAAGTGATCAAGGATGTTGTACTGAGAGCTTATAGGAGTTGATTGGGCGGGTCTGAAGGCCGCAGGGACAGTGATGAGGGCTTGTCATGTAGTAACAACACATTGAGGGTCTTTGGCTTTGACATGTATCATAGACACACGAGACTCTACCTGCTCAATGTAATGAATAATACCCTCGTAATTGAGGGGTACATTCTTATAGCTTACGTTATTTGTGTTGGTGTCTTGGGGATGGCTGCTGGAGGTACTCACGCCTTGATTATGGTTTGGAAAGGCATTTTGATATATCTGTAATTGAGCATTGGATGACGAAGCTTGACTGGTGTCAACCTTGATATCTCCTCGATCAATAAGATCTTGGACATAGTTTTTGAGACCTTGACACTTATTCAGAGTGTGTCCTTTCATTTTATGAAACTCACAATATTCATTTTCCCTAAACCATGCAGGCTTAGGTTTGGATTTGTCAAGTGGTTTGGTGACAGGGTAGGTGATTGGGTAGTTGATCTATAACAACTTATTAAAGATGACACTCAGGGGTTCTCCTAATTGAGTATATTGGCATTTAGTGTTCCCCTGGCTCTTTTGATTTGACTATTGAGGAGGATGAGGTGCCCCTTGTGGTACAGATATGGTGTTAGGTAGGGATGGTTGTTGTCTCTTGGATGTATTATCCACTTGGACATGTTTAGTATCAGTGACGTTGTCATTTACTGCATTCTTGTTCTTGTTCCAAAAATATGGCTTGTCACTGAATGACCTTTCTTTATCATGGTTATGTATTTTGATGTTCCCTTTGGCAACAAGGGCACGTTCAAGGATAGGTCCCTTTTCCACTAGCTCTGTGAAAGTGGTGACTCAGTGTAACCTGAAATTATGAGCCATGTTAGGATGAGAGTTCTCCACGAAGAGGGTGACCATGTCCTTCTCCTTTAGAGGGGTTTTCATTCGGCTTGCTAGTGCACACCACCTTTGAAGGTAGCTAGCAAAGGTTTCTCCCTCACGTTGTTTCTCTTTGAGGAGATCCAAGGTGTTAGTGTCCTCCAAATTGAAGAAGTAGGAAACAATTTTTTTGGGCAGGTCCATAAAAGACTTTATGGACCCTCGTTCAAGGCTCATGAACCACTCCAAGGCATTTCCCGTTAGGCTTCATGGGAATAGGTGCAAGAGATAGTTTTCGTTGTGCATAACCTCTTGACATTGGGAGTAAAACTCCTGCAAGTGGGCCTTAGGATCTTTGTTTCCCCTGTATCTATCGAATTTTGGTATTTCAAAATGTTTAGGGAAGGGGATCAATGAGATGGAGGGATCGAATAGATACGAGCATATGTCTTCGAACTTGAATGATTGTTTGTCAATCCTAGCTTGAAGATCTTTCAAGGCAACATGATTTCTAACAGATCTGAGTTGACTGGTGTTGGGTTGGATGGATATGGGTGGTAGGACGATAAGGGGTCCTACTGAGAGAGCGTTGGATTGTTGAGGTATGGATTTCGATAGTGGGATGATGACATCCCTTACTCGTATGTCAAGGGATTTTGTTGGTATAGAGGTTGTTGTTGCGAGGTATGGTATGGATTTGTTTGATAAAAATGTGAGGTAGGTTGTTGAGGAGCTTGGATGTGATGTTGTAGATTGGCCTGCTGGTACTGAATGTACTGCTATTACTACTAGGAGGCCACATAAGGTGGTTGTTGCTGGGACTGCTATTGGTTATGGTAATAATAATGCTGGGGTGGTTGCTGATGTGATGTGACATGTTGTGTGGGCCGGGATGGGATTTTGTATTATGTTTGGGCTTGCGGACGTAGGATGGATGCGAGGAATGAAGATATGGTTTGAGCGGGAGGTCAGGATGGATTGCTTTGTGATTGGTGTGGTGGTTGTTGTGAGGAGAATGGAGGGCTATATGGCAGTTGTTGCTATTGGGGCAGCTGAGATAATGTAGGGATGTTTTGCATAGGAGGTTGTTGGGTACCAAATGGAACATTCGATTGGGATATGCCTTGTGGCAATAACGGAGGTGGTAAGTTAGATTCTAGGGGAGGTTGTGGAGATGCATATGAAGGCGATGGTAGGTTTATGGCCCTAAGGAGGAGGCAATGCAGTAAACGGGGTGCCCCCAGTGTTGATGGGAGGTTGATTTGAAAGGGGTGGTGTTGTTAGCATTAATGGTGGTTGTTGTAGAACATTTTGTGGCATGCCAAAGGAAAAAGGATCGTTGGGATTAGTTGCTTGAGGAGCCCCTACGACTCAGATTGCGGGATGTGGGGGATTGTTGATGGGATACAAAATGACGTTGTTGAATTCAGGTTGATGCCAACCTTCTACTGGACGAACATTGGGGACGTATGAACTACCTGGCGTGTTTTGTGAACCTTGGGGTACATTAGACGTGGAACCACTATATTTAGATAAATTAAATCCTAGTGGAAGTTTGACACCTTTTTCAATTAAGTGGGCCAATATTTCTTCCCCATGTTTTTGGAGAAGACGATTTGTCATTTGCACATTGATAGGGTTACTAAAGTGTTCCTCAAATGTAAGTTCGGGTTGGTTGACCATGTTCTCATCCCCAAGTGGTGATGTGTTTTGACCATCAATATTGGATTGTGATGATGTACCATTATGGAGATCTCGAGGGATGTTCATTTCATTAGTGGGATCTTGTGAGGAATTAGCTGTATTGTTTGGATCTTGAGGGATGTTTTGCTGGGATTGTTGTTCGGCCATTTTCCTTGTTTGTGATCAAGTCTGAATGGGCATGCAAGATGATATGATGGCCAAGGAGGCTAGGATGACCTTGGTGATGAAAGGATTGATTTGATTTGATGACTGATTAGCCGACAAAGATGTGACTCGATAGGATTGATTTGATTCAATGATTAATTATTCACCGAGGATGTGGCTTGATAGGATTGATTTGATTTGACCGAAGTGAACTTTGTTTGATGAAATTGGATTGGGTTGATTGGTAGACAATTGGTCGATTTGAATTGGATGATGTGATGATTTGATTTGGATTGATGATCAATTAGGATGAATGATAATGACCAGAATCTGAAACTGAGTTCAAGAGTGATCCTTGGTAACGCTAGGTGTTGATTAACCAACTAAAGGACAGATGTATGATAGCAGCACCAAATCCAACTTGAGATTGAAGTGGGTTGATTGGGCTGACGAGGATGACCAACTTAGGATGGATGACTACCCTAAGTTAGTTTTGATGGGTGATGATTAGAGATAAACACCTAAGTCAATTTGGATGAATACTTTAACAAGGTCTCAATGGAATACCTGTGATCCAAAATGGTGAAATGATAACCAGAACATGGGATCAAAATGGCTAAATGAGGACTCTGAATGGGTGAATGAACATTTAGGATGGTGAAAGGATTCTTGAAACGGGTGAGCAGATGTTTAGAACGGGGAGGTGAGTGATCGAAATGATGAAAGGAGGGTCCCAAATGATGAAACAAATGAAAAAGTTGATCTATCAAGGGTCAGGTCTGCCCCTATCGAGGGAAAGTCCGCCCAAGGAACAAAAGATGGTCAAAATTTTCCAAAACAGGTCTGAAAGGGTGGGTCAAAGGTCAAGTTCACCCCTAGATGGGTTAGGTCCACCTACAGAGGGAAAATTCGCCTGTTCAAGGGTCAGGTCCACCTGTTGGGAGGGCAGGTCCACCTATAGAGCAAAATTTGGTCAAAAATGGCTAAAATAGGCTCCAAAGGATTGGCTTATAGGTCAGGTCCAGCCCTAGATGGGTTAGGTTCACCCCTGGAGGGTAGGTCCGGCTATTTGTAGGTCAGATCCAGCTATTTACAGGTCAAATCCAGCTATTTACAGGTCAAATCTGATTGTTTACTAGTCAAATCCGGTTGTGTACAAGTCAAATCTGACTGTCTGCAGGTTTAAACTTGACTTTTGACAAAAAGACTAAGGAAAATGACTCAAAACACAGTAATCATAAATCAAAAGGATATGGCTGAGTGAAATAAATGAGACAATCACTAGTTTCTCACAAAGAAGACAATTCAGAAAAAAACAAACCTAAGTCTAGTAGAAAGGGTATGGTCGACAAAGTCTTCTAATCTAGGATGAACATGGTTACTAGGGAGTCCTCAATATACACCCGGTACATGAGGCCTAAACCATGAACACCAACTCGTTACAAGCGTGAGACAGGAACCTTAAAGGCTCAAACCAACTCTTCACATCATCCTGATGCTTCGCCAATTACAACGTGGTTGGATTGAGGTACAAATTTTGCTCTCCCCCCTTTATATACCCCTCAGATACATGTGGTTGGAATCGTTCCTTAGGGTAATGAAATCCCCAAGCAGGTCCTGCTAAGAAAAATAAAAGAGGTGTACTCAAAGGACTTGGTAAGCTATGATTTCTCGTCACCCAGGATTACCGAATGGCGCAAGGGGATTGGATACGTCAAATAGCTCACCCACAAACATGGAAAACAAGGTTGATTGACACCTCCTTATTAAACTATGTTCCTAAATTAGGACCGTTAAAAACCCTTAAAACAGCCAAAAAGATTGCTAAAAAGTGAAATTTTACCTTTTGGAAACAATTGTCTAGGGAAAATTCGGCTATGTAGAGGTCAGGTCCAGCTATCTACAAATCAAGTCTGACTATCTGTAGGTCAGGTTTGCCTATCTGCAGGTCAGGTTCGGCTGTTTGCAGGTCACGTCTACCCCTCTGTGAAGAAATTTTCCAAAACACTTTCTGGAGACTGTGGAGGGTAGGTCTACCCTTGGGAAAGGTCAGGTCCACCTGCAGAGGGCAGGTTCACTTGTCTGTCAGGTCAGGTCTACCCCTGTAGGTTGGGTCCACCCTAGGAAGGTCAAGTCAGCCCCTTTGTAGGTTGGGTATGCCCCTTTGTAACCTGTACTTGCAAAAGTTAAAAAATAGCAAATGTGAAAGCAAGAGACCTATTTGTGGGTCCCACCGGGCATGCCAGAAATGTGATAGGGAAAATTTAAGTGTTAGAATACGAGCAGCAAATAAAAGAGAGTAAATAATACTAAAAACACTCTACACCTTATGATTAGTCTAGTTGGATTCAATACAAAATAAAGACCACAAAATGAAACCTTTTACCTTGTCTCGAATTGATCCTTTGGTTGGCCCTTCAATCTTTGGTGTTGTATGCTCCTTGGATAGCAAGAGATGCAAATATGGATTGTAAAATGGATGGAAAATGGATGAAAGTGGATGCAAATATGAAAAATGGCTAAGTATGGCTCAAAGAAAAAATTTGCAAGAGTTTGGCTACTATCAATAATCTCTCCTAAAATAAGAGAAAAGATGGGGTATTTATAGACATTTTGGAATTCTCTAGGGAAATGGACCGTCAAGATTGAGCCACCAAGATAAGGATGTAGGGCCAAGGTGAGTTGAGAACTCACAAGTCTTCACATCTTGACATGTGGCATGTGATATGGCTCAAAAAATGTGGTGTGTGCATGAGGTGGAAGGGTAGTAGATGACATGAAGGTGGTACATAGTACCTTGGGATTGGGAGAAGATCTCCTCATAAAGGATGTCCTTGTCCCCATGTGGGTGAAATGACATGTGAGGAATTAAAAATTCCTCAAATATTCTCATGGGGATGAGAGAAGGAATTTAAAATTCCTTTAAATGCATTGGGGGATTAAATGTGAATTAAAAATTCACATGGGGAATAGAGTGCCTTTTTCAAAAAGATAAAACTTTTAATGAATTTGACCAAGGACACATTCCATAAATTATATGGGGATTAGGGATGACCTAATTAAGTGATTAAGGTTGTGCAAGTACTTGATTAGACTAATTAATGACACATTACAGGCAAGTGGGAAACTATGGAGGATGGGACCCTAATGATGATTAGGGTGTGCACATCTTAATCATAAATTAATTATGACTAAGAAAGAGGGTTAGATTGCAAAGGGGGATTAGAGACCAACTTGAAAAAGTTGGAGGATGTGACAATGAGAGAGAAAGTGAAGAATTTAAAAATAAATTTAAAATTCTAAAAGATAATATGACTAAATTAAATAAAGCGATACATTTATTTAATTTAGAGAGGAAAGAGGGGAAAAGTATTTATTAAATTAAATACTTTGGAAACCTTGTAGGATAGGAAATATTAATTAAATGAGTGATTTAATTAACATCGGTGAAGAGGACGAATTAAATTAGCGAAGGGATGATTAAGGAGACACCTTTGACCATATTGAAGTGGTCAAATTTAGGTGTGTACAGTTATTTTTTTAGTACTTTGTACTATGTTCACTATTTTCTAATCGTGTGGATGCCAACAC
The DNA here is from genome assembly GCA_007258455.2 of Sequoia sempervirens. Lineage (NCBI taxonomy): Eukaryota > Viridiplantae > Streptophyta > Pinopsida > Cupressales > Cupressaceae > Sequoia > Sequoia sempervirens. Next base: position 14,937,741 of record VDFB02109042.1, read on the forward strand.
ACCCGAGAGATGCCAACGTCCTAGAACTACACTACCATCCTCGAATAGAGAGTTGTCTGAGGCATAGTACCAAATTAAAAAACCAGCTCTCCTAGGCCAAACTAAAGTTTGGATTTGTAGAGTGATTGAGGCACATTATAGTCTTCATCATTCTCAATCCCTATTCCCAAAATATCCCTTTAGAGTGAGGTATATTAGTGCAGCCCTCCGCTCTCGGCTCTCCATGACCTAGGGCCTTGACATTGTTGGCCCCCCTCTCACACACATTTACATTATTTTTTCGTTTAAAATAAACTACAAAAGACAATAATACACATTGCCAAGGCGATAATGTGCACACGGTATTGCCATAAGTGCGACGAAGAGGTATAATGTTCAAGGTGAAGATTACCAACAAGGTAACAATGACGGAACAACTCAGCCCCTACACATTGGACAAGAAGGAGATGGTAAATATGACACCATGCATGATGTCACAAAGACACCTAGGAATTACACCTCAATAATGATGATTTATTTCTAAGATACTTTCAAGTGAAAATTGGGATTTATGTTCATCTTAGAGTGACATGTGAGGGTTTAATTCTTCTATGAATTGATACTCAAGCCTATTAAATAAGTTTTTTGATTCACCCCTAATATTTAATTTAATTATTGAGTAAACCATTGGGCCAACTAGATTGTAAGATAATGATGGAAGCTGAAGTTTGATCTTTTTTAAAATAAAATTGATAGATTGAAATACTATGCTAAATTTCCTCAACTAATTGTATTTATGACACATTCCAATAAAATTAATGATGATAGTCTTATCAGGACCTTATATAATTTTAATAATTTGACATTATTGTCCCATTTTCAAGCCTTAAATATGAATTAAATAGATAACCTAATATCATTTAAATATATTTTAAAATTAATTAAATAATTACTAATTCCTCTCCAAATGAGTGAATGGTATCATTAAAATAATTTTTGAGCTTAATTAAATAATTATCAAACCTTTCCTATTACAAATTTTCTTATAAAATTGGTTAACAATAAATAAATATATTTATATCTAATGTCATGCAAATAAAATAAAAATTGTTTTTACCTTTCACTTAAGAGATAAAATCAAAGTTCAACAATGAAATTTAAAAGTAAATAGATTCCACATTACGTAATGGATAAATAAAGAAATTCATAATAAATGTAAACAACTAAACTAAACCCTAAGGATAGGAAAGTGCTTGTATAACAATTTTGAAATTCCTTTATGTTTTTAAATTTTATTTTATTTTCTTTGTAAGGAGTAACTTCCATTGCTCCTCTCATTTCACTAGTTAAAATTTGATTTCATTTTTTTTTTTTTTTGCATATTGATTGTAGTGATTGCAAGTTATAAGTGAACAAAGGATTTGCATAATTCCTAAATTTGGGTGTTTTCTTCTTAATCTCCTCTACATGGTTTTGAGTGGATCATAGATACAACTATTTATGTTTACTAGAGAAGGATTACAAATTTAACAAAGTGTAATAAGGGCTTTCAATTCTCCTACATTTTCTTATCATTGTATATTTCCTATTTTTCATATTTGGGCTTTAATTTTAGAGGAGGAAATATTTAAAAATCTCAAATATCGTTTTTCCTTATATTGTAGCTAATACTTTTTTATTTTTAATTATTCTATAAAGAACCTCAAGCTTGTTGTTTCCTAATTAAAGAACATGTTTGAGAATGCCATGGATTTTTGTATTATTTAGAAAAGAGAAATTAAATTTAATCTATATTCTTTTTGCAAGGTATATTTATTCATCCTTTTTTTCTTTTTAATAGTGAAAAAGGTGGGAAAAGGGATCCCCACCAAAGGTTTATGATTGTCATGTTGTTTCATAAAACCTTAGGGATCTTAATCGGTGTCTTTCCCCAAAAATTTCATTAGGAAGGAGATCACAAGGTGTAAATATTGACTTTCAACCTCAATGGTGAGCCAATTAGACCTAGATCTCAATCCTTAGGACAATAGGACAGATCTGAAACCAGACTAAAATGATTTTCAATGCTGAAACTAAATGAATAATAAGACCTAATATCTAAGATGCACATTCACAAAAATACATAGACTATTATAGAACTTTGCAGGCAGATCTAAAAGGGTCTGAACACATGTACTTGTCACCATAAACCTATTTTGAGGAGTGGAGATGGACTCATTTCCTTTGGTGAATGAGTCTTAGTCTAGGGATCCAAAATAACTTTTGATAGTCCTCTGATGTTGGATCTTGGCTTCAAATTGACATAGGTCCCATTGTTGGAAAGTTGAAAATAAAGTCTCCAACTTAGTTTTTGTGGCTTGACAACAACTGTAACAATGTAAAATTGCTCTTCAATATTTATTCAATCCTTCTTCAACCTGTAATCTACACATACACAAAGAGGAAAAAATATTATTTTTGTATGGGGGTTTGCCTTGGTCAAACCCCAAGTTTGGTAATTAAACCTTGATAGAAAGATAATGACAAAGGAGAAGGAAATGATGAATGAATAATGATTGCTACAACTCACCACCCTTTAATGGATTCCCTTAGAGGATTGAAGACAAACACATCTCTCCAAGGAACTTTCTCTTACTTTTCTAGATCCAAATTTGGATACTTGAAATGCTTGGATGCTTTAGGATCAGCAATGCAAATTAGCCTTCACAAGATGACATGAACACATGCAGACTTGAACATGATGTTAGGATCTTGATTGTTGCAACAAATGACTTCTAAATATGCTCTTGAATGCTCAATCATGCTTTTGACAATAATGTTTTCTCATATGAAATTGTTTCTTAACCCTTAGTGTTAGATTTCAAATGATAAAAAGACTAGGTATTTATAGGTGTTTATCTAATCTCCACGAAAAATTAGATTCCAAGAGCTGAAAATTGCAAACTAAATTTGAATCATTAAAATACTGCCAAAAACATATTTTAAAATGGGTCTTAGAACTTAAGGGGCACCCATTCACCCATGGGTGAATAGGTCCTAGCCTATAAGCCTGGGACACACATATTCAATGGTCATTTAATTATTAATTAAATTTTTTAAATGTTGGTTCGTCTTTTAGAAAATGAGAAAAATAAGGAGTTGGAATGCATAATTTTGGAAAAATAGAAAATTAATTAATTCCAATAAATTAAGGGACCCAAAAATAGTGTGAAAGTGTAAAGGTATACAATTTTCTACACTACATCTAGCCCCCACTTTAGTGAGAGTATGAACTTACGCTTAGACTCACACTAAAGTAGACAAATATGTGTTAAGAGGGGTCCAAGTGCACAAATGTCAATGAGATAGGATGAAAAAATCACTTGGAGGATGATGAAGCCCCTAGGATTGAGGATCCCATGGGAAACAAACATAAGCACAAAGGATACACATGCATGTAAGATATGTGCAGCAAGATAAGATTCACAAGCATACAATGTCAAATCCAATGTAGAAAATGATAAAAAAGGATGGAATAGCAAGCTGTGTTATGCTAAATCCATAAAATATGTTCATAAGGGCTAGTGCAATCCGGTATACACTAGGTGTGCACCAAAGGCAAAATGAGAAACACGTGCACTAGGTCTACAAGGTATGTACCCATAAAATGGAGTGGAAGATGGGACAGCCGCACTAGGTCTGCAGGTGTGTTCCTATATGTCAACCATACCAAAATTTCTAAACCTGATAACTTTGATAAGGTGCCACAAAATGGTCAATATTATATGCAAACACTACACTAAGTCCAACTCCCATGAACAAAAGTGAAGCCAAAATATCAAACTGAAAATGAAACTCATCTTACGAGGTGCAAATGACAAAATGAAATAATGTTGTATGCCCCAACTTTAAAGGAATTGATAAACACCATGTTGTGAGCAATTACTTTAAAGTAGTAATGATAAATTCCAATTGATAAAAGGGAAATGAGAGCTTATTTGGAAATCCCTATGCCAATGATATGTTTCCAAATAAAGTTATGTCATTAAGAAAGGTTTCCCCCACATGCAATATGAAAAGATAACACATAAGGGATCTAATTATTTGGGGTTGGCATATGTCCTTTCTATAGTGATATAATAGAGCTCAAAACCATCATCATTCCCAAAATACTTGTAGAATAACGAACACAAAGGAAGAATGACACATAGAGAGTGAAAGTAAAGGAAAATATTTTGGTTCAACATGGAAGAAACTTAGACATCTCAATGCCTTGCATTGTCCCCAAAAGGAAAACGCAAGACAAAAGAAAAGACAATGTTTATGAAAAATAGAAGAATGTCATGAAAGATTTGCTTCATTTGTATCCTTGCGCCAACAATAACAAGGGTCATCCAAAGAAAGCTCACAAACATAAAGACATGCCAAGCAACATGATATAGGGGGATCACATTATGTACATGCAATCACAAATAACATAAAAAATAGAGTATGTCACATGTGAGCCAACCTAAAGTAGGTCGTCTGCATCCCAATCTTGGTCATCATATATGGAAGGTGGATGACTAGCCAAAAGGACTACAACAAGTGTCATACTAGGACAAGCATGAGGTTCAACATGTGGTGGGTTGCTCTTTTTAGGAGGATCACCACGGTTGACCCCATCTAAATTCATAGAAGTGGAAAACAACAAATTTAATTCATTATGCACTTCATCAATTTTAGCAATCTCATCATCATCATCATCTAAATTAATCACAACAAGAGGTCTAATGACAATGTCCATTATATGTTCTTATTTTTGTTTTGGTGGAGAATCATCATTCTTTGTTTTAGTTGGTTTTTGATCTTGGATTTTCGGTTTATTCTTTTCTTCTAATTGATGAGCAATAGCATGATGTCTACACCTACACTCTTTATCATTTTAATTTCTTCTTGCATGGTTTTCAAGTTGTGACTATGTAGGAGTGGATTTATCAACCATCGATCTCTTTTCTTCCTTTAGGGGAGGAATGGAAGGGTCCTCCATGGGTTGGGAAACTAATTTATCTTTAGGTTTATAAACTTGTTTTGTCTTGGGAGGCACAAATGGAATTGTATGGTTTTCTCTTGGTCTCTTGTAGGATACAGGTGGAAAAATAGCATCATACTTAGTTTGATTACTCAAGAGAGCTTTTGGTTCAAGCATAGATTCATCTACAACAATGGGATTGGGAGGAACAACTACGGATCATTTGATTTCAAGTGGGATATTGACGAGGAATAACTAAAGAAGAGATCCCAACAAGGTGCAATAGGTTCTATAGGTTCAAGCCAAAAGAAATACAATAAAAAGTTTCCATGGGAAGATAAAGGATTAAATCCACTATGATGCATTGTAAAAATTTGGTTGTCAAATGGAAATTTCAAGCATTTGTGGATGACTAACGGGACAACATTCATGGAGCATATCCATGGATAGCCTAACTTCACACGAAATTGATTTGATGTCAAGATGATGGAGAATGATTCATTCAATTTTTTTGACCCAACTTTTAATGGAAGAGCGATCAAATCTATTGTAGAGTGAGAAAAACCATCATGTTTTTTGATCCATGCTTTTCATTGCTCATAAAAATATTTGTAAAGTTCATGCACAAATAATAATTCCTTAATGATCACATTCTTTACACACATGAGATAAATTAATATCCCATTTGTAGGATTGTCATTTATTCTTCTAGCTATGTAAAGAGGACCATTGGGTGCATGTTTAATAATATCACTATTTGAGAAAGCAATATCAAGAGACAAGTTGGTTTGGCCTTTACGAGGTTTAACATCAATGAATCCAATCATGGCATGCATATCATCCTCATTATCATTCTCATCTCCATCAGTTATATCTTGTATCTTGTCAACATTCATGACATCATTCTTGTTATCACTAGCTTTTACAAATGAGATGGAATGGTTTAGCATTGGATTGGTAAAGATTTGCAATTTTTTGTTGGGTGAGACAACAAATTATTCCTTGATCATTAACACCACAAAACTGGATGTGATTGGAATTAATGAGGTCTTGCACTATATGTTTAAGACACATGCATCATTTTGTAGATCATGTCTAGCTTGTCGATGATAGTGACAAAAGTCATTTGAGTTATAGTTCTAAGGTAAAGGCAATCTTAGTGGTATCAAAAGGTCTAACGGGAGGTTAGGTGATTAGGTTCTTTCTCAAGAGTTGCAACATAATTGAATGAAGGGTATTGGGTAATAACGTGAATTATCTATTCTTATCCCAAAATGGTATGGATTTGTTTTTCTTATGGTAACCACTTGAGGTTCAACATGGTGGTTTTTTTGAGGTTGATTTATCTATATAAAGCCCTTTTTTTGTTTCTTGAATGGTTAAAAATTGTTACGAGGCATGATTTCAAATTTTTCAGGATGGGTTGAAGTAGTTTTTCCTACACATTGATTAAGTGAGTTCTGATAATCATAGAGAGTCATGCATAAGTGTGTAAAGGAGGGAAATTTCATCATCCCAAGCTTATCTTGGATATTTTTTGTAAGTTAGAAATGAAAATTATTTGAATATTAGCATCAAGAAGTTTAATGTTGATTTGTGAGTAAAGCAATTGATAACGTGTAATAAAATCAGTGACCTTTTCATATGAATTTTATTTACAATTTTGCATCAAATTAGGTAAGGCCATTTTAGGACCAATGTGCACTTCGAAATGGTTGAGAAAGGTATCAATAATCTCATTAAATGAGTGGATTGAGTTATTTGGTAAGGAACAAAACCATTACAAGGTTGTCTCTTTTAAGGACCGAGGAAAGAGCTTATATTCAAAAATAAAGTCACTACATAAGGTTGTATATGATGATACATGGTTGCTAGGATCTCCTTTACCACCATATTTCTCAAATCTAGGCATCTCTATATCTTGTGGCATTTTTGTTCTCAATATCTCCAATGACAATGGGTTTCTTTTGACATATTGTGAAGGTTGTCTATTTTGGTTTTGGTTCAATGTTGTTATTTATTGTTGAGGGGATGTGACATTTTCCAAAATTTGGTTTATGACAGAATCATTAGTTGTATTTTGAGATGGAGGTGAATATGGTGGAAATGTATATGTGTTGGGTGGACAACTAAATTGCAAGTTTCTAAGAGGCGAGGGGTTTGGAGATATGATATTTGAATTCACAAAACTAAAAGGATTCTCAATGGAAATACCCAAAGTTGGAGTGATATTGTTGGTTGGTTTCATTGTTGTAGTAATAGTGGGATGAGTATATGTAGGAATAGAGGCTATGGTTGTAGGGGAGGAATTTGATTTACTCCTTGACATTGAGTGTATCCCAAAGCTTTAGCACAACTAGACATTGTAGGAATATGATTATCAATAATATGAACTAGGCTATGCACAATCTCTAATCCATTTTCATTATCAAGGATTCTCCTCATGTTATCTATGATAGGAACTACATACCAACAATATACTATGTACTCACCAAGTCTTGAAGTTTTTCTAAGGCTTTATCCATTTGTTTCAACTTTTCTTGAGGGATATGAGCAACCAATTTTTTAACATCTTTGTAAGTGGTTGATGGTAAGGCGGTCATAGGACACATGACATCAGGGATGTGGTCCAAAATGGGTTGACTAGTGTCAACACTATGAGTGAAAGAGGTTTAAAACTCAATATCCACAGTGGATGTACTAGCACAGGATTCCATGAGTCTCAAATTACGTCTCACTGAAGTATTGGTTGTAGGACACTAGGTTGTGATACTCATACAAGTGTCACCAAACCAAAAGTATACCCACAATGGACAAAAAGCACTAAATAAAGACAGTAGACACCCAGAACTAGGAAGCACAATGTAAGTATTGAAGAAGATATTGCAAAATTCAAATTTGAAATATTATAATTGGGTGATTTTAAGATACAAAAACCTGAAAATGAATACTTTTGAATGTCAATTTTGATCTTAAACAATGTAATTTATTTCACCAATTGAACTAAATGGAAAAATCTACACAAATATGGAATTTTTGAAACTAAAATAGATATTTGCAAGTATAGGAAAATGAAGCAAATAGAGATGGATATGCACATAATTTTGAAAAATCACTTGTACAAGAACAGGTTCACCCAAGGGTGAATGGATCCTTGTACATGGATCTAGAAAATTTAAATTTGAGTGTTTGAGATGATATTTAAACTCATTGTTCCTAACAGAAAATAGATCTTTCAGTAATATTTTTTCCATATTTTTTGATTAAATGTAAATGCAATTTGTATAACAATGTATGAATGAAATGAAAAAAAAATTAATACAATTTTGAATGAAAATTTTATCTAAATGATTGAAACACACCTTAATGCAAGATATTATGTAGAATGTATGCAATATTTTTTTATATTTTTATGATTTTAAATTATGTAGATATGCAATATCCAACCCTAAATGAAATGCAAAACAAGATAATGCAAAATCTAGATCTAGGGTTTCAAGGATCTCCAAATTAGAAAAGTATGATGTAAGAATGTCAGGTTCACCAAAATGAAAATATGGGAAAAGGGATCCCCATCAAAGGTTTATGATTGTTGTGTTGTTTCATAAAACCTTATGGATCTTAATAGGTTCCTTTCCCCATAAATTTCATTAGGAAAGAGATCACAAGGTGTAAATATTGACATTCAACTTGAATGGTGATCCAATCAAACTTGGATATTAGTCCTTAGAACAATAGGACAGATCTAAAACCAAACTAAAATGATTTGCAATGCTCAAACTAAATGAACAATAAGACCTAATACCTAAAATACAAATATTGTTATAAAACTTTGTAGGTAGATCTAAGAAGGTTCTTTATACATTTACCTATCACTAGAAACTTGTTTTGAGGAATGCAGAGGGACTCATTCATCCTTGGAAAAATGGGTCTCAGTGTAGGGATCTAAAATAACTTTTGATTATCCTTTGATGTTGGATCTTGGCTTCAGTTTGACATAGGTCCCACTGCCAGAAAGTCAAAACTAAAGTCTGCAACTTAGTTTTTGTGGCTTGACAACAATGATGACAAATAAATGCAACAATGTAAAATTGCTAGATTCAAGATTTATTCAATCCTTCTTCAACTTGTAATATACACATACACAAAGACAATTTTTTTTTTTTTTTTGTATTGGCTTGGTTTGCCTTGGTCAAACCCCAAGTTTGGTAATTAAACCTTGGTAGAAAGATAATGACAAAGGAGAAGGAAATGATGAATGAAAAATGCTTGCTACAACTCACCACTCTTCAATGGCTTCCCTTAGAGGACTAAAGACAAATACATCTCTCCATGGAACTTGTTCTTTCTTTGCTTGATGGATTTGGATACTTGAAATGCTTGGATGCTTCAAGATCAATAATGCATATTAGCCTTCACAAGATGACATGAACATGCATAGACTTGAACATTATTTTAGGTGTTAGATGCATAGGAAAAATTAGAGGGGGTTGAATCAATTATACATTAAAGCATTCAATCCCTCATTAATTTTTAAACTCTTATGAAACTTTAAACCCTCATTAAGCATTAATAGAATGTAAACATGTGAAACAACAATGCAAACATGACTATACAAGAGAAATCCATATTTACATGGAAAACCCTAAGTAGGGAAAAACCATAGTGAGGATTAGCTCATGTGTATATGAATAATAAAACTAAATAAAATTAGGCTCACTGCCAAGGGCTCACTACCTAGAAAAGAAGAAAGGCTCACTACTGAGTGGCTCGTTGCCAAGTGCTCACTGCCTAGAAGAAAGAAGAATAGAAGAAACTGTTACAAAGAGGTTAACTATCTCAAAGCAATAGGAAGAATTTTCCACTACAACTCTATGCCATCCACAACCTTTGACTCACTACCTCTAACAACTTCAAGCATGTTGAAAATGTAGACAACTTCTACTCACTGCATCCGGAGTCATAGGCATTAAGCTCACACTTATATCACCACACTTTATCAAATTCACATCTCACATATGTCACACTCATCTCCAACTATTCACCTTGCATTTATACCATCCACAACCTAAACAATCTTAATTAGGTCAGGCTTAATGAAATGTATGCACCTCAAACATGCAACATCAAAATAGGTCAGCACCAAACACCTTCGTGATGGAAAGAAGTGAAGGAAGACCACACCAATGGTTAACTATGACCAAAATATACACCAAGAAGGATCTCCATGCTTCCACAAACAACTAACAACATCCACAATTAGCGCTAGCACCTAGGTTAGCCAAACCTGCATTAGCACTAACAAGCAACCACATACATGCCTCTCTAGGTCTGAAAATAATATGTGGACCAAAAAGAAACACTTCAAATAATCCATATAACATCCCAGAATATTTTAGCATCATTAGAATATTCTACAACACTACCACAACCACCTAAAACTGAAGAATACATTCATTATGTGCAACCAGACACACTGCCACTAAACTTCAACACATGAACCAAGCTTATAGAGCATCTCAATACTCAACACTCCAAGAGAAAGTAGATAAAAATATTATAAGCATATTCCTGAATCTGTAAGATAGGAAACAACAATGTGGAGAAATGTGAAGCAATCTCATTTCTCCCAAACAACCTTCTATACAGACAGACACATTGTCAAACATATCTTCTACTATCGTATGATCCAAAACTTGAAACTTTGGATACAACACCTCTGAACACCTCTAATCATCACATCCAAACTACACAAACATATCTTCAACCATGAAGGTTCAATGCAAAGCATAATACTAAACACACCTCTATCACAAGGTGCACACTCTTTTATTCAAATTTTCTCAAAATCACTTGGAAACCAAGTGACTAGATGCATCAGCAACAATAAAAACATCTCTTTAATATATCTACAACATTTTACCACCATAATTCTTTCGCATGTAATGCTCTTCAACAACTCCAAAAATATCCATACACTTTCACACTGTTGACATCAATGACAACACCTACAACATACTTGCTACAATCTCCCCTTTTGTCATTGATGGAAACACCATCTTTGAAAAAACATCAACAATGAAATCAACTATCATCAAATAGCATCTCTCCATCACACAATACTCCCCCTTACCGGGGCATCTCTTACACTTCTTTTCTTTGTGTCTTTTAGAAACTATTCTCTCCTCTTTGTATTTTCTCCCCCTATCTTGATATTTTTTTAGACATTACTCTCCCCCTATGTTTTTTAGATCATACTTCCCCCCGTTGACATCAATGGAAAAGGGCAACATCTTTCCCTTTGAAACATCACCTGCATAGAATTTTTCTTTTCTTCTCTCCCCCTTTGACATCTACATACATCACTTTGACACCACTTGCACACTTCTCTTTAGGCAACACCAGCAAGCAACTGCTCTCTCTCTACTACTCCTCTCCTTACAACTCTCACTACTGTACATTTTGCACTACTCATTCTTTACTACTCCCTCTACTGCTTTCTCTTTTTTGCACACTCCCCTTAAGGACACAATATATGTTCCACCTGACTGCAACAATAAAAAACACTACTACCTACTCTCCCTAAGAGGTATCCTTCAACATCAGTTCAAGACCAAGAATGTATCTTGAAATGCTTCTCAAACAAATGCATACACTTATGCATCTAGTTGAAAGGAGGAGAAATAACCCCTAACTTTTGTCAGAGATACTCAAATGTATCTTTAGGAAGATCCTTTGTGAAAATATTTGCAACTTTTTCCCTTGTAGGCACATACTCTAGCTTCTCCTCATTCTCTACAAATTTCTCCCTTAGAAAGTGATACTAGATAGAGATATGTTTTATTCTTGAATGTATTATTGGGTTCTTTAAAATATTTATAACACTTGTATTATCACACAAGATAGAAATAGGTTCATCATATGATACTCTAATATCCTTCAATGTCTACTTCATTTGCAATACTTGTGTGTAGCATGTTGTCCAAAATTTGGGACCCCCTTTTGTAAACTAGCACCCTTATGTCAATTTTCAGCTAAGTATTTACCTTGGTGGTACTTTGTTGCATATTTCTAACTTGGGTGTTGTTTTGGTCATTTTGTCCAACTTTCCATTTTACCACCACAATTCTTTTCTTCATTTTCTTAAGCTGGGTGGTATTTTGGGGTTTTGTTGCATCTCACCACATGTTCCAAAGTTTTTCCTTTAAAAAGGTTGGTAGACTGTACCTAATGTTTACGAACTTGTTAAAGAGACTGTTGCTGACCTTTCTCAAAGTTTCTCTAAGTTGAGTAGGAATCCAAGTGGTTCTTATAACTACAATGGTGATTTGTATGGTTTGATGAAGTTTTCACAATACCTCCAGAGTGCATTTTCAAAAGAAATTAAGTGGCCATCATAAAGATTGTCATTTTAAAGTACAAATGAAAGTTATTTATGAAAAGTTGAATAAAGAAAATGACATTCATCTGAAGCAGAATCAAACTACAATCAAGACAAAATTGCTCGTGATACAAAAAATTAACACCAAAAGTACCATAATGTTATACTTTATTTTATATATATATATATGTATGTACTACTAGAAATACAAAATTCTTGTCAATTACATAGAATCAAGAGCTAGGTAATATCAAAATAGGAAATTCTTTTCAAGCACAAAGGGTGCACACCATCACGAAAACTAGTTCTATAACTACTTGGAGATGCTCTATCTGAGTAGGTGAGAGCAAGTTCTCGTGTTTGTAGAAACTAGGAAAATAGCTCCATGTTGTTTCTCACTAGTCCTATGTGTAGGAGAGTCATTGCTTCCTCCAAGGATTCGTTATGAGGAATAGAAGCAATGCAAATCACATTTCCTATCAACCCACTCCATGGATAATTACTAAGACTAGTGATGGCTACGTTCACTCAATGAAGGAATTCTGGTCGCACCAACCGTTGTGCTTCCCCCATCCCCCAATCATGATGATTGGAGGTGTGGATTATGGTATACATGAAGCACTCTAGGAGTGTTGCATTGTGCACATGAACCTAGTTCAGAAATGTATCTCCCAATACATTGCGCAACACTTCCTCTTCAGTCTCACTTTCAACTGTGAATACCTCCTTTAACTGATCAGATAGCCACTTGAAAAGAGGGTTACAGTCGATCTCTTCGATAGTGAAAAAATCATTTATAGATACACCATCACTCTACGCAATAGCCCTATTTAATATTTCCAGATGGTGAAGTGAGGTTGTCCCTATTGAATTTATAGAGGGTTGGCTAGACATGTTAACTAAGAACAATCAAAATGATAGGATGGTAGTGTGGTCTAAATTAATGGTAGATATGACAGAAATTTAAGTTACATTCACAATTCATTTCATAGTGAGATAGCTTGCACATGTGATAGTTGTTTAATGTTTAATTGGTGAGATATGCGAATCGTTTCAAAATAAATGGCCACAAGGTAAGAGTTAAATCAAGTGCTCAAGAATTTTTTAAGGTCTTTTCATTGGAAATGTAATCATGCCGATTATTTATTATTTCCTGGCCACCGGTTTCCAAGATAGACAGTTATGTAGCAACAATACATTATCACAACCAATTGGTAATCGTGAAGAGAGGAATGAGATTCCTATATCTATGAAAAAAGGCCATTTAGTAGAGGTTCGATCTCAAAAATTACACTATGTTGTAGTGGAGGAAGGAACACTTAGGACTTTCTTTAGTTAATCTATTTATGATTGCAATAGCTTCCAATCTATGTGTTGTAAGTTGAATGTAATCTTGATCATACTGACCTGTGAGTCATGTGCTTAATAGAATATATTTTATGTGTAATATTTATTCGACTACATTTACTTCACCCATTGCAATTATGAAATATTTCATTCATGCTTACACTAGATTTCATCATTTTTGAGTATAGTCTATGAGCTATTTGACTGGTGATCTTTAGGATTTATTTCATATTAATTAGATATTTATGGATTGATGTCAGTTGCCTTATCACTTTTTGGTTAAAATCTACTTATCTTTCATTTAATTTGCACAAGGGAGATATACCTCTCAGTGTAGAGGAAAGCCACAAATTCAATTGTGGCCTTTCAAGAGCTATTAGCAAATAGGTGCTAGTGCTTATTAGGCAGGAGAATCATTGTTATCACCATATTTATTAAAGGGGCCAACTCATTCGCTAATAGATTTTTGGTGACTCTACTGGGGAAGGGATTAAAGTTTATGACAATTTGCTTTCATGTCATTTAGCAAGATGGTACTTCCCCACAATGACGTTTTCCTTGTACTTCAAACTAAACTAGATTGAATGCAGGCAACACAAGAGGAAATCATATCATAGTTAAATACACTCGCTTGGAGGTACAAGAGAAGTGCAGTTGATTATATGAAAGTCAATTTCATCTTGGAAAGAAGAGGAGCAAGCCCTACGCCCACCGATGCCAGTATTGGAATGACCCCCAAAATTTATTTTTGAATAATACAATAACCCACCCCATCGCCCTAATCCATGTCATAATCAACCTCCCAATTAGCATCTGAATGAACATCCCAACCAACCATAGAATCACCCTCCAGCTCAACTGCCACCTCATTGGTGACTTGAAGTTTCTCCCCATTACTCTTATAGGAGTTGGTGACTCTAAGCACCATGACCTCCATTCCTTGGGGTAGTCATATTGGACCTCTTGCCCTATCTCAATGTAATGACCTGAAATGTGGCTAAAAGAAGAGGTTTCCAAAATTCTATGGAGATGGTGTCCAAGATCTGAAAGAGCATGTCCTGGCTATGACTATAGTGAGTGGAATCCTGGGTATCCAAGATGAAGATGTCTTTGTCAGAATATTTGTGCATAGTCTGTCGAGAAGGTTGCTGAATGGTTCAAGGGATTTGAGAAATATTGCATAACAGGATGGGATGTCATACACAAATAATATCTACGACGCTACCAGAGTCCTATTGATGTAGTTGCACTACTTAGAGGTTTATTCAAAATTGTAAAGGAAGAACATGAATCTATGAGGGAGTTCATCTATTAATTTAACCGATCTCTGCAGTAGATTTCCACACCAGAACAACCAAGCAAGGTGATTCAATTTCATGTTTTTACTTTGGCCCTTGATCTTGATGTCCAACTTATGCTAAGAAGAGATAGGGTTTCTGGGATCAAATAAGCTTAGATTGAAGCGGTAAACATTGAAAATGACCTAATTTCAATAGGATAATGGAAACCTAACCATGTTGCTCATATTATCAATTATGGGCCACCACTCGTGCCTTCCTCCTTCAATTTTTAGATAATTACAAGTGCTTCCCACCCCACGATTGAGAAAATGAACTTGACTATATTTAATGATATGCATTCTATATCTATAATAACCCATCCTAAATTATTACTTAATTAATATTATTGTAAATGATATATGAATATATTCAAATTAAAAATACATAACTAAGTACCCATAGTCAATCATAGCAACACATGTCTAATTAAAATGAGTCAATGATTCATATATTCATTTCAAATATCAAATTACAATATTCAAATTTGACTTGGCCCATAAGGCCACAAAGTCAATACATTGTACAACTTTTTTACATCAAGGTTACATCATAGACTAAGATATTCTTGTAAACATTGAAGGTTCTTCTTGATGCTTGCCTCCACTGGTGGACGAGAACATGGTTGAAGCGCTTTATCGCCCAACCACAAAGCTTACGCTTCCCTAAAATTCTTCCAACTTGAAGAATACCTGACCTTGCAAGAAAATTCTAGCAAGAGAACAATCTACAAGGTGGAATTTGGTGTGTGCCCATACATCAACATGAAATTTATATCTATAAGTTAGAATAGAAAACATGCAAGATCTACGCTAGGAATGGTAGAGAGTGTTATCACAGAGTCCATACATATAAAATAAACTATATTTCTTGGCCAAGCATAAAAATAATGTTGCAACAATAAAAAAAATAGGTTTTGGTAAAGAAAACCTATACTCTCTGAACTCCATCTCGGCACCCATCCTAGAAGGTAACTTTCTACTACACATTATTTCATAACAACTATCTACCCTTTGGTAGCATCTACCCTGAGGTTCTCTAGTCTACTTAGGTATCACTGTTCTATTCAAGTAAAAGAATATGCTTCTCACATATGTCTACAAAAAAGTAAATCAAATTACTTATCTCCTCACTAAACAAAAATCAGATATACGATTCAAATGAAATTTTTTATTACATTATTCAGTCATATCATTCTCATGACCCATTATTAGATTTAGAATATATCATTATACATTTAGGAATGGATTAAGTAAGAAACAAAAAAAGTTATGTCACATGTATGTCTATGTATATAGACGAAGGTCTATGTGCATACACATATATGTTCCTACTTAAGTTATTGATTTGTGCATACATTCTGAAATAAATCCAATAAATCAGATTGCTATCATTTAAAAATGTTCCATTTTGATGCTTTCATTTGTCAAAAATTCAATAAATAAATGAATCTAAAACAAGTCTGTATTAACAGTTTCTCACATATTGTTGTTCCATTTATATCTTACAAGTTGTGATATCCAAATGATGTTGTTTATTTATTGATTATAACAGAATAATATTGTTTCCAATTAAACAGTTATAGAACAAAGTTGTTTTATGTAGTACATTCAAGGTTTATAACTAAACAATGTTGTTTCAACTAAACAGTGTCAAAACAAAAAAAATTCCAAGTAGAACATTCATGGTTTATAATAGAACAATGTTGTTTCAACTAAACAGTAACAGAACAAAAGTATTTTCAAGTAAAACATTCACTTTTTATAAGATAACGATGTTGTTTATAGCAGAACATTCACTTTTTACAATATTGCAATGTTTTTTCCAACTAAATAGTTACAATTTATTCCAACTAAACAGTTACAATTTATGACAAAACAAGGTCATTTACAATAGTAAATTTTCTATTTACAATAATGCATTATTGTTCCCAACTAAACAGATACAGTTTATAACAAAACAATGTCGTTTACAATAGAACATTCATTGTTTACAATAATACATTATTGTTTCCATCTGACTCAAACTGTCAGTAACACGACAATGCCATTAAAATTTCATTATCATAACTAGGTTAACCAATGCTACATTCATAGAACAAAATATCCATCATTTAGATATTTGTTCATATAATGATACTGAAAATCCATTATGCAATTATATATATAGAATGAGTTTTAAAAAAAAATGACATGCTCGTCGTTGTGAAATCCGAACAATCATTTGATTATGAGACAAGTTTCAATAGTTTTCAGGGTTCTATGATAGAACTCGTGTTTTTAAGGTTCCTATTGTCACCTAGAAATGTACCCTATGCGAATTTGTAAGAACTAAGCTTTCTGGTGAAACATGGGATCATTTCAAGGTTGTGGGTCACCTGAAGTTGAAATGAACCTTCAGAAAACCCCGGCTTCCTTTGGGTATCACCTAGACTAATGATCTCTGTGAGGAAGAGGGAGAAGAAGTGCATACAAAATGAAACTATACTAAACTATTCCTATGGTGATACATTGAGTTGATAAGAAATCAGAAAAAATGAAAACATGATGCAAACACACTAGGGAAACTAGACTGCAGCTATTTTATCTACTCAACATAACCCCATTAGACTTATGCATCACTCTTGATAGGTTTGATCTACATACATATCTCAAGAAGGAAGGAACAAAATTCACAGCTTTGTGGTATGAATACAGATTTAGCAAAACACTGTTAAAGAAATACATGCATAAGCTAACATACAGAAATGAGAGTGGTAAGAGCATTAGTACTTGTTTTCAAAGTGAACTCTATTTTGCATTCTAGATTTTAGTTGGGTTACAAAGTATACATCAGTTGAGAAAGGATAGATAAAACCACTAGCTCTTCTGGATGCATAGTTCGAACTATTTACAAAAAAGGCAAAAATGCCTTATATATAAAACTGTGTCGGCCCCTTAGGGCTTACAAAATATCAGTCCCCAAAAAATATCTCTCCTCAGATCTTTTAGACTGAATTAAATGCAGGACCCTGCGTGTCCATGATGGCCAAGAGTCACCTCAGAGAAGCCTTCTTTAGATATTTCACAGATTCCGCATTCATTCTGATCTTGGCGTCGTGTCTCGTTCGAATCACTTCGGCTGCACACTTTGAATGCCCTGAGCTCACAACAGATACGTGTTTCATTCATCCCATTGACATTCTTCATTCTGATTAGATTGCCATGGCTTGCCTTAGCTCCCCCTAGTTGGTTGAGCGTATTCCACATAGGCTCTATAGACTACATGACAAACTCCTCTTGTCTGCCTGAGCTCTCCTCTATTCGCTGAGACTCCCGCCAGTCGGGAAGACATCATATCAAAGATGATTTTCTTTGGTGAGGATCTTTTAGTTGTCATGACTTTCCTTTATTGCCTAGACTTCTCTCTGAGACTCTCTTTCTACCAAGATGTTCACTTTACTGTCGGTGAGACATCACCGAGTCAAGGAGATCTCCTATCGAATTCACAAGATTATGCCGAAGCCACATACTTCAGCGACACTTTGGACAGTCGCAGGACCCTATGGCGAAAGCCCCAGCTCCTAGTGAGACCGGATGTTTCCTTGGTGGGACCCCCACTTGTTTGCTTCTATCATCAAGACTCCCTGGTCGGGGAGACATCCATTGGTCAGCAAGAGGTTGTGCCGAAGGCACCCTGATTTGGTGAGGCTTCATTTTGTTCACTTCGGCAAGAGGAAAAGGTTTCACTAGGACATTGTGGTGAAACCACTTCCTTTGGTTGAGATCCCTTTGTTCACTGAGACATGGCCATGTCGGCAAGACCATAGGGTGACAACTGGAAACTATACCAAAGTCAAATGTTGAGGAGACCTTCTGCATTCGGTGAGACCCTATGACGAAGGGACCAACCTTTGCCGATAGCCCTTTCGTTG
The DNA here is from genome assembly GCA_007258455.2 of Sequoia sempervirens. Classification (NCBI taxonomy): domain Eukaryota; kingdom Viridiplantae; phylum Streptophyta; class Pinopsida; order Cupressales; family Cupressaceae; genus Sequoia; species Sequoia sempervirens. Next base: position 14,956,688 of record VDFB02109042.1, read on the forward strand.
TCACCAAAACATTGTCAGGTTGCTGAAACCTCTTAGTGGGCTCAACAACTTACCCCAAAGTGTCCATATATCACTAAGAGTTATACCGAAGACGTTAGCACCATCAGCAAAACATTCCATCCTCGCTAAGACTTCTCTCCGAGACTCTTTGTTACCCCAAACGAATGTAGTCGATGTGACTTTGCCTCTTTGCTAGGACTTCTTACTAACAGTGTTTCTTCCAACGAAAGTTTCCCCGATGACTTTAAACCAACTGTTGTTGGTGAGACCTGGCCTCCTTGCTGGGACTTCTCACCGAGCACTATAGGTTATCCCGAAGCCTATGGTCGCCATGAGTCTCCCAGATCGACGATTGAATGGCCTATCCTTCTTGTTACCAAAACATCCCGGGTCACCAAGACATCTTGTAGAACTCAATCCTTACACTGAGAGCCTTTAGAGCCAGGGAGACCTTGTGAATTCAGCGAGACCCTTTAGCGAAGCTCGCTTGCTTTGCTAAGGCCGCCTAACTTTGGCAAGACCTCTTCCAATCGGTAAGACCTCCTATTGAAACCTACACACATACACCGAAGGGATCCTGCTTTGCTTTATTGGCGAGACCCGATGCATTCACCGAGACTTCTCTATGAAGAAAAGAACTTCCACCGAAATGAATATCCTTTTGTCGTCGGGACGATGATCGATGTCTTGCTGATAGGGACCTATAGGTGAATCCCACTCACCGTGACATTCCTGGGGTCTTGGCGACTCTCTCCTTAGAAGATTTTCATGCCAACCTGAACAAGGCAGGCTTCTTCATTGAGTTCCCTATGACCTAGCATCAGATTCATGACTTTTTCCCTAGGCCAAATGCTCCATTTGGCCTTCTCGAACCTATTAAACACAATTTTCCTTTCCTGATTGAGCTTGAGGGTGAAAATTAGGTAACATTTCAGGTGACTTTTGCTGGATGTTTGCCTGCTAAACATGAAGACCAATAGCCTAGGCCTATCCATTGGGCATGGAGTTGTTAGGAGGCTCAAAAAACAAATGAAAATATCAACTTTGCACATGGTCGCCACATGCCTGAGAACCACAGGACACAACAGATTGCCAAAAGAAAAACAAAATAGGGGAAAACGAAAGAGAAAAACTATGTCGTTACAGCACCTAGGAAATAGAGAATAATTAACCTGAAGCACAAAAGCACTTATTGAAAATGTAAACCTAAACTAATATGTACAAAAGAGGAATTCCATCAAACTTGAAAATAGGGCTTAAGGTGTATCCCATTGACTGGGATAGGGAGTACTTCCCCTTCTGTTGTAGCCAGCTGATAAGCATTGTGCTCCTTACAATCTTTGATAAGGAATGGGTTCGTCCACATGTTGTCAAACTTGGTGTGATGGCCTGGCCTACTTTTCAGAACATCCCATTTGAGCACGAGGTCTCCCACCCTAAAAATTTTTGTTGTAGCCCTTCTGTCAAATTTTTTCTTTGTTTGGAGCTAATGATACTCCAAATCCTTCATTGCTTTGTTCCTTAATTCATCAAGTTCCATGAGCTCTACATATCTCATGGACATTGGGTCCTATTCCTCAAACATCTCCAACTGATGTATAATGTCAAGGGCTGGGAGCTCCACAGACAAGGGAAATCTTGCCTCTCTTCCATAGACTAACAAGTATGGTGAGTTACCAATAGACCTCTTAGGAGTCACTATGTCTGCCCACAGTGCATTCTTTAATTTAGTGTGCCAGGTCCTTTGGCTATCCTCCATTGTTCTTTTGATAATCCTGATGAGATTCTTATTTGTGCTTTTAGCTAGGCAATTACCCTAAGGGTAATAATTTGAGGATGTATTTAGATGAATACCCTGTTTAACAGTCCAATAAGTTAGTCTTAATCCCACAAATGTGAGAGCGTTATCAGATATGATAGAGTCAGGAACTCCAAATCTAGTGACTATATCCTCATAGAAGCTCAAAACTGAAGACTCTTTTGCCTCTTTCAAAACTATTTCTTCTGTCCATTGTGCGAAATAATCTATAGTAGTCAGCACCCACCTATGACCAGCACTAGATGGTGGTTTGATGGGCCCAATGAAATCAATACCCCATCTCATGAAGGGTTGCTCCACTTGAATAGGATGTAGATGCATAGCAGGTAGCTTTTTCTTTCCTGCAAATAAAGCACATTTGATACACTTTGTTGACCAAAAATATGCATCTTTGAACAAGCTAGGCCAGTAGTTCTTGGGGAAAAGTGACCCCCTGCAGCTCCATTATGAAACTCATGAAGTACCTTTTCAATCCGATCGCTGTGAATGCATCTTAATAAGACACCATTTAGATCCTTTTTGAAAAGAACATTATTTACCAGTACATACAATATGGACTGCAGTCTGAAGTATCTTCTTTTAGCTCTATTTAATCCTAATGGGCATACACCAATTTGTAGGAATTGGGTCATATCTTGAACCCAATTAGTTATCCCCATAGGCACATCATCTTAAGCATTCTGAAGTTCATTTGCATTAGCAAGCACAACATCCTTTTCTAATTCAGTTTTACTGCTTGACCCTATAGCAAGCTGCTTACAAAGACCTTTACCCCTAACCAGTTTGGTGATCTTAATATCTACATCATACTCCTTGACCTTAGTGATCCATCCTGCTCTTTTGTCATTTAGATCTTTGTTCAACAGAAACTCCTTCACACTTGAGTGGGCAACCAGAATATGAATCTTATTGTTTGACACTAGAGGCTTGAATTTCTTTAGACTTCTGATCATGGAGAGAACATGCTTCTCAACAAATGAATACCTCTCTTCATAATCAGCAAGCATTTGGCTAAAGAAAGCTATGGGTTGTTCTAAATTGTCACTATTTTTCTATACCAGCATAGCAGAGATTGAACTAGTGCTGCCAACAGCATACAAAAAGAAATCCTTGGAGAAATTTGGGTTTACCAATGTCGGGGCAGACGCTAAGGCCTCTTTCATTTCTTCAAAACTGTTCTTGGCATCTTTTGTCCAACTAAAAACTACATTTTTCTTTAACATAGTTTTCAAAGGTTGTAACAGGTTTGCAGCACCAGGGATGAATCTTCTCAAAAAGTTGATTTGGCCCAAAAAGATCTGCAAAACCTTCTTGTGATTTGGTAATGGCAACTCAAGTATGAATCTGACTCTTTTAGGGTCAATAGTAATTCCTTGCTTTGACACTATGTGTCCTAATAATTTCCCTTAATGAACAGCAAAGATACTCTTTTTTGGATTGAGAGAGATACCAAACTCTCTACATTTTTCAAAAACTTGTCTAAGATGCAACAAATGTTCATCAGCATTTTTAGAATAAACTGTAATGTCATCTAAATAAATCAGTATAACCTTATTGATCAAACTTTGAAATGCCATGTCCATGGCCCTCTGAAACGTGGCACCAGCATTGGATAAACCAAAAGGCATCCTTTTGTATGCCATGGTGCCCCACTTAGTTTTAAAAGAAGTTTTGAACTAATCCTCCTCTTTAACCAATACCTGATTATAGCCTGAAAATCCATCCAATAAGGAAAATCTTTCAGAACCAGCAACTTCTTGTAAGATTTGTTCCATGGAGGGCAGCAGGTAGTGGTCCTTCAAAGATGATCGGTTAAGGTCCCTAAAATCTACACAGAGTCTTATTTCACCACTTTTCTTCATAACCGGCACAAGGTTAGAAACCCATGAAGTGTGCTTAATAGGAAAGACAATACCCCCCTCAACTAATTTGGTTAGCTCTTTAATCATTAAGGGCTCAAGCTTAGGATTCAAGGGCCTTTGTTTTTGCCTTACTGGCTTGGCATTAGGTTCTAACTCAATTGTGTGTTGAGCAATATGGGGATCAAACCCTTTCAAATCTGAATATTCCCAAGCAAAGACATCATAGAATTCTTGACATAAAGAAACAAAATATTGTTTATCTTCATGTGAACAATTTTTTCCTTTCTTAAGGAGTTTACCTTTGAAAATCTCCAGTTCTTCATAATGTTCTTGTTTGACCTGCAAGCCAGCTTTACCCTTTTTAAGCTGATCGTCAGTACTAAAAATTGACTCTAAGGTAACAAGACCTTTGGGTAACCTATTTGTCCTCAGCTATATGACTTGATCACCATACTATTGCTTGAGTTTTGCTTGATTCACCATGGAGAATTGATCTTCTTCGAGCAAGAAAGAAAGAATCTGTTCATCACTGTCAAAAACTTGCCAGTGAGTGTTGTTATCAGGAATTGATGGTCTGACTACAACCTTCACATACTACTGTACTCTCTCTTTTCTAATATCTCCTAGAATATCAAACTGTGCTCCAACGGCTGCAAGCTTATCAGCATGCTTGTTCTAATTCCTTGGGCTAGATACTAAATTAAATACATCAAATTCCTCAATCACATTCCACACTCTGTTTCTATAAGACTTTAGTGTGTCATTTTTTGCAACATTCAGGCTTCTTATCTGATTGACAATTAACTCACTGTCCCCATAAACCTTCAAGTGGGTAATTCCTCTCTTCCTTGCCCATTCAAGACCTTGAACAAGGCCCTCATACTCAGCAGTATTATTAGAACATGCAAAAGCAAAACGGAATGCAAAAAAATATTTATCACCCCGTGGAGATACAAGCATTGCACCTCCTCCAGCACCATTTTTGCTTCTAGAACCATCAAAATACATCTCCCATAATTCATTATGTTGTTGTAGTAGCTGACCTGAATCCTTTTCAAGGTTAGGAATCTCTGCATCAGGTTCAAGTATGACATAGTTACCCATACCAACATCTCGAATGAGGTCTTTAGGACTGTCCAACACATTTTCAACTACCCATTCATGTAGAAGTACATCAGGAGCAGCTTCTGCTTGAAGTTGTTGAGCGGCAGGCAGCTCATTGTTAATAAAAGCAACACAATTTGCATTTGCAGTGGAACGAGCAACATTGATGGGACTTGGGTTATATGGCTCAATGTGATCCTTGGCCAACCTTTCAGATTTAATCGTAACCTTGGTTCCATATCTTGTTCTAAATAGCATATTTGACCAATCAGCTGACACATAACCACCTATCTTGGCTGTAAAGTCTCTTGATAAGCACAAGGAAAAGAAAGGTGGAAGGTCTATGACACATATGTCTTGGGGAACTAAAAAATTAGGACAAGCATGAAGGGTAAGACTCAAATTATTAATGATTCCCAGTGTATTAATAGAGGTACCGTCCAATTAGATTAATCCTTTTTCTAAAGGCTGATATTTTAGCCCAAGCTTGTCAGCAATCTGCTTTGGCATCACAGAGCTACTAGCTCCACTGTCTACCATACAGTTATGAACTAACTTATCACCAATGATCACTGACACGTAAAAGGGAGGTGGTTTGACTTCTTTTCCTAACTCTTTGCTAGGTTTCTTATCATTTTCTTGAGGATTATTTGTCAAAATAGTCCTAACTTGACCTATTGGAGACTCAGATTCATCAGACATTTTCAAGTTTTTCAAGGTTGACTATAACATATCCTTTTGACCTAGGATGACTAATGAATCCCACATAGACATCGTTACATTTGTCCTTCTCATACTATCAAGAATGTTAAAAGGTACAGTTGGGTTTACTTTATTATGTACCTTTACACCAGTGTGATCAGCTTGTAAGCGTAGCTACTCCCTCAGTGGGAGTTGTTGATTTCCTTGAAAACCACTAGTCACTTGAGATGCAGATGGTTCAACAGTTGATGCCTTTCCTTTGTCAGCTGCATGATCAAGCTCAAATGCTCTCTTTTTCGCCCTAGTGTTAGGTGTGACTAAGGAATTGTCCATATTCAACCCACAAAATTCTTCACCTTGCCAGTTGAGTAGGGTAGCATCATTTGTAAACTGATCCTGATGTTGTGGAGATGGCTCATTAAATGCACTCTACTGTGAACTTGAGGCATTCTATACCATAAGTGCTTGATTGAGGAGTCCATTTAAGCAAGTGGCTTGATTGTGGGGCTGGTTGCAAGGGTAGCACCACTCATAATCAATTGCTAAGTTGTTTTGAGTAGGAACCAGGTCCTTATTGCACTAACATGTGCTGGAGCATAGGCCTGATAAGGCCTTGCATTCACATTCTATCTTGGGCCTTGGTAATTTCCCTAATAGGCTTGTCTATTCCCCTAGAATTTTTGTTGTTGACCTTGAAAAGGCTAACTTGAGGCCTGATTCTACAACTGATAAGGCCTAGAATAGGACTGTTGTTTTTCCAAGTTCACCAACTTGTTACCAAAAGTTTGTAAAAGAATTTTGATCTCTTATAACTCTTGTGATGAGCCTGAAGCAACATTTTCTTGTTTATCAATGGTTGAAATAGTAGCTGGCAGCATTGGTATAGCTAGTAAAGGTGTGAAAGGCGGTATCTGCAAAGGAATGTTTGCATGAATTTCTAGAAATATAGGCATTGGAGGCCTAGGAGCAAGTTTTCCAGCTTGTATTAAGTTGTTTTCAGCTCTGATAGCTATTTTGAAAGCATCTGGAAAAGACAATCCTCCCATTAACTATATCATGACAGCTATATCGCTGGTAAGAGCCCTCAAAAAGTACAAAAATGCATACTCCAGAGGTGGCCTCACCGTTGCAGGGATTCTATCCCAATTTCTTTGAAATCTGAAGTTGAATTCATTCATCTGCTCTTGTGGAGCCCTCTTAATTGTAGTCAATTGTTCCAATAGAGACAAGTTGTCAAACCTGTCTTGAAATTGTTTATGCAACTTGTCTCCAAATTCATCCCATGTTGCAATTGAACTAATTGGTAGGCTCCTATACCATTGCACAACTCTTCCTTCCAGTGAAGCAACTAGTAATCTCACTGCAACATCTTCTTGGGTTATGTGATGGACTCCACATAGCGAAACCACATCTCGCATGTGTTCAATTGGGGTAGTTTGATCTCCCCCAGTGAAAGTTGGAAAACTCTTCAAGGCCGCCATTGGAATATCATTGTGTTGTGGCAAATTTAAGGGGCTTCCTCCATTTAAGGCAACAAAGGGTTGATTTCTTGGAGCGGCCATGGGAGGTAGTTGAGGTGGATTTACTGGTGCAACAAAATGAAATCCCATGGATGGAGGGGTAGACTGAGTTCTTCTAGAATAGATAACTATTGTTCCTCACTTTTCTATTGCTCTGCCTTGTCTTCTTGGTGGTGACAGCTGCGAATATTTGAAAGGACCTGAGCTACTTCTTGTTTGAACTCTTCTCATAAACTATAGAAGGTGTTGATTTCTAGAATTCTTCATCTTTATGGAGTTGCCAAGTATGCTAAATGACTTCTATAAAGTCTGGAATTCGTTGGTTGCATAATAAACTAGTAGTTGAATCTAATTTATGTCCCACCGAGTGTGCCAGAAACTATTGTCACCTGCAAATGCACCCTATGCAAAGTTGTAAGAACTAAGCTTTCTAGTGAAACATGGGATCATTTCAAGGCTGTGGGTCACCTGAAGTTGAAATGAACCTCCGAAGAAGGTCAGCTTCCTTTGGGTATCACCTAGACTAATGATCTCTGTGAGGTAGAGGGAGAAGAAGTGCATACAAAATGAAACTATACTGAACTATTCCTATGGTGATACACCGAGTTGATAAGAAATCAGAAAAAATGAAAACAAGATGCAAACACACTAGGGAAACTAGACTGCAGTTGTTTTACTTACTCAAGATAACCCCATTAGACTTATGCATCACTCTTGACAGGTTTGATCTACATACATATCTCAAGGAAGGAACAAACTTCACAGCTTTGTGGTATGAATACAGATTTAGAAAAACACTGTTAAAGAAATACATACATAAGCTAACATACAAAAATGAGAGTGGTAAGAGAATTAGTACTTGTTTTCAAGGTGAACTCTATTTTGCATTCTAGATTTCAGTTGGGTTACAAAGTATACATTAGCTGAGAAAGGATAGATAAAACCACTAGCTCTTCTGGATGCATAGTTTAAACTATTTACAAAAATGGAAAAAATGTCTTATATATTAGACTGTGTCGGCCCCTTAGGGCTTACAAAATATCAGTCCCCAAAAAAGATCTCTCCTCAGATCTTTTTGGCTGAATTAAATGCAGGACCCTGCATGTCCATGATGGCCAAGAGTCACCCCAGAGAAGCCTTCCTTAGATATTTCAAAGCTACCGCATTCATTCTGATCCTAGCGTCGTGTCCTGTTCGAACCACTTCGGCTGAACGTTTTGAATGCCCTGAGCTCACAATAGACACGTGTTGCATTCATCCCATTGACATTCTTTATTCTGATCAGACTGCCATGGCTCACCTCAGCTCCCCCTGGTTGGTTGAGCGTATTCCATGCAGACTTTGTAGACTACATGACAAACTCCTCTTGTCTACCCGAGCTCTCCTCTATTCACTGAGACTCCCGCTAGTAGGGAAGACATCATACCAAAGGTACTTTGCTTTGGCGAGGATCTTTCAGTCATCATGAATTTCCTTTATTGCCCAGACTTCTCTCTGAGACTCTCTTTCTACCGAGCTATTCACTTTACTGTCATCGAGACATCACCAAGTCGGGGAGATCTATCAAATTCACAAGATTATGCTGAAGCCACATACTTTGGCGAGACTTTGGACAGTCGCCAGGACACCATGGCTAAAGCCCCAACTCCTAGTGAGACTGGATGTTTCCTTGGTGGGACCCCCACTTGTTTGCTTCTATCATTAAGACCCCCTGGTCAGGAAGACATCCATTGGTCTGCAAGAGGTTGTGCCGAAGGCACCCTGATTTGGCAAGGCTTCATTTTGTTCACTTCGGCAAGAGGCAAAGGTTTCGCCAAGACATTGTGGAAAAACCACTTCCTTTGGCCGAGATCCCTTCGTTCGCTGAGACATGGCCATGTTGGCAAGATGGCGAAGGGACCAACCTTTTCCAGAGCCCTTCCGTTGTTGCCAAAACATTGTCGGGTCGTTGAAACCTCTTAGCGTGCTCAACGACTTACCTCGAAGTGTCCATCTGTCACCGAGAGTTATACTGAAGATTTCAACACCATCAGCAAGACATTCCATGCTCGCTAAGACTTCTCTCTGAGACTCTTTGTTACCCCGAACAAATGCAATCGGTGTGACTTTGCCTCTTCACTGGGGCTTCTTACCTACAATGTTTCTTCCAGCGACAGTTTCCCTGGTGACCTTAAACCAATTTTTGTCGGTGAGACCTTGCCTCCTCGCTAGGACTTCTCATCGAGTGCTATAGTTTATCCCGAAGCCCGTGGTTGCCATGAGTCTCCTCGATTGACAATTGAATGGCCTATCCTTCTTGTCTCCAAAACATCCCAGGACACCAAGACATCTTGTAGAACTCAATCCTTATGCCGAGAGCCTTTAGAGTCAGGGAGACCTTGTGACTTTGGTGAGACCCTTTGGTGAATCTCGCTTGCTTTGCCGAGGCCACCTAACTTCAGTGAGACCTCTTTTGATCGGTAAGACCTACCGAAACCCACACACATACGTTGAAGGGATCCTGCTTTGCTTTGTCAACGAGACCCGATGCATTCGCCGAGACTTCTCTCTAAAGAAAAGAACTTCCACTGAAATGAATATCCTTTTGTCGCTGGGACGATAATCGATGTCTTGCCGATAGGGACCTATAGGTGAATCCCACTCGCTGTGACATTCTTGGGGTCTTGGCGACTCTCTCCTTAGAAGATTTTCATGCTGAACTTGAATAAGGTAGGCTTCTTCACCGAGTTCCCTTTGACCTAGCATCAAATTCATGACTTTTTCCCTAGGCTGAATGCTCCATTTGGCCTTCTTGAACCTATTAAACACAATTTTCCTTGCCTGATTGAGCTTGAGGGTGAAAATTAGGTAATAGTTCCAAGAAACTATGAGCAAAGCATACTCTGGTTGCTCTAGGATTGACTATTTCTTAAATGAATGATACAATTTTTCCTTAACTATTCAAAGGCCAAATTTGAGAGTTCCCATTAATAGCATGTTGGTATAAAGCCATGTACTTTGACGTGCAAGGTTGACTTGCAAATATTTTAAAGAAAACATCATATCGATCTTATAGATTGAATCATACAAGGCTATATGGAATGCTAACTTCGTTCCTCCATCATTCTTTTAGAATGATGGTGTGAACCATTTGAATCTAGACCTTGCACAAACACAATAAACATGCAAACAATTAGATCAAACACATGGTTAGAAACCAATGATTCCTCAAGAAATCCATTTGAAATTTGAAAAAGATAAGAAATGAAAATGAAGAACACAAATGAAACAATTAAATCCTATCTAATGCAAGCAAACTCTTGATATCTTGAGGGAGTTGGTGCAAATAGGTGTGTGGAGAATTGCCCTTTCCCAACTCCTTGAATGAAAATGTTGATTGAAGATGATTGATCCACTTGATGAGTCCCTCAATGAGCTCCAAAATCTGCAATAAACTAGTTAAGAAGATGGATGGAATTTGAGAGATATTTGTGCATAATAACTTTGCATAATTGTGGATGATCAAATGCATGGATATGAGCTCTTTATTTATAGAATGCCAAGATGGATTAATGTCCAAAATAGAGCAATGTGGGACTAACATTCATCCAATGGCATGATGCCACTTGTCAAGCTATGAATGGGTGGAGGATGTGCAAGATTTGGGGAATGTGCCAATAAATGTATGAATTTGAAATTCAAATTTGTTGAAATGACTTGCAAGGGGGGAAGAAAGAAAGCATTAAATGCCACTTGGCTCAAGGCAAAGGACATGTAAGAGATCTTAAATGCCTTGTTGGAAGGACTTATTCCCACTTGGATTTTGAATTCAAATTAGGGGAATATTCCTTAAAAGATGCCTTGTTGAAGGAAAATAGAAATTTAATAAATCAAATAAGTCTATTTTCATGTGCAAGTTGCAAAATCTAGAGGATTTGATGGTGATTAAATTAATCAGGATTTGATTAATTTAAGGGGATATTTAGCTGATTTGACAATTTGATTTAGATTTTTGGATTAATTTAAATCAAAAAGAGAGGAATATGATAAGAGGCCAATTAAATAAAGATTTTGATTTATTTAATTAAAAGGGATGGTGTTAGATTAAATCAAATAAGGTTTTAATTTATTTAATTTAACAGATAGACTTTAGAGATTTAATCAAATAAATTGATTATTTAATTAAATAGGGATAATTAGATCAGATGAATTGATTTAATTAACAAAGGAAAGTGACTTAATTAGACAAAATAATTTATTTAATTAAGAGACGAATATTGATGAATTTAATCAGATAAGGGAATTTGATTAAACAGTTAGACCAAGGGATGATTTAGGAAGAAACGATGTTAGTAGATCAAAGTGTGATATCAATCTGTATATTTTCGATGTCTAAATTTTGCCCCTCTTTGAAGCGATGCACTTGTTGCATTGGTTCAAAGAATAATCTTGTTGAGATCAAAGTTCAAAATTCTCTAATTTTATGATGCCCCACTGTTGCCCCAGCAAGAAGAATTATGCTGGTATACTGCCCCCTCAAGAGATCGGGCGAAAAGGTTTGATTTGAGGGTCAATCTCTCAAAAAAAGAGGTTCAAGATTAGTTCAACTTGAATATTTGATGTAGACATATTTGATGATGTAGACAGTCATCAGCCATGGCTAGCCTCATGCCTATTTTGATATATTACACACACTTGATCCTAATTTGTACCATGACAGATACATTATTGATGATATAAATAAGATGATTATGATGTTAGGGTGATATGATGATGCATGGATGATATGGATGCATGTGATATGATATGATGATGATGATGATTACTTGCTGAGGAGTTGGGATTTTCAAAGGGCCAATTACCTAATGTTTGATAACACATGTAGGCACGATGCATCAGGGTATAAAGAACCAGGATGGCGTTGTACCTAGTGTGATGGACTTTGACTCAACAAGAAGATAGGAGTATTCATGTTCACACTTGACATACGGAAACCTTGCTAGGGCATACCTAACAAAGCAAGTATTCGCCAAGTTATTTTACAAGAACGTCCAACAAGCACAGCAGACAAAATAATAATGATCGTTGCCCCATTCCTATCTCTCTAAATCCTTCATTCGGATATCATCGAGAGGTCCTTGGAATGAGCGCAATAAGATAAATCAAAAGAAAAGATCAAGTACACAAACAAGCCAATATTCTTCATACCTTCAGCCAAAGGGATGTGTTTTGATAGGATAAGAATCCAAGGTGATCCATAAATGATGCCCATTGTCGGAACGATATATCCTAGGACATGCATTGTACAAGATGATGATGGTTTGATAAGTTGATTGATAGGCTGTTGATATAAGGTTGACTGACATGTTTGTGAATGATCAAGATTTTGATTTGGTGTTTAACGGTTTTGTTGTTTGCTTCTGGTTTTACTATTGAAGCTTGATTTTGTTGCTTGCTATGATTGTTTCTATTTGCGTTGCCAAAGGATGAAGGTGATGATCAGTTTATTATGGATGATTGATTATTTCGAGTGAAAGTGAAATGGGATGGGTGGATTTTTTTAAATATTTGGATGTTTTTGGAGTTTTGCAATGTTTTGAGGCTATTTTTTTTTGGTGTTTTTGGATTTTGATGTTTTTCGAATGTTTTTGGATTTTTTATGTCTCAGGCGCTGATCAAAGATTAGCCTTGCCTACATTTAAGCTCAGAGACGACATAGTTCAGATTCCAATGTTTTTGACGATTTTCTGTTTTTGACTTGTTTTTGGATTTTTTGCAATGTTTTGCATGTTTTCTGTTTTTGACTTGTTTTTGGATTTTGATATGATTTGGATGTTTTTGGATTTTTGCATGATTTTGATGATTTTGATATGCATGTGTGTGATGATATCAGTGCTCTATTTTGGGATTTTGTTGAAGACCAAGCTAAGGTTGATTGATCAGATCAATGGATTGATGATGAGGATTGATGATGATAACATTGTTGAGGATGCACAACAATGCAAGGATGGATGATGAGGATTGATGATGATAACATTGTTGAGGATGCACAACAATGCAAGGATAGTGTTAAGAAACACAATGATATCCTGAGATGATTTTTTTTTATTGGATTTGATTGATCATGTTTGATGAAGCTTGGTTTTGAACAAAAGATGTTTGGATGATTTGATGTGACATTTGATGTGCAGCTTAGATGCGACTAATAGTGATTGTTTGGATTGATGTTCAATGAAAGATGAAGCTTTGTTAAAGAACATGTTCTTGTCAAAATATGTCATGGGCTAGTGATTCGGATTTTAGATCACAAATGCTTTGACCAATTTGGTTTCATGTTTTCTAATGTTCGGATCGCCACATAAGTTAGAGGATATAGATCAAGATTTATTCCCAAAGCAAGATGTAAACTTTTGGCCCCAGTGTCTAGCAATGTATGGAATTTCATAGATGGATGCTTAGATAGGTGTATGGATGGATGGATATGGTAAGCACGCAAAGTATGCCAAGGATTTATCTTGTGATAAGATAAGGTGCTCAAATAACGAATGCTCATTTGGATAATGCTTCATGGCTCAGATAACATAGGATAGGATAGGATCAATGAAAATGACCCATGTCAAGATGTTTACCATAAGCAAGTGTAAAGTGTGCCCCAAATTTTCATCAAGATCAAGATAACTTGGATGATGGATGCAGATGGATGAAAATGGATTGGATAAATGGTTCATGGATGGATGGATTTATTATGGATAAGATGGATGGAATGCTCAATTTATTATGGATGGGATGAGATGAGATGCTTTCATCTAAACTGGCACACATAGATGCTTGATTCTACTCATGACGCCTATTTGCCAGGTTTTCATCATGGTACTTGCCCAAAGTGCCGCCCATACGGTTTTCACTAGAGGATGATTTTTTTTTCTTTATTGTTTTCAATCATTTTTCTGATTTTTTTGGGTTTTTCGCTTTTTTGATTTTTTTGTATTTTTTTGAAAGATTCATGCTAAACCACCTGGTGGTGTTGACATAGATGCCTCTGTCATTATGTGCCATCGATAGCCTTCCTAAAGGAGCTGCTTTGCCAAGATATGTGCACTTGAATGCAACTTCTGAGATTCTTGATCTGCTTCGTCGATACCAGGGTTAACTTTGTCTTTTTGCGCACATCGCAATAGATTGCCTTTTGAATCCTTATGATGAAGGGTTGTTTCCAATACACGGTCAATGTAAGAATTGGGTATTATGCGTGGAGGCGTGGATGGAGTGTGTTTAGGGATAAAAGATGGATCAGTTGATAGTTTGGAATCTTTGACTTTCCAAACTTGGGAAGATGAGCAATGATGGGTGGATATGGAAGTGTGCATGGAATTAGGACCAACTGCTTGATACACTTTGTACGTCGCTTGAAAAGCCTGCTTTTTCTTTTGTGGACATCTTTGATGGATACTTTTCCCTTTTTTATTTTTCCCCATAGTTTCTTTGACTAATGGAGTTTGATAGGGATGATCTTTCTTTGTATTCTTTTGTATCCATATGTTTTTGATTTGTCCATTATGCTTCTCAGTTTCTTTTGATTTTATAACATTCTTCGTACTTTGATTCAAATATTTCTTTTGACGTTGGTCCCAATTTATGGATGGGGTAATGGGTGGATGAAGATTCATGGCGTGAGTGGTTGTAGTATTGACACTAGCTTCATCATAAGGACTCTTCATGCTCCCTATGTTGATGTTTGCTTGAGATGAAGTTGCCCCCAGTATTGTGGAAGTAGCACCTTCATGCTTTGATTCTGCCTATTCTAAGATCTCTTGTATAGAATGCACTCTCTGATAAATGACCACCATAGGTGACATTGTTTCAATTTGCTGCTCTGCTAACTCTGGATGTTCTATCTGACTTGTTTCCTTGGGTGGATAATGATGGATATCTTTATTCATGATGTCCTCAATCTGAGTTTGGGACATATTTGATCCTGATGTTGACAACTCCGTTTGATTGTAGGAGTTAAGAATCTGCTCTTTTTGTGTAACACAATCTTGTTCTAGATGAAAATCATCTACATGTCCATCCATAGAAAGCATCTCATGGGTAGATGGAGGAGTAGGTGCTATGTGGATGTGATCATCTTGTGTGGATAGGATAATATCCATTAGATCATTGTAGTATCTTGGAGATATAAATTTTTGATCTTGATTTATTTTGGGATTGCTTTCGATATGCTTTGGATCAAGCTCTTGACATGAGTCAGTTTCAAAGGATGGATCGCTTACAAATGGTGCTTGGATATCTTCATTGTACATGGTAAGTGGTTCAATATCCTCAAGTGTCGAGTTCAGGGTTCTTTTCGTATCTGTAACCATGAGGTCGAAGGGTGTCAATATGTCTTGGAAAGGACCATTGCTAGACTTTGGTGAAAGATTTTGATCATGCTTTGGAATAAATTTTTGAGATATATCCTCTAACTCATTAGGTGATGTGGAGACATTTTCAACATGATCATAGGTCAATGGATCATGCATGAAGGTATTTTGGGGTGTTTGAATCGTTGGTTGGATGAATGGGTTGTTTGGTGCATTGTGTGATGGTATCGATATGTTCTGGCAAGCGAAGTAGGCTTCTACTTACTTTTGTATGAATAACGCTTGCTGTTCATTTTGTTGTTGTTGCGCTTGTTGTTGTTCCAAAAATGCTTGTTGTTGTGCTTGTTGGTGTTCCCACAATGCTCATTTTTGGGCTACTAGTTCTTCTACTTCTTGCTGCTCTTGGTATTGTTCTAGCGCTTGCTGATATGCGAGTTGTTGTGCAAAGTACTGTGCTTGTGCTTGCACTCGTGCTTGGGAATCTTGGGCATCTTTTGTAGCTTGAGTACCTTGTGCAGCTTGAGCAACTTGAGCAGCTTCTTGTTGTTGTTGCAACAAAGCTTGGGCTTGTGCCGCTTGTTGTGCTTGTTGTTGCAGCGATATTTGAGCTTGATTTTGCTGTGAAGCTTGAGAAGCGTGCGTGGCTATAGGAACTTGCTGAATTGTTTGATATTGTTGGAGCAATTTTTGGTATGCTTTGAATGCAGCGTTGTAATGGCTTACTTGGCTTGGTTGCAATGGTGGTGGTGGTGGGATCGAAATTGTGTTGGATGGAGTGGTGGGAGTTTGAGATGCGCTTAGAGCGATGGTGGTGGTGGGAGGTTGCGATGTAAGGGGTGTGATGGGGGTAGTGGAAGTTTGAGGTATAGTGGATGTAGTGGTTGGAGTGAATGTGGTGATAGGTGCATTTGGGATGGGTGAAGTGATAGGAATGGTGGGACTAGGTGAAGTGGTAGGAATGGTAGAGATGAGCGAAATAGTGGGTCTTTGAGAGACCATATTTTGATTAGCTATCATGCGTTGGTTTGATGTGGATGGTGTGTTTGAAAGATGTGATGTACCCCCTTGGTTGGATGAATTGATTTGGATGGGGCGATTTATGTTAGGGAAAGGTGGAAATTTAGGTAAAGGGGAGATCCCTAAACCAAAATATGGTGTTGACGTGGTGGGAGGTGTGAATGGTTTGAATGGTGGAAAATTTTCTTGTGCAAATGAAGAGACAAATCCGTAAGGTCTCTCTATTTCGGACGAGCTTGCTTGTACCAAAGGTCTAGACACTTGCGTGTCAAGAGAAAATGATGAGGTGGTATGGTAAGGAACCTCAGATGTATCGATAAATCCAAGTGGGTTGTAAAGTGGATTTTGATGCGTGTTGAAGAGGGTATCATCCTCATTGATAGTAGGTTCTATGGTGGTAATGGAAGTGGTTGATTGTGGAAGGGTGTTTTGGTCATTTGGTACAAGAAGCTCATCCTCAATAGTGTTGAGAATTGATGGATTTATTTTAGCCATTGCGCGAAGAAACTTTTGTAGTTTTGGTTGTTTGAGCATCTCAAGAACTTCTTCCTCACTTAGTTCTGTTGGTGTGATGTCTTCCACCAAGACCTCTTTTTGTGGATCGTGTGTAGTGATAGTGAGGTCTGGAAGTGGTGTGTTTTGGATTTCTGGAATGTTTTGGCTTAGATCACTTGTGGTTGATGTTTCTTGATTTAACTCCATGTTCCTCTTGTGTTGTGATCTTGTTTGAACCATAAAAGAGCAAACTAGGATGTGTAAAAGATCAAAGATGTGAAGATGAAAGGTGTATGATATATGGATGAGAATGGAAGTTTTGAATTTGTATTGAAAATCTTGATGTGATGCTAGGTACTTTGGGTTTGCTTTGATTGATGTTTGTTTGATGTTTAGACTTTGAATTCTATCTTTTGAATGTTGATGTTTGAGCAAGAGATATCCCCAAGATGTTTGGATGATGATCTAAAAAAGATAACTAATGCTCATAAAGGATAATTTGATTTAGGAGTGAGAATAGGATGTGTCTACTCACAAGCTAACCAAAAGATAATCCAAATTAGTGATGGGAGAAGGATGCATCTATCCACCATTAATTTGAACAAAGTGATAATTCAACTAAGCATGTGCAAAAGGATTCATTCACACACACTTGAGTTGAACAAGTTTGATGTTGATGTTTGAAGAATTCAAAGTCTCATGTTTGAAAAGTTTTGATGTCTACCAAAGGAGCCTAGCATAGTTGTGTCAAGATTTTCTCAAAATGTTGGTGAGATGTTTATGGTTGATGATGTTTTTGATGGATGAATGTTTGTTTTGATCTTAGAATGACCCTAGTTTAGACTTTTGTTTAACAAGACCAAGGTATTGAAGAACATGTTATGCCCTAAGCAAGGTATCCAATCCCTTGAAACAATCTTGGATTTTGTGTGTAGTAAAATGAATATAAAGTGGGGTTGTCTCTTGAAGCATGTCTATAGAAATTAGCCAACAACTTTTCTCTAAAATCATATAACCTTTTGAGTCTTTGTTGATGTTGTTTTGGGCTAAGTTTCTTTTTCTTGGGTTTTTGTATCTTGACCTTGCGAGAAATCATTGAAAAGACATGTGTGGGGCTCAATTGCTTATCTTTGCTTTTAATGACTTCTTTTTACCAAATACACTTTCTTGATTATGTTTCAAACTAAAGATGTCCTATGTCAAAATTCCTTTTCTTCCCACAAAGTGTTGTGTGGGAGTTCCAAGAAATTGAGGCAAAGGGATTTCCTAGGTTAACCCTAGTTAGAGCAAATGACGATATAAATTCAAGTGCTGAGAAACCTCTAAGGACATAATCCCAAGGGAAAGCAACAACACTTAAATTTGTCAAAAGGTATTTGCTCTATCAAAAGGGGTTTGAAATTTGCATGATCATGTTTAAGTGTTTGTTTTCCAATGTTTACGAACAAGCATGTGTTTTTGTAACCCAAAAGCATGTACAATCCTATGGATGTGATAGACAATGTTTGTTGAGTCCCCACTTGGACAAGTCCAGCTATGCCTACTTTTAGTGGATGGTTAGATGCTTGACCCCACTGGCTCCCCTCCACGGGTCATTATCATCAATCAGGGCAACCAAGCATCAACACCCATGAAACTCCCATGGCATGCTTTCCATATCTACTAAAAGCCATAAAATTGTGGGTGGCTTCAGAACGACCGTTCTTGCACCAACAAACAGATAAAGGATTTTGGAAAATTCTAGCACATGGGTTCTAGTAAGGACTTTCTGTTTGTAGGAGTTGACCCAACGTGGCAAGAGTCCCCTTTCGGATCCATCTTATCAGAGTCAACCGCGTGATATTGGCGTTTCTTCCAATATCCACATTTATATCCTGGCTGGAAATACTCTTGGCTTTAGAGTGTTATCGGTTGAGTCGTTCCCTTGGGTGATTACTTTTTCCCACAAGGCGGGCCCTCTAAGATAAAAAAAAGTGAATGAAGAACAATATTCGTAACTTGATCAATCCTTGTAGGCAACAAGGAAAGAGAATGTACGCAACAAAGTCCCCACTCACACTCGCACAATAGTTTGTTCAATTTTAAGCCCAAATCGAAGTGTGGAGGTGATTGCTTTATCTCAACCCAAAGTCATGGAAAAGACCTTTTAATTCTCAAGATCGCTATAAAGCGTGAGAGAAGTGCATACGTCCTTTTCCAATGACTTTAGTCTAAGTAAGCCCTCACAAACAACAAAGCTACACTTGTTCTTTTTAAACCCTCAAAGCAATGATGATTTCGTTTTAAAGCACCAAATGAAGTATGAAAAATTGTCTTCTTCAATTGTTAATCCAATAAACCAAATCTAGTAAGTTGTGATCCTAAGGTTCATTTTAGTCTTTGCAAGAAATGAAAAAGGTTCTTTTTAAGCCCAATTGAAAACTAGTGTCCTAAGAAGGAGAAGGATGACAAATTCTTTGAAGAAGTGTTAAACAAACACTTAAGTGTTAAAAAACACTTTGATTAGATAAAATATCATCCCCATGCTCCTCTTTCTTTTGATTTCGATTTCCAACCTACAAAAGTGATTAAAATATTAGATGAGATCAAAAAAAACAAAAGGATATAGGGGTTAGACAAACCATTTACCAAAACACCCTAAAACTTAGCTAAGTTATCATGTGTTTTACTTTAAATGCAAATTCAAAAATTTTAACTAATTTATAGTTAAGAAACACCTACACCATTGGATAACTTGTAAAATTCTACCCTATTTTTAAAAAAAAAGCATAAAAAAAGACCTATGTATGACCAAGATATGGTTATTTTAAAATTGACTCTAAAAACACTAAAATAGTGATCATATGCGGATTAATGAATAGTGCTGTAAAAAAGCAGTGAAATTTTATTAAAAAAAACATGTTAGATTTGAGGCATATGCCTTCCTTCTAGCGCCAATATGTGAACCATTTGAATCTAGACCTTGCACAAACACAATAAACATGCAAACAATTAGATCAAACACATGGTTAGAAACCAATGATTCCTCAAGAAATCCATTTGAAATTTGAAAAAGATAAGAAATGAAAATGAAGAACACAAATGAAACAATTAAATCCTATCTAATGCAAGCAAACTCTTGATCTCTTGAGGGAGTTGGTGCAAATAGGTGTGTGGAGATTTTCCCTTTCCCAACTCCTTGAATGCAAATGTTGATTGAAGATGATTGATCCACTTGATGAGTCCCTCAATGAGCTCCAAAATCTGCAATAAACTAGTTAAGAAGATGGATGGAATTTGAGAGATATTTGTGCATAATAACTTTGCATAATTGTGGATGATCAAATGCATGGATATGAGCTCTTTATTTATAGAATGCCAAGATGGATTAATGTCCAAAATAGAGCAATGTGGGACTAACATTCATCCAATGGCATGATGCCACTTGTCAAGCTATGAATGGGTGGAGGATGTGCAAGATTTGGGGAATGTGCCAATAAATGCATGAATTTGAAATTCAAATTTGTTGAAATGACTTGCAAGGGGGGAAGAAAGAAAGCATTAAATGCCACTTGGCTCAAGGCAGACATGTAAGAGATCTTAAATGCCTTGTTGGAAGGACTTATTCCCACCTTGATTTTGAATTCAAATTAGGGGAATATTCCTTAAAAGATGCCTTGTTGAAGAAAATAGAAATTTAATAAATCAAATAAGTCTATTTTCATGTGCAAGTTGCAAAATCTAGAGGATTTGATGGATTAAGATTAAATTAATCCGATCTGATTAATTTAAGGACATTTAGCCGATTTGGACAATTTGATTTAGATTTTGGACTAATTTAAATAAAAAAGAGAGGAATATGATAAGAGGCCAATTAAATAAAGATTTTGATTTATTTAATTAAAAGGGATGGTGTTAGATTAAATCAAATAAGGTTTTAATTTATTTAATTTAATAGATAGACTTTAGAGATTTAATCAAATAAATTGATTATTTAATTAAATAGGGATAATTAGATCGATGGATTGATTTAATTAACAAGGAAAGTGACGAATTAACAAAATAATTCTATTTAATAATATTGGTAGATTTAATCAATGATAAGGAACTTGGATAAACGCTAGACCGAGGGATGATTTAGGAAGAAACGATGTTAGTAGATCAGAGTGTGATATCAATCTGTATATTTTCGATGTCTAAATTTTGCCCCTCTTTGAAGCGATGCACTTGTTGCGTTGGTTCAAAGAATAATCTTTTTGAGATCAAAGTTCAAAATTCTCTGATTTTATGATGCCCCACTATTGCCCCAGCAAGAAGAATTATGCTAGTATACTGCCCCCTCGAGAGATTGGGCGAAAAGGTTTGATTTGAGGGTCGATCTCTCAAAAAAGGGGGTTCTAATCTAAAATTATTACAATCAAATTTAGGCAGTGCTACTCTTTTGAGATCTTTTCCAAGCTCATCCTCAATTAGACCTTGTGGACCTACTCCTAGACCACCATTTCCTTGATTGATTTCTGCATTCTTGCGGTCCCAGTCCTCACATGCTACTCAGATCTCTTGTTCTATTTGTTCCATATGAGCCTCTTGTCAGTTCAGAAGCTCTAGAATTTGTTCTAGCCTTTTGTTAGGTCTGTTGTGTGAACCACTACCACCCATCTCTTGCCTGGTGGTCACCATGTTGACTCACACTTAACCTGCATCACATTCACATCTATCACATCTTAACATTGGGTTCTACAAATAAGCATTCTTATTCTAAATCACATAATTTACACATGCATATATCCCTCATTCATAGAAGACATGCACATTCATGCATAATAAACATATTTTGGAGTCCTTCGTTTGAACACACCAAAAATATCTTCTTATTTTATTTATATTAAATTTGGGTCAATAGGCCCTTATTTACAAAAGGCTTCTTGTTACATTATTTTGTTTTCTTGTCATCAGAAAGAGAACATTCCTCTAGGTCCTCATCTGAATTTACATCAAGTTTTGTAGAAGAGGATGGTCAAGCACATAGGCTCTCCTTTTACTCTTTAGTTAACAAGGGTGCATTGGGTCCACACCCTAGAGGCCAGTCCTTGATTGCGGAAAGCTTTTTGATCTTAGGAATTCACTTCTCCTCAATCTTCTTGCCTCTCTCTAGCTTAATTTGTGTGAGAGATTAAGCTAGAGTATCATAATCGGGAATCTCATGTTGAACCTTTGTCTCAACATTTGCTTCCATTACGTCTTTCTTATGTGAGGTTCTAATAGTTTTCCTCTTCTTTCTTCCTACATTTGACCTTCCCATACCTGCATTCAATCCAGGTTCAAACAATTCTCAGGACAACTAAAATTGGTCAAGGGTCAACTATCCCCTAGTTAAGGCTATGGTAGACTCAATAGGCCTAGAGCTGAACCCTAAGCTCTTATACCAAATTAAATAACCCATCCTAAATTATTACTTAATTAATATTATTGCAAATAACATATGAATTGTAAGAAAGGGGGACCAACCACGTTCAAGGCCCCAGGTCATCGAGAGCCAAGAGCAGAAGGATACCCTAACTTACCTTAGCTTTAAGGAGTGTTTTGAAATGAGGGACAAGAATGATGAAGACTATAAGGTCCTTCAACCACTCTATAGACCTGAAACTTAGAATGGGGCTAGGCGAGCTAGTTTTCAGGGTTCAAAACTATACCTTAGGAAGCTCTCTTCCCAAGGGTGAAAGTGTAGTTTTGGGATGACAGTGTGGCGTGTTGGCATCTCTCAGGTGTGTTGGTGTCTGTATGACTAGAGGATCGAAATTACAATGAGAACTACCAAAAAATGAGCAAACAACCTAGCTAATCACTTTCAAATGGTCAAAACAAAGCTATGAAGTAGAATAGATACGAACAAATGTGATAAAGCAAGTAAATGAGAATTAAGGTGTTAAGAATGATCTCACAAAGGTACTTGTTCGCTAGCTAGCTCCAAGTATACGTCCACCTACACATAAGAAAGAGGGAAATTTTTTGGGGTTGTATAGGTTCCTGCCTCAGTCAAACCCTTGTTTTGGTGTTTCCACCTCCACGGATAGCCAAGTTTGCAACAATGGAGAAATATATGATAAAGAAGGAAATGAAGTAAAGAACACAAAAACACTACAAAACAGTAATGTGCTACCCAACCAAATCATAGAGGAGAGGAGTAGAAAGCTTACCACCTCCTCCAAGAGCTAACTAGCTAATGGAGGAGAAAATGAGAGGACTCAAGCCCCTGTTGCAATGGTGTTGTTCCACACTTTCTCTATGGAGTTGAAAAAGTGTCGTTGTTGCTGCTATGGAGTGTAAAGTGCTACTTGAAGGCTGAAAGTGCAAGAAGTGAATGATAAAATGCTTGGAGAGACTATGTAGAGGATGAAATGCATGGAGTGAATTTGAAGGAGAGAATAAGGAAAACAGCCATATTCGGGTCGATTAGTCGAAGAGGGCATTACAAATCAACCTCCAATGGGAAGTGCAATGCCTTTGTAGGCTCCAGACGTAGGAATCTTCTAGGAACGTAAGCACACTGCACGTACTTCTACGTGTCGTGTGGGCATCCCTAATAGTTGTCCATCTGCCAACACACAAAATGAAACCAAGTGGAACAAAGGAAGTGGGCTTATGTGGAATTTAGCCTTCAAATTTCATTTTCTAAAGTGAGTAAGGGTAAAATGGGAATTTTTATAAGGGGTACAAATTCACTCCTATACATTTTTCGCCTGCTTTAGTGAGCACGAATACTGATGATTACTTCGATAAAGTTGATCGGAGAAGTAGTGGAGTTAGAAATGTATACCTGAACCATCAAGGAAACAAATCATAATCTAGTGAACTCGAGAGCGCGGGATAAGTAAAGAACTGCATAGCCTTGTAGAATTATGAAGTTGAAGAATAAAATAGTCTTACAGGTCCGTAGACCTATAAGGAGGTGACCCTCAAGATATCTCACATGAAGGAAGCCCCGAGAAGAAACTGCCTCATAGGCCCATAGACCTGCAAGGAAGGTGTCCCCCAAGATCTCTCACATGCAGGATACCCAAAAAAGTGCCTTACAAACCCATAGACCTACAAGGAAGTGTCCCCCAAGATCTATCACATGAAGGAAGCTGAGAAAGTGCCTTATAGACCCCCAAACTTGCAAGGAGGGTGTCCTTCAAGATATCTCACGTGAAGAAAACCTAGGAAAGAACCCTACAAACTTGTAGACCTGTAGGGAGGTATCCTCCAACATCTCTCACATGGACCTGAAACCCAAAGAAAGTGCCCTATAGACCCGCAAACCTGCAGGGGAGCCAGCCCCAAGATCTCTCACATGGAGGAAGCTCAGAAGAAGTTTCCTACAGGCCCACATACCTACAGGAAGGTATCCCCCAAGATCTCTCACATGGAGGAAACCAACGAAAGCGCATTCCACAAAGTTAGAAAGTGGCTTCATAGGTGTACTTGTAAAGTGACATGTTTTCCCATAGATAAAACATGTCAGAAAGTGGCCACATAGGCAAGTAAGCAGATAGTCGCGTAGACTGTCAAAAAGTTGGAAAACTTTTGAAGGGATCCCTCAGGAACCTGGCATAAAGAAGGGGGTACACTTGAGGGATTCACTGTTCGAAAGCATAAAAGAGATGTTTCTTTCTCAAATCAATTCATTGTTAAGGAATCCTTTTGAAAGAGGTTCACTTCATCAAGGAATTCAAAAGGAAGA
Source organism: Sequoia sempervirens (assembly GCA_007258455.2). Taxonomy (NCBI): domain Eukaryota; kingdom Viridiplantae; phylum Streptophyta; class Pinopsida; order Cupressales; family Cupressaceae; genus Sequoia; species Sequoia sempervirens. The sequence continues at coordinate 14,981,251 of VDFB02109042.1, forward strand.
ATTCCCCCCCCCACAAGGGGAAGATCAAATTTGTTATCACTTTGGAGGAAAGTTCTCAAATTATTTCTTCACAAACCCATGATGAAGGAAATACGTTCCATTAGGGTTTCAAGTCAAGAACATGATTCTTGAAAAGGAGTTTGTAAATATTCTCGAGAAAAGATTCATTAACAATGAATGCATTTTTTGAAAATCAAAATGTTGTAGAAGTGGCATTGTCACACATGAGATGGAAAGATTAAGCAAAGAAGAGAGAAAGATAAAGGAAAATCAAAGGAGAAAATAAAACACGTACAAAGGGCATAGGGGTAATTTGATATTTCAGGGTCAGAACTACTCATAAATATATATAAGTATAGTAATAGTATATAAAATGAACTTTCATCAACCCCCTACTATATTAGACCATGTGAAGAATGCAAGAGAAGACAAAGTAAAAATAAAAAATTGGGTTAACATGGAAGGGAAGCCTAAATGCCCCCAATGCTTTGCATCATCCCCAATTTATCAAAAATCAATCACAAACATGGAAGAATGATGATACAAATAGAAGAAGGTTTACAACAAAAAAACCACACTTGTATCCAAGCACTAATAGGGTTGACGAGGGTCATCCAGGCACACATAACACAATTATGGGGGAACGTATCACAACACACACACACAAACATCTATTCTAAAGATAAAGAAGGGGCCTCCCCCTAACACTGATCAACCAAGAGGTCATCTGCTTCCCACTCTAGATCATCGTAGAGGGAAGGAGAATGAGCCTACAGTGGTGGAATGTTAAGAGGAGGAGTATCCCACCCTCCCACAACAAGGGCTAAGGAGTCCTACAAGGTCCTCTCCACCAAGCTCTTGTGGAGCTAAGGTCAATGATTTTGTGAATATTATCATCAAGGACAAAACCTCATCTAGAGAGTTAAACATGCACTTCATAGGAGTGACATTTTTTACCTCAATGGATGGAGAAGGTTGCACCTAAGATTCACTGCCAGGCTAATCGAGTGATTCAGGAGTGGTGATGAACTCACTTGAGAGAAACTGGGACTGGTTCCATCACTCGCATAGAACAAGTCAGCATGGGACCACCTTTTGGGGAAGGGGATTCTCTTACATCCTTCGTTGCTAGAAGGAGCAATCTCCACCTTTTTCTGCATCGAGGGATGTGAACTCCCCACAGACGAGGCAAGAGGTGTGATGGAAGAGGAGGCAGAGAAAATTGTAGTAGACACCACCGAAGTGTTCATCACATCTACGGGTTTTGGGAAAGGTAGGACATCTAGGAGGTACATCAAGAGAGGCAGCTCCATCGAAGGAGTGATGAACACCTACACTATTTTAGGGTCAAGTGCATTCGTAATCACAATGAAATTCGAAAGCAATGCAAAGCTAGATTGAACAGAAGCAGAGGAGAGGAAAGAGGAGGACACATCAGAAGGCCCTAATACAAGGGATTTTATCTCCCCTTCCTTCCTCTATAAAGAGGCTTTCTTATCCATGAGAGTCTTTTGCCAGTGCTTGCACTCATGTGCAAAGCAGTTTCTACTACTCTTTGAACCGGAGGCTAAAGGCTGCAAGGGAACGAAAGGTTCCTGCTTAGCCATGGGAGTGTCCACTACAACCATTTCTGGTGGAGGAATAGACTCCTGAATGGGAGCAAGAGGAATAGGTTGAGGAATAGTGGGGGGAGTCGACTCAAGTGCCTTAGTAGCAAGCCTCTTCCCATTCACTACTTTGGGAGTAGGAGCGGTAGGAGGCTGCGGAGGCCAAGACAAAGAGGACTCTCCATGGGGATCTTTTCCTCTACCATATAGGTAGTACCAAGGTCCAGGCAGTTTAGTAGGGAGGTCTGATATCTTGCTCTTGGGTCTACACCAAGGAGGGATCATCGAACTCAATAGGTAAAAGCTAGGCTTTATCATCTAATACTCCTTCCAAGAGAGGGGAGTGGATGAGTCATCTTGAGAGGAGGCAAGCTTCTCCTTTAATTTTCAGGAAGGAGAGGTAGTCGGCTATTGTGTGATGGGAAGACTCAATTTTGGTTGTCCCTTGTCCCAAGTCTTATACTTCACATAGTTTTTGTAATGTAGGTTCATTCTGGAAGGAAGCATACCAACTAGGGCAGACTAAAAATGGTCTAATGAATATCCCCTAAGAGACACTAGAGGCTAATATCCAGTGTCATACACTACATGCATGAAACCTTCATGGGAGAACATTAGACATTTATGAATAATGGAGGCGATTACATTCATGGAAGCTACCCAAGGTATGCCCAACATCATCCTGAACAGATTTGACTTTGGAATAACATCATAAACCATGTCAACAACCCTAGGTCCAACTAGGATGGACAAATTTATCGAACCATATTGTTTAAGATAAAGACCAACATGTGTACAGATGGTAGACTTTGTTTCTTCGTATTCTTTTCTATGTAATGAGTTAAACCACAACATTTCTTCTGTGATAACATTGACTCAACTTGTGGGGTCTACTAAGACTCCTATCACAATGTTACCATTGAGGCGAGTGGGAATATAGAGAGGTGAGGGCTTGTTATTTAAGGGTAATTCCTGCAAAGTGAATGTTACATCTAGTGAACCGGTTGCAGGCTGTGCAGTAGAAGTAACTATGCCCATATTGACATAGGCCTCAGGTTGAGCGATAGAATTAGTCGGATTGACAATCATGTTAGCAAAATGCGATGGAAATGGGTTCATGTATATCTTCAATTCACTATTCCCTTTCGTCATTGATTTATTTATATTTTGTTTGCTACCATCGAGATGAATAGTACCATCCTTGATGTGGTCTTGTATCTCATGACACAGGTGCATACAATGATTAGTATCATGTTTGTTAACTTGATGGTATTGACAGTAAGTACTTACATCATACCAACTAGGGTATGGTTCCTTAAGAGGTTTAGGGTTTGGCAAGGTTACGATCTTATCCTTTACTAACTTTTGCAAGATGGAAGAATAAGATTTGGCTAGCCTTGTAAATTTTCGGTTGCATTTGAGGTTGTTGTCATCCACAGCGACTACCACATTCACAATGGCTTTACCTTTCCATAGATTGATAGAATGGACTTTCGTTCGGAATAAGAGTGCAAGGAGGATCCCCCAAACTAACCATCATCTATTGATACTCTTGTAGGGCTCCACACAAATGCGTGAAAGAAGGGTATTTCATAAGGGAAAACTTTTCCTGCCAAGGCCTTTGTAAGTTCCCTTTGAATACTTTATGCACGTCAGAATAGGGCAGCAAATATGAGATTTGTGAGAAGAGCGCTTGATAACGTGCTATAAAATTATTAATATTTTTATTATATCCTTGTTTCTATCAGATGAGATCCAAAAACGTCATCTTCGGCCCAATGTTAGCTTGAAATTGTCGTAGAAATTGGTTTACAAGTTGGTCAAATGAGAAAATGAAATTATCGAGAAAGGAACAGTACCACTCAAGTGTTGTATCTTTGAGAGATCGAGGGAAAAGTTTGGGAATCAATGCATCATGATGGAAGAAGTCTGTGCATAGGGCATTAAAGGCGAACACATGTGTTTGTCAATCCCCTTTGCTGCCATATTTTTTGAATTTAGGAACCTCCATTCCTTAAGGGAAGGGAGTGTTCAAGATGGAGAATGACAATGGGCTATGCTGGAGAAAGTTTTGGAAGATAGCCTGGGTAGAGGCTTGGGAGAGACTCACTAACTAGCTTTGTATCTTACCCATATTCTGAAGAAGGGTGTTCAAAATAGGGTCGTTAGAAGATAAAGGGCCAAAGGAGCCTCCTCTAGAGCTGCCACCGGAACCACCACTAGAATCACTGGTGTGACCATCACCGGAGCCACCACCAGAGCCACTGCCACTAGTAGGGCCTCCATCGAAGCCACCTTTGCTTCCAAAGCCACCACCATGACCTCCACCACTAGAGGTGATAGGAGGGGTGAAGCTAAAACTCAAGGGGATCTTGTTCACTTTGGTAGTGTCAAGTCCCTTAGAGGTGGAGGGGATGTTGATCGAGGGTACAGTATTAGTCATGTATATAGACGTAGGAGGCATCGACGATCCTATTTGTCTCTCATGATCTTCAAAAGTGGCTCCTCATATAATGTTAGGATTTCTTGGAAGAGTGCATGCATAAGTCAAACTAGAGATGCTAGCCAAGATTTATATGCCTATTCGGTCTTTTCCCACCATATAATTTAGTTTTTCAATAACTTGGGTGGCTCTTTCCAAATTTGGGTCTCTTTCCAAGTTATGTTCCAAGTCACCCAACCCTTTGTTGAGGGCGGAGACATATTCTGCATGTATGTGAACAACCTCATGCTCATCTACTGATGATGGAGTAGGAGACATAGGAGGAGTGGGGACGTGGTCAGTCTCATCATAGAATCCTATATCACCCCTCGACAATTGCTCCTGTGTGGCTAGACCAATGACAAGACCAAAGAAAAGGCCTATAGAGAAACCAATAGTGACCTTCATCCTTTCCAGTAGAAGGTGTCGTATACTTCTAAAAATATACCTAGAGGTTTTGGACTGGGTTGTGATGCTCATAAACTTTCACAACACTTAGGTACACAACAACCACAAGGTACAAGGGAAAAATCCTCAACACCAATGGATGAACAAACGTTGGTTCATGTCGGGTTCACCAAAAATGTAAGAGAGGGGGACCAACCACGTTCAAGGCCCCAGGTCATGGAGAGCCAAGAGCAAAATTATGCCCTAACTTACCTCAACTTAAAGGATTTTTTTGATATAAGGGATGAGAATGATGAGCAATATAAGGTCCTTCAACCACTTTGCAAACCCGAAACTTGGAATGGGGCTAGGAAAGCCATTTTTGGGGTTCAACACTATACCTCAGGAAGCTCTCTACTCAAGGATGAAAGTGTGGTTTTGGGACAATAGTGTGGTGTGCTAGCATCTCTCAGGTGTGTTGTTTTTCGTATGACCAGAGGACTGAAAGTATAATGAGAATTGCCAAAAAATGAGCTGACAAACTAGCTAATCACTTCCAAAGGGCCAAAACAAAGCTATGAAGTAGAATAGATACAAATGAATGTGATAAAGCAAGTAAATGAGAATTAAGGTGGAAAGAATGATCTCACAAAGGTACTCATTCACCAGCTAGCTCCAAGTATACATCCATCTACACACAAGAAAGAGGGAAATTTGTTGGGGCTGTATAGGGGCCTACCTCAGTCAAACCCCTATTTTGGTGTTTCCACCTCCACAGATAGCCATGTTTGCAACAATGGAGAAATATATGATAAAGAAGGAAATGAAGTAAATAATAAAAAAACACTACAAAATAGTAAGGTGCTACCCAACCAAATCATAAAGGAGAGGAGTAGAAAGCTTACCACCTCCTCCAAGAGCTAACTAGCTAATGGAGGAGAAAATGAGAGGACGCAAGCCCCTATTGCAATGGTGTTGTTCCACACTTGCTCTACGGAGTTGACAGAGTGTTGTTGTTGGTGCTATGGAGTGTAAAGTGTTGCTTAAAGCCTGAAAGTGCAAGAAGTGAATGCTAGAATGCTTGGAGAGATTGTGTAGAAGATGAAATGCATGAAGAAGGAGTGAATGTGAAGGAGAGATATAGGAAAACAGCCATATTCAGGTTGGTTACTCGAAGAGGGTGTTACTAATCAACCTCCAATGGGAAGTGTAATGCCTTTGCAGGCTCCAAATGTAGGAATCTACTAGGGACATAAGCATGTCGCACGGACATCTACGTGCAACATAGGTGTCCCCAACAGTTATTCCTCTGTCGACACACAAAATAGATGCCAAGTGGAATGAAGGCAGCAGGTTTATGTGGAATTTAGCCTTCAAATTTGGTTTTATAAAGTTAGGAAGGGTAAAAGGGGAATTTGCATAAGGGGTGCAAATTCACTCCTATACATGAATATATTCAAATTAAAAAGACACAACTAAGTAGTTATAGTAAATCATAGCAACACATGTCTAATTAAAAGTAGTCAATGATTTGTATATTCATTTCAAATGTCAAATTACAATATTCATATTTGACTTGGCTCATAAGGCCACAAATTCAATAAATTGTACAACTTTTACATCAAGGTTACATCATAGACTAAGATAGTCTTGTAAACATCCAAGGTTCCTCTTGATGCTCACCTCCACTGGTGGACAATAACATGGTTAAAGTGCTTTATCTCCCAACCACGAAGCTTACACTTCCCCAGAATAGTTCCAACTTGAAGAATACTCGACCCTACATAGAAATTTTAGTAAGACAACAATCTACAAGGTGGAATTTAGTGCGTGCCCATGTACATGAACATGCAATTTCTATCTACAAGTTAGAAAAGAAAATGCAAGATCTATCCTAGGAATGGAAGAGAGTGTTATCATAAAGTCCATACATACAAAATGAATTATATTGTTTGGCCAAGCATAAAAATAATGTTGCAACAACAAACAATAGATTTTGGTAAAGCAAACCTATACTCTTTGAACTCCATCTTGACACCCGTCTCAGAAGGTAACTTTCTACTACACATTATTTCATAATAGCTATCTACCCTCTAGTAGCATCTACCTTGAGGTGCTCTAGTCTACTTAGGTATCACTATTATATTCAAATTAAAGAATATTATTCTCAAATATGTCTACAGAAAAGTAAATCAGATTACTTATTTCCTCACTAAACAGAAATCAAATACATGATTCAAATGGAGTTTTTCATTACATTATTCAGTCATATCATTCTCATGACCCACATGATTACATTCAACATATATCATTATCCTTTTAGGAATAGATTAAGTAAGAAACAAAAGAAGGTATGTCACAAGTATGTGTATGTACATAGACGAAGGTCTATTTGCATACACATATATGTGCCTACTTAAGTTATTGATTTGTTCATACATTTCGAAATAAATGCTATCATTTAATAATGTTCCATTTTGTCGCTTTCATTTGTTAGAAATTTCAGAAATAAATGAATCTAGAACAAGTTTGTATTAATAGTTTCTCACATACTATTGTTCCATTTATATATTACAACTTGTGATATACAAACGATGTTGTTTACATATGAACACATTTATTGTTTATAATAAAACAATACTATTTCCAACTAAACAGTTACAAAACAAAGATATTTTATGTAGAATGTTCATGTTTTATAGCTGAACAATGTTGTTTCAACTAAACAATGTCAGAAAAAAACTTTTTCAAGAAGAACATTCATGGTTTATAACAGAACAATGTTGTTTCAACTAAACAGTAACACAACAAAACTCTTTTCAAGTAAAACATTCACTTTTTATAACATAATGTTGTCGTTTACAATAGAACATTCACTATTTACAATATTATAATGTTGTTTCCAGCTAAAAAGTTAGAGTTTATGACAAAACAAGGTCGTTTATAATATGCCATTCATTGTTTACAATAATAAATTGTTGTTCCCAACTAAACAATTACAGTTTATAACAAAACAATGTTGTTTACAATAAAACATTCACTATTTACAATAAAACATTGTTGTTTCTGGAGCTAACTCAAATTTTCAATAACACGACAATGCCATTAAAATTCCATTATCATAACCAAGCTAACCAATACTACATTCATAGAACATAATATCCATCATTTAGATATTTGATCATATAACGATACTAAAAATCCATTATGCAATTATATATAGAATAATTATTTTTTAAAATGACATGCTCGTTGCTGTGAAACCTGAAAAAGCATTCAGTCATGAGACAAGTTTTAGTAATTTTCAAGGTTCTTTGATAAAACTCATGTTTTCAAGGTTCCACGAAACCATGAGCAAAGCATACTTTGGTCACTCTAAGATCGACTATTCCTTAAATAAATGATATATTTTTTCCTTAATTATTCAAAGGCCGAATTTGAGAGTGCTCATTAATGGCATATTGGTATAAAACCATGTACTTCAACATGTAAGGTTGACCTGCAAATATTTCAAAGAAAACATCCTGACGATCTTATAGATCAAATCATACAAGGTTATATAGAATGCTAACTTCATTCCTCCATCATTCTTTTGGAATGATGGTGGTCCTCATAAAAACTACAATTTTCATTCATATGGATAATGTTTAAATCCTATTCCCATTATTAGCCTAGCTGATATGATTATCAATATAATAAAAATAAGATACATAGGTATTAACCCTTACCCCATAGGAATGATAGTCAGTTCCCTACATTGTTGTCAAATATTTATACTCTATCAATTAGAATGAAATTTGATACCCAAATATTTTCTAGTATCTTCATGCAAGAACTATATGACCACCAATTACTTGAAAGGCCTCCAAGCATCGGCCTAGCTTAGCTAGCTTGTTGATAAGGCATTTAAGATAGTTATTATCCATGCAAGGTAGGTCGATAGGTCATGCAACCTGAATGGTGGTCGATTCTACACATTTACCCAACTCAAAGTTGTATCCATAATAGACAAAAAAATACATAAACATTGTTGTTATTGAAAAATTCAACAAAATGGAAAGAAAACTACGTGTAGCTTAGAGGAAACAATAAGAAAATCTATCTTATTTTCAAAATGGGATTGAATTACCTCTGGATCGAGATTTTTCTTAATCTTTAGACTAATTTTTCTTTACCCAGAGTTCTTCTTCCTTGCTTTTTTCCTTCAAACCAGTCGATATGATTCATTGTTTTGCCTAGGATATGTCTTTCAAAATAGAAAGATTTCAATTTGCATGATATTGGGTTGTTTTCTAAATTATGGCATTATTTCCATTGCCACCCACTGTCCATTTCAATTAATTGCAAATAATTTGTATTTAGGCCATGACTTGGGGAATCTTCCCATGATTTCCATTAAATTTTCTTTTCAATTCTATAATGTACAATATCGATTTTGAATTCAAATTCTCAATATATATATATATAATAGACATTGAAAAATGTCCTAAATGATATCATACACTCGAATCAAGTATAATAACATTATTTCCTCTCAAACCCATCTTGTTTTTGCTTAATTGATTAAATTAGCCTAGCTATTTAATTCATTGCTTCATCCACATCTATTAACCTAATTAATTCAATCAGGTTAATTCCCCCCCTTTTTTTCACACTAACATTTTATCTCATTAAATTAAATAAATCAAAGTATTTAATTTAATTCCTTAATTCTTCTCATTTAATTAAATAACCCTAAGTTATTTAAAATTAAAATTCATTTCACCTTTCCCCATTCATTAAATCATTTAATTTAATGAATATCACTTTATTCTTCTAATCCCCTAATTTTATGATTAAAACCTTGTTTAAATTAGCAATTATCTAATTAATCTATTTTCTCCCACTTGTAAGGGAATATTCCAATGGAATATTCCCTCCCCTTTTTCACAATTAAAATTTGTTTTAAATTAGCACAATATCCTTTTTTCCTCACCCATGAATATTCCAAAGAATACTCTTTCTCTCTAATAATTTAAGAAAGGGAATAATCTCATAAAACTTCAAATGCAAGTTAACTTGTGACTTCTTGTGCAAGTTAACTCTTGGCCTCTTGTACAAGTCAAAAGTGTTCTTGATGAGAATCCATGATCCATGCCTCTTTTTTCCTCCATCCTTGACCGTTGATTAGCTTTTATGATCTCAACCCTTCATTTCTCATTTGCTTTCCTATAAATAGTTCACTATTTGGAGACAAATGGATCCATTATCCATCTTTTTTAGAGAAAACTTATGATGTTGAAATCACTCACACTCACACTCATCTTTGCACACATTTAGCATTTTTTTATTTTAAATTAGTTGCATAATAGCTTAGCTTCCATTAATGGCTTCCATGCATCCATTTAGCTAAATAAATAATTAGGGTTTGAATCATTTAGTTTAATCTCATTTAGATTAGCTTAGTGATTGCATATCTACATATTTTAGCATAAAATCATGGCAAATTAACTCTTGCATCATGCTCAATTTAGCATAAATGATGTTTTCATTCACATCTCACAACTGTTTCTTCGATTCTCTTGAATAGAATCGATTGAAGTAAGCTCACTGATCATGGGATTGGGAAATGGTCATTATTCCACATCAACACGACACCAATTCCAAAAGAAGATAAGTTTTAAATGGATTAGAGTAGATATTTAAATGCTTTCATAGTTCATAATGTTTAGTTTCAATAAATGTTTAGCTTAACTTTCATCTGAATGATCTTCTTTAAGATAGAGTATTAGTGCCTACATTATACTTCAATTCTTCATGGATCAAGTGTAATTGGCCCATACTAATATCCTCGGTCAGCATTCTGGCACTAGAAGGAGATGAAAACTAATCAAATTTAATCAATTTCTAGCTTGAATTCTGTTCATTTTGGTTTTTTGCAGGATAGAGTGACACCCAAGACAATTTCAGGGACACCTTTGCAGGGCGTCACCATATAGCAATGCTATGGTCATTTCAAATAGCGATATTAAATGCACCGTTGATTAAAAAATGGTGATGCTAATCTTTATAGAGGTATCAAATATTTACAAACAGTGATGCTTGACCAAATAGCAATGCTATCGTACTCTTTATTTTCTCCGTAGAGTGATGCCCAAATTCTGTAGAGTGACACCCTAGTTCACCAGAACGACGCTATTGTGTACACCGATGCCCAACTCTGGTAATAAATTTAACGATCAATTTTCAACATGTTTCTCAATTTTTTTTTATTCATCAGATTACTAACATGCTTCTAACATTTTTTTTGTTGTTAGTCTAATAGGGTTTTGCAGGTTGTACAACATAAAGCTAGAGTGAAGAAGCATTCTCTTCTTAATATTTTATGATTGTAACAAGTGTTTGATGTTTTGGGGAAATTATAACCCAATTTATTATGCTTTTTAATTTATGCTCTAGGACCTCGCTAAATTTCATTTGGGTTTAAAATGAACGCTCAAATGGGACTAAAATTGAACCCTCATTTCTTCATTGTCTTTTGGGTTTAAAATTGAACAAGGCAACTTAACATTTTGTTTAGTGCATAAAATGAATTCATCTTAGCTTTAGTCAGTAAAATGAATGAGTGTCTACTTTGTTATGACACATTTCTAGTGTGTATCCAATCCCCTTGTGCTTCATGTGATTTTGGGTGAAGAGAAACACTCCAAGTGTACTTTGTTGTTTGTGTGCACTTACAGTACATATCTAATCCCCTTGCACTTTGTGGGATCTTGGGTGAAGAGAAATACTTAAGTACACTTTTATGCTTTGTGTCATGCTTAAGAGAGGACTTACTATGAGACACACCCCACAATGTGAAACACATAGGCAAGTTCTTGCAAGCATGTTTATCAGCGGGCTATATTAAAGGTTAGGAAATCATGAGAAAGTACCTTCTATCCTGGACTGTATAACATATTGCACCTAGTACCATGCCTTAAGTGGAATAGGAATGGTAGTATGAGCCTTAAGTGTCAAAGTGAGTGTGTATACAACTGGGTGTTCTTAGTTTGTTACTAAGAGCCAAATTGTTTAGTTACCAAAAATCCTTCATGCTTGTTGGTGCATGAATGGTCATTCTGAAGTCGCTCCACATTTGTACTATTCAATGTTGAAACAGAAAAATCCTTAAGATCTTAGGATCTTCAGAACTTTGAGATTTGGTGGTCCCAAGAAGTGTTT
>VDFB02109042.1:14998629-15091156 GCA_007258455.2 Sequoia sempervirens
CAAAGATAATTCTCATTATACCATGGTGCCTTGACCGATGGTTCTTGATAATTATTATGTGTAGGGACCGTTATCAATTTTTCATCTACTAATCTTTTCATGATTGCTTCAGCAGGTTCCCCAAGGAGTGTGTATTTTCGTTTGGGGAAGAACTTGTTTCGCTGTGGTCTTCCCTGATTATCAATGTTGTTTGTGTTTTGGTTATGGGATGGTTGGACCACAGTATTGTCTTGTCGATTGCTTTGATTGGTATTTTGGTGTTGTTGTTGTTGGGATGGTGGATTGTTCTTCCATGGGGCACTAATGACAACTTTGGCATCAACGACACCATCATTGGTTACATTACGATTCTTTGCCCATGTTCGTGGTTTGTCATGATAATTGGATGATGAGCGGCCTTCTTGATATGATGAAGTTTCTCCCTGCGTGGCAAGGGCTTGTTCGATATTGAGTGCCCTAGGTATCAATTGGTCGTAAGTGGTGACGTTTTGCATTTTGAGGTGGAAGGCCAAGGGCCCATCAAGAGTCGCAATGATAGTTCCCACTTGTTGTTCTTCAGGCATGGACCACTTGCTTTGATTAGCTTTGGATCGCCATCGTTGTAAGAAAGCACCGAATGATTCATTTTTCCTTTGTTTGAGAGATGATAATTCCTGTAAGCTAACCTCCATGGGAGTGTTGAAGGAATAATTATGTATGAAGGCATCCACGATTTCCTGGAATTTTTTGATTCCAGAAAGTCGAGAAAACCAATCAATAGCGTTTCCAGCCAAGCTTCTTGGGAATAATCTCATCAAGTACGTTTCATCGTGAGCCACCTCCATGCAATGTACTTGAAATTCCCTGATGTGATCTTCAGGGTTACCCGTTCCGCGATATTTGTCAAATTTAGGGATCTCAAACCCTTTTGGGAATGGTTTCATTTCTACGCTCCTATCAAATGGATAAGGGCATAGGTTTTTTTGTGGTTTTGGTGTCTTTCCTGATTGAAGGTCAAGCACTTGTTGTGACAGAAATTTTATTTGTGCGGTGACATCCAATTGTGGATCAGGAGGTGGAATGAAGGTGTTCTGGGGGGTTGGAGTGGGTGTTTGAATGGGTGGAATGTTTGCTTGTTGTGCCATGTATGCTTTCAACAACGCTTGTTGTTGATCTTGTTGTTGTTGCACTAATAGAGCTTGTTGTTGTGTTTGATGTTGTTGGTCCAACAATGCTTGTTGTTGGTCAGCTAGGGCTTGTTGGGCTGCTTCTTGTTGCTCTTGGTATTGCTCTAACGCTTTCTGATATGCGAGTTGTTGGGCTGCTTGTTGTTGTGCAAAGTACTGTGCTTGTGCTTGCACTCGTGCTTGGCATCTTGGGCAGATCTTTCGGTGAGTTTTGAGTACCAGATAAAATTGTGCCACTTTTGAGTCTTTGCGCCGCTTTGTGCAGCTTCTGTGCCACGAAAGAGCAGCTTGGTAACCTTGGTGCAGTTTGAGTAGTTTCGCTTGAGAAATTGGGTTGTTGTTGTTGCAAATCGTGCTTCACAGCCGCTTATTGCTTTGCTTGCTGTTGCCGATTGCCCTGTTTGATCTTTGCCTCGCGAGTTTGATACGCATGCGGCTACAGGTGCTTGCTGAATTGTTTGATATTGTTGGAGCAATTGTTGGTATGCTTTGAATGCAGCATTGTAATGGCTTACTTGGCTTGGTCGCAATGGTGGTGGTGGTGGGATCGGAATTGTGTTGGAAGTTTGAGATGTGCTTAGAGCGATGGTGGTGGGAGGTTGCGATGTAAGGGGTGTGATGGGGGTAGTGGAAGTTTGAGGTATAGTGGATGTAGTGGTTGGAGTGAATGTGGTGATAGGTGCATTTGGGATGGGTGAAGGGATAGGAATGGTGGGACTAGGTGAAGTGGTAGGAATGGTAGAGATGAGCGAAATAGTGGGTATTTGAGAGACCATATTTTGATTAGCTATCATGTGTTGGTTTGATGTGGATGGTGTGTTCGAAAGATGTGATGTACCCCCTTGGTTGGATGAATTGATTTGGATGGGGCGATTTATGTTAGGGAAAGGTGGAAATTTAGGTAAAGGGGAGATCCCTAAACCAAAATATGGTGTTGACGTGGTGGGAGGTGTGAATGGTTTGAATGGTGGAAAATTTTCTTGTGCAAATGAAGAGACAAATCTGTAAGGTCTCTCTATTTCGGACGAGCTTGCTTGTACCAAAGGTCTAGACACTTGCGTGTCAAGAGAAAATGATGAGGTGGTATGGTAAGGAACCTCAGATGTATCGATAAATCCAAGTGGGTTGTAAAGTGGATTTTGATGCGTGTTGAAGAGGGTATCATCCTCATTGATAGTAGGTTCTATGGTGGTAATGGAAGTGGTTGATTGTGGAAGGGTGTTTTGGTCATTTGGTACAAGAAGCTCATCCTCAATAGTGTTGAGAATTGATGGATTTATTTTAGCCATTGCGCGAAGAAACTTTTGTAGTTTTGGTTGTTTGAGCATCTCAAGAACTTCTTCCTCACTTAGTTCTATTGGTGTGATGTCTTCCACCAAGACCTCTTTTTGTGGATCGTGTGTAGTGATAGTGAGGTTTGGAAGTGGTGTGTTTTGGATTTCTGGAATGTTTTGGCTTAGATCACTTGTGGTTGATGTTTCTTGATTTAACTCCATGTTCCTCTTGTGTTGTGATCTTGTTTGAACCATAAAAGAGCAAACTAGGATGTGTAAAAGATCAAAGATGTGAAGATGAAAGGTGTATGATATATGGATGAGAATGGAAGTTTTGAATTTGTATTGAAAATCTTGATGTGATGCTAGGTACTTTGGGTTTGCTTTGATTGATGTTTGTTTGATGTTTAGACTTTGAATTCTATCTTTTGAATGTTGATGTTTGAGCAAGAGATATCCCCAAGATGTTTGAATGATGATCTAAAAAAGATAACTAATGCTCATAAAGGATAATTTGATTTAGGAGTGAGAATAGGATGTGTCTACTCACAAGCTAACCAAAAGATAATCCAAATTAGTGATGGGAGAAGGATGCATCTATCCACCATTAATTGGAACAAAGTGATAATTCAACTAAGCATGTGCAAAAGGATTCATTCACACACACTTGAGTTGAACAAGTTTGATGTTGATGTTTGAAGAATTCAAAGTCTCATGTTTGAAAAGTTTTGATGTCTACCAAAGGAGCCTAGCATAGTTGTGTCAAGATTTTCTCAAAATGTTGGTGAGATGTTTATGGTTGATGATGTTTTTGATGGATGAATGTTTGTTTTGATCTTAGAATGACCCTAGTTTAGACTTTTGTTTAACAAGACCAAGGTATTGAAGAACATGTTATGCCCTAAGCAAGGTATCCAATCCCTTGAAACAATCTTGGATTTTGTGTGTAGTAAAATGAATATAAAGTGGGGTTGTCTCTTGAAGCATGTCTATAGAAATTAGCCAACAACTTTTCTCTAAAATCATATAACCTTTTGAGTCTTTGTTGATGTTGTTTTGGGCTAAGTTTCTTTTTCTTGGGTTTTTGTATCTTGACCTTGCGAGAAATCATTGAAAAGACATGTGTGGGGCTCAATTGCTTATCTTTGCTTTTAATGACTTCTTTTTACCAAATACACTTTCTTGATTATGTTTCAAACTAAAGATGTCCTATGTCAAAATTCCTTTTCTTCCCACAAAGTGTTGTGTGGGAGTTCCAAGAAATTGAGGCAAAGGGATTTCCTAGGTTAACCCTAGTTAGAGCAAATGACGATATAAATTCAAGTGCTGAGAAACCTCTAAGGACATAATCCCAAGGGAAAGCAACAACACTTAAATTTGTCAAAAGGTATTTGCTCTATCAAAAGGGGTTTGAAATTTGCATGATCATGTTTAAGTGTTTGTTTTCCAATGTTTACAAACAAGCATGTGTTTTTGTAACCCAAAAGCATGTACAATCCTATGGATGTGATAGACAATGTTTGTTGAGTCCCCACTTGGACAAGTCCAGCTATGCCTACTTTTAGTGGATGGTTAGATGCTTGACCCCACTGGCTCCCCTCCACGGGTCATTATCATCAATCAGGGCAACCAAGCATCAACACCCATGAAACTCCCATGGCATGCTTTCCATATCTACTAAAAGCCATAAAATTGTGGGTGGCTTCAGAACGACCGTTCTTGCACCAACAAACAGATAAAGGATTTTGGAAAATTCTAGCACATGGGTTCTAGTAAGGACTTTCTGTTTGTAGGAGTTGACCCAACGTGGCAAGAGTCCCCTTTCGGATCCATCTTATCAGAGTCAACCGCGTGATATTGGCGTTTCTTCCAATATCCACATTTATATCCTGGCTGGAAATACTCTTGGCTTTAGAGTGTTATCGGTTGAGTCGTTCCCTTGGGTGATTACTTTTTCCCACAAGGCGGGCCCTCTAAGATAAAAAAAAGTGAATGAAGAACAATATTCGTAACTTGATCAATCCTTGTAGGCAACAAGGAAAGAGAATGTACGCAACAAAGTCCCCACTCACACTCGCACAATAGTTTGTTCAATTTTAAGCCCAAATCGAAGTGTGGAGGTGATTGCTTTATCTCAACCCAAAGTCATGGAAAAGACCTTTTAATTCTCAAGATCGCTATAAAGCGTGAGAGAAGTGCATACGTCCTTTTCCAATGACTTTAGTCTAAGTAAGCCCTCACAAACAACAAAGCTACACTTGTTCTTTTTAAACCCTCAAAGCAATGATGATTTCGTTTTAAAGCACCAAATGAAGTATGAAAAATTGTCTTCTTCAATTGTTAATCCAATAAACCAAATCTAGTAAGTTGTGATCCTAAGGTTCATTTTAGTCTTTGCAAGAAATGAAAAAGGTTCTTTTTAAGCCCAATTGAAAACTAGTGTCCTAAGAAGGAGAAGGATGACAAATTCTTTGAAGAAGTGTTAAACAAACACTTAAGTGTTAAAAAACACTTTGATTAGATAAAATATCATCCCCATGCTCCTCTTTCTTTTGATTTCGATTTCCAACCTACAAAAGTGATTAAAATATTAGATGAGATCAAAAAAAACAAAAGGATATAGGGGTTAGACAAACCATTTACCAAAACACCCTAAAACTTAGCTAAGTTATCATGTGTTTTACTTTAAATGCAAATTCAAAAATTTTAACTAATTTATAGTTAAGAAACACCTACACCATTGGATAACTTGTAAAATTCTACCCTATTTTTAAAAAAAAAGCATAAAAAAAGACCTATGTATGACCAAGATATGGTTATTTTAAAATTGACTCTAAAAACACTAAAATAGTGATCATATGCGGATTAATGAATAGTGCTGTAAAAAAGCAGTGAAATTTTATTAAAAAAAACATGTTAGATTTGAGGCATATGCCTTCCTTCTAGCGCCAATATGTGAACCATTTGAATCTAGACCTTGCACAAACACAATAAACATGCAAACAATTAGATCAAACACATGGTTAGAAACCAATGATTCCTCAAGAAATCCATTTGAAATTTGAAAAAGATAAGAAATGAAAATGAAGAACACAAATGAAACAATTAAATCCTATCTAATGCAAGCAAACTCTTGATCTCTTGAGGGAGTTGGTGCAAATAGGTGTGTGGAGATTTTCCCTTTCCCAACTCCTTGAATGCAAATGTTGATTGAAGATGATTGATCCACTTGATGAGTCCCTCAATGAGCTCCAAAATCTGCAATAAACTAGTTAAGAAGATGGATGGAATTTGAGAGATATTTGTGCATAATAACTTTGCATAATTGTGGATGATCAAATGCATGGATATGAGCTCTTTATTTATAGAATGCCAAGATGGATTAATGTCCAAAATAGAGCAATGTGGGACTAACATTCATCCAATGGCATGATGCCACTTGTCAAGCTATGAATGGGTGGAGGATGTGCAAGATTTGGGGAATGTGCCAATAAATGCATGAATTTGAAATTCAAATTTGTTGAAATGACTTGCAAGGGGGGAAGAAAGAAAGCATTAAATGCCACTTGGCTCAAGGCAAAGGACATGTAAGAGATCTTAAATGCCTTGTTGGAAGGACTTATTCCCACTTGGATTTTGAATTCAAATTAGGGGAATATTCCTTAAAAGATGCCTTGTTGAAGGAAAATAGAAATTTAATAAATCAAATAAGTCTATTTTCATGCAAGTTGCAAAATCTAGAGGATTTGATGGATTAAGATTAAATTAATCAGATTTGATTAATTCAAGGGATATTTAGCTGATTTGACAATTTGATTTAGATTTTTTGGATTAATTTAAATCAAAAAGAGAGGAATATGATAAGAGGCTAATTAAATAAAGATTTTGATTTATTTAATTAAAAGGGATGGTGTTAGATTAAATCAAATAAGGTTTTAATTTATTTAATTTAACAGATAGACTTTAGAGATTTAATCAAATAAAGTTATTTAATTAAATAGGGATAATTAGATCCAGATGAATTGATTTAATTAACAAGGGAAAGTGACTTAATTAGACAAAACAATTTATTTAATTAAGAGACGAATATTGATGAATTTAATCGATAAGGGAATTTGATTAAACAGTTAGACCGAGGGATGATTTAGGAAGAAACGATGTTAGTAGATCAGAGTGTGATATCAATCTGTATATTTTCGATGTCTAAATTTTGCCCCTCTTTGAAGCGATGCACTTGTTGCGTTGGTTCAAAGAATAATCTTTTTGAGATCAAAGTTCAAAATTCTCTGATTTTATGATGCCCCACTATTGCCCCAGCAAGAAGAATTATGCTAGTATACTGCCCCCTCGAGAGATTGGGCGAAAAGGTTTGATTTGAGGGTCGATCTCTCAAAAAAGGGGGTTCTAATCTAAAATTATTACAATCAAATTTAGGCAGTGCTACTCTTTTGAGATCTTTTCCAAGCTCATCCTCAATTAGACCTTGTGGACCTACTCCTAGACCACCATTTCCTTGATTGATTTCTGCATTCTTGCGGTCCCAGTCCTCACATGCTACTCAGATCTCTTGTTCTATTTGTTCCATATGAGCCTCTTGTCAGTTCAGAAGCTCTAGAATTTGTTCTAGCCTTTTGTTAGGTCTGTTGTGTGAACCACTACCACCCATCTCTTGCCTGGTGGTCACCATGTTGACTCACACTTAACCTGCATCACATTCACATCTATCACATCTTAACATTGGGTTCTACAAATAAGCATTCTTATTCTAAATCACATAATTTACACATGCATATATCCCTCATTCATAGAAGACATGCACATTCATGCATAATAAACATATTTTGGAGTCCTTCGTTTGAACACACCAAAAATATCTTCTTATTTTATTTATATTAAATTTGGGTCAATAGGCCCTTATTTACAAAAGGCTTCTTGTTACATTATTTTGTTTTCTTGTCATCAGAAAGAGAACATTCCTCTAGGTCCTCATCTGAATTTACATCAAGTTTTGTAGAAGAGGATGGTCAAGCACATAGGCTCTCCTTTTACTCTTTAGTTAACAAGGGTGCATTGGGTCCACACCCTAGAGGCCAGTCCTTGATTGCGGAAAGCTTTTTGATCTTAGGAATTCACTTCTCCTCAATCTTCTTGCCTCTCTCTAGCTTAATTTGTGTGAGAGATTAAGCTAGAGTATCATAATCGGGAATCTCATGTTGAACCTTTGTCTCAACATTTGCTTCCATTACGTCTTTCTTATGTGAGGTTCTAATAGTTTTCCTCTTCTTTCTTCCTACATTTGACCTTCCCATACCTGCATTCAATCCAGGTTCAAACAATTCTCAGGACAACTAAAATTGGTCAAGGGTCAACTATCCCCTAGTTAAGGCTATGGTAGACTCAATAGGCCTAGAGCTGAACCCTAAGCTCTTATACCAAATTAAATAACCCATCCTAAATTATTACTTAATTAATATTATTGCAAATAACATATGAATTGTAAGAAAGGGGGACCAACCACGTTCAAGGCCCCAGGTCATCGAGAGCCAAGAGCAGAAGGATACCCTAACTTACCTTAGCTTTAAGGAGTGTTTTGAAATGAGGGACAAGAATGATGAAGACTATAAGGTCCTTCAACCACTCTATAGACCTGAAACTTAGAATGGGGCTAGGCGAGCTAGTTTTCAGGGTTCAAAACTATACCTTAGGAAGCTCTCTTCCCAAGGGTGAAAGTGTAGTTTTGGGATGACAGTGTGGCGTGTTGGCATCTCTCAGGTGTGTTGGTGTCTGTATGACTAGAGGATCGAAATTACAATGAGAACTACCAAAAAATGAGCAAACAACCTAGCTAATCACTTTCAAATGGTCAAAACAAAGCTATGAAGTAGAATAGATACGAACAAATGTGATAAAGCAAGTAAATGAGAATTAAGGTGTTAAGAATGATCTCACAAAGGTACTTGTTCGCTAGCTAGCTCCAAGTATACGTCCACCTACACATAAGAAAGAGGGAAATTTTTTGGGGTTGTATAGGTTCCTGCCTCAGTCAAACCCTTGTTTTGGTGTTTCCACCTCCACGGATAGCCAAGTTTGCAACAATGGAGAAATATATGATAAAGAAGGAAATGAAGTAAAGAACACAAAAACACTACAAAACAGTAATGTGCTACCCAACCAAATCATAGAGGAGAGGAGTAGAAAGCTTACCACCTCCTCCAAGAGCTAACTAGCTAATGGAGGAGAAAATGAGAGGACTCAAGCCCCTGTTGCAATGGTGTTGTTCCACACTTTCTCTATGGAGTTGAAAAAGTGTCGTTGTTGCTGCTATGGAGTGTAAAGTGCTACTTGAAGGCTGAAAGTGCAAGAAGTGAATGATAAAATGCTTGGAGAGACTATGTAGAGGATGAAATGCATGGAGTGAATTTGAAGGAGAGAATAAGGAAAACAGCCATATTCGGGTCGATTAGTCGAAGAGGGCATTACAAATCAACCTCCAATGGGAAGTGCAATGCCTTTGTAGGCTCCAGACGTAGGAATCTTCTAGGAACGTAAGCACACTGCACGTACTTCTACGTGTCGTGTGGGCATCCCTAATAGTTGTCCATCTGCCAACACACAAAATGAAACCAAGTGGAACAAAGGAAGTGGGCTTATGTGGAATTTAGCCTTCAAATTTCATTTTCTAAAGTGAGTAAGGGTAAAATGGGAATTTTTATAAGGGGTACAAATTCACTCCTATACATTTTTCGCCTGCTTTAGTGAGCACGAATACTGATGATTACTTCGATAAAGTTGATCGGAGAAGTAGTGGAGTTAGAAATGTATACCTGAACCATCAAGGAAACAAATCATAATCTAGTGAACTCGAGAGCGCGGGATAAGTAAAGAACTGCATAGCCTTGTAGAATTATGAAGTTGAAGAATAAAATAGTCTTACAGGTCCGTAGACCTATAAGGAGGTGACCCTCAAGATATCTCACATGAAGGAAGCCCCGAGAAGAAACTGCCTCATAGGCCCATAGACCTGCAAGGAAGGTGTCCCCCAAGATCTCTCACATGCAGGATACCCAAAAAAGTGCCTTACAAACCCATAGACCTACAAGGAAGTGTCCCCCAAGATCTATCACATGAAGGAAGCTGAGAAAGTGCCTTATAGACCCCCAAACTTGCAAGGAGGGTGTCCTTCAAGATATCTCACGTGAAGAAAACCTAGGAAAGAACCCTACAAACTTGTAGACCTGTAGGGAGGTATCCTCCAACATCTCTCACATGGACCTGAAACCCAAAGAAAGTGCCCTATAGACCCGCAAACCTGCAGGGGAGCCAGCCCCAAGATCTCTCACATGGAGGAAGCTCAGAAGAAGTTTCCTACAGGCCCACATACCTACAGGAAGGTATCCCCCAAGATCTCTCACATGGAGGAAACCAACGAAAGCGCATTCCACAAAGTTAGAAAGTGGCTTCATAGGTGTACTTGTAAAGTGACATGTTTTCCCATAGATAAAACATGTCAGAAAGTGGCCACATAGGCAAGTAAGCAGATAGTCGCGTAGACTGTCAAAAAGTTGGAAAACTTTTGAAGGGATCCCTCAGGAACCTGGCATAAAGAAGGGGGTACACTTGAGGGATTCACTGTTCGAAAGCATAAAAGAGATGTTTCTTTCTCAAATCAATTCATTGTTAAGGAATCCTTTTGAAAGAGGTTCACTTCATCAAGGAATTCAAAAGGAAGAATTCCCCCCCCCACAAGGGGAAGATCAAATTTGTTATCACTTTGGAGGAAAGTTCTCAAATTATTTCTTCACAAACCCATGATGAAGGAAATACGTTCCATTAGGGTTTCAAGTCAAGAACATGATTCTTGAAAAGGAGTTTGTAAATATTCTCGAGAAAAGATTCATTAACAATGAATGCATTTTTTGAAAATCAAAATGTTGTAGAAGTGGCATTGTCACACATGAGATGGAAAGATTAAGCAAAGAAGAGAGAAAGATAAAGGAAAATCAAAGGAGAAAATAAAACACGTACAAAGGGCATAGGGGTAATTTGATATTTCAGGGTCAGAACTACTCATAAATATATATAAGTATAGTAATAGTATATAAAATGAACTTTCATCAACCCCCTACTATATTAGACCATGTGAAGAATGCAAGAGAAGACAAAGTAAAAATAAAAAATTGGGTTAACATGGAAGGGAAGCCTAAATGCCCCCAATGCTTTGCATCATCCCCAATTTATCAAAAATCAATCACAAACATGGAAGAATGATGATACAAATAGAAGAAGGTTTACAACAAAAAAACCACACTTGTATCCAAGCACTAATAGGGTTGACGAGGGTCATCCAGGCACACATAACACAATTATGGGGGAACGTATCACAACACACACACACAAACATCTATTCTAAAGATAAAGAAGGGGCCTCCCCCTAACACTGATCAACCAAGAGGTCATCTGCTTCCCACTCTAGATCATCGTAGAGGGAAGGAGAATGAGCCTACAGTGGTGGAATGTTAAGAGGAGGAGTATCCCACCCTCCCACAACAAGGGCTAAGGAGTCCTACAAGGTCCTCTCCACCAAGCTCTTGTGGAGCTAAGGTCAATGATTTTGTGAATATTATCATCAAGGACAAAACCTCATCTAGAGAGTTAAACATGCACTTCATAGGAGTGACATTTTTTACCTCAATGGATGGAGAAGGTTGCACCTAAGATTCACTGCCAGGCTAATCGAGTGATTCAGGAGTGGTGATGAACTCACTTGAGAGAAACTGGGACTGGTTCCATCACTCGCATAGAACAAGTCAGCATGGGACCACCTTTTGGGGAAGGGGATTCTCTTACATCCTTCGTTGCTAGAAGGAGCAATCTCCACCTTTTTCTGCATCGAGGGATGTGAACTCCCCACAGACGAGGCAAGAGGTGTGATGGAAGAGGAGGCAGAGAAAATTGTAGTAGACACCACCGAAGTGTTCATCACATCTACGGGTTTTGGGAAAGGTAGGACATCTAGGAGGTACATCAAGAGAGGCAGCTCCATCGAAGGAGTGATGAACACCTACACTATTTTAGGGTCAAGTGCATTCGTAATCACAATGAAATTCGAAAGCAATGCAAAGCTAGATTGAACAGAAGCAGAGGAGAGGAAAGAGGAGGACACATCAGAAGGCCCTAATACAAGGGATTTTATCTCCCCTTCCTTCCTCTATAAAGAGGCTTTCTTATCCATGAGAGTCTTTTGCCAGTGCTTGCACTCATGTGCAAAGCAGTTTCTACTACTCTTTGAACCGGAGGCTAAAGGCTGCAAGGGAACGAAAGGTTCCTGCTTAGCCATGGGAGTGTCCACTACAACCATTTCTGGTGGAGGAATAGACTCCTGAATGGGAGCAAGAGGAATAGGTTGAGGAATAGTGGGGGGAGTCGACTCAAGTGCCTTAGTAGCAAGCCTCTTCCCATTCACTACTTTGGGAGTAGGAGCGGTAGGAGGCTGCGGAGGCCAAGACAAAGAGGACTCTCCATGGGGATCTTTTCCTCTACCATATAGGTAGTACCAAGGTCCAGGCAGTTTAGTAGGGAGGTCTGATATCTTGCTCTTGGGTCTACACCAAGGAGGGATCATCGAACTCAATAGGTAAAAGCTAGGCTTTATCATCTAATACTCCTTCCAAGAGAGGGGAGTGGATGAGTCATCTTGAGAGGAGGCAAGCTTCTCCTTTAATTTTCAGGAAGGAGAGGTAGTCGGCTATTGTGTGATGGGAAGACTCAATTTTGGTTGTCCCTTGTCCCAAGTCTTATACTTCACATAGTTTTTGTAATGTAGGTTCATTCTGGAAGGAAGCATACCAACTAGGGCAGACTAAAAATGGTCTAATGAATATCCCCTAAGAGACACTAGAGGCTAATATCCAGTGTCATACACTACATGCATGAAACCTTCATGGGAGAACATTAGACATTTATGAATAATGGAGGCGATTACATTCATGGAAGCTACCCAAGGTATGCCCAACATCATCCTGAACAGATTTGACTTTGGAATAACATCATAAACCATGTCAACAACCCTAGGTCCAACTAGGATGGACAAATTTATCGAACCATATTGTTTAAGATAAAGACCAACATGTGTACAGATGGTAGACTTTGTTTCTTCGTATTCTTTTCTATGTAATGAGTTAAACCACAACATTTCTTCTGTGATAACATTGACTCAACTTGTGGGGTCTACTAAGACTCCTATCACAATGTTACCATTGAGGCGAGTGGGAATATAGAGAGGTGAGGGCTTGTTATTTAAGGGTAATTCCTGCAAAGTGAATGTTACATCTAGTGAACCGGTTGCAGGCTGTGCAGTAGAAGTAACTATGCCCATATTGACATAGGCCTCAGGTTGAGCGATAGAATTAGTCGGATTGACAATCATGTTAGCAAAATGCGATGGAAATGGGTTCATGTATATCTTCAATTCACTATTCCCTTTCGTCATTGATTTATTTATATTTTGTTTGCTACCATCGAGATGAATAGTACCATCCTTGATGTGGTCTTGTATCTCATGACACAGGTGCATACAATGATTAGTATCATGTTTGTTAACTTGATGGTATTGACAGTAAGTACTTACATCATACCAACTAGGGTATGGTTCCTTAAGAGGTTTAGGGTTTGGCAAGGTTACGATCTTATCCTTTACTAACTTTTGCAAGATGGAAGAATAAGATTTGGCTAGCCTTGTAAATTTTCGGTTGCATTTGAGGTTGTTGTCATCCACAGCGACTACCACATTCACAATGGCTTTACCTTTCCATAGATTGATAGAATGGACTTTCGTTCGGAATAAGAGTGCAAGGAGGATCCCCCAAACTAACCATCATCTATTGATACTCTTGTAGGGCTCCACACAAATGCGTGAAAGAAGGGTATTTCATAAGGGAAAACTTTTCCTGCCAAGGCCTTTGTAAGTTCCCTTTGAATACTTTATGCACGTCAGAATAGGGCAGCAAATATGAGATTTGTGAGAAGAGCGCTTGATAACGTGCTATAAAATTATTAATATTTTTATTATATCCTTGTTTCTATCAGATGAGATCCAAAAACGTCATCTTCGGCCCAATGTTAGCTTGAAATTGTCGTAGAAATTGGTTTACAAGTTGGTCAAATGAGAAAATGAAATTATCGAGAAAGGAACAGTACCACTCAAGTGTTGTATCTTTGAGAGATCGAGGGAAAAGTTTGGGAATCAATGCATCATGATGGAAGAAGTCTGTGCATAGGGCATTAAAGGCGAACACATGTGTTTGTCAATCCCCTTTGCTGCCATATTTTTTGAATTTAGGAACCTCCATTCCTTAAGGGAAGGGAGTGTTCAAGATGGAGAATGACAATGGGCTATGCTGGAGAAAGTTTTGGAAGATAGCCTGGGTAGAGGCTTGGGAGAGACTCACTAACTAGCTTTGTATCTTACCCATATTCTGAAGAAGGGTGTTCAAAATAGGGTCGTTAGAAGATAAAGGGCCAAAGGAGCCTCCTCTAGAGCTGCCACCGGAACCACCACTAGAATCACTGGTGTGACCATCACCGGAGCCACCACCAGAGCCACTGCCACTAGTAGGGCCTCCATCGAAGCCACCTTTGCTTCCAAAGCCACCACCATGACCTCCACCACTAGAGGTGATAGGAGGGGTGAAGCTAAAACTCAAGGGGATCTTGTTCACTTTGGTAGTGTCAAGTCCCTTAGAGGTGGAGGGGATGTTGATCGAGGGTACAGTATTAGTCATGTATATAGACGTAGGAGGCATCGACGATCCTATTTGTCTCTCATGATCTTCAAAAGTGGCTCCTCATATAATGTTAGGATTTCTTGGAAGAGTGCATGCATAAGTCAAACTAGAGATGCTAGCCAAGATTTATATGCCTATTCGGTCTTTTCCCACCATATAATTTAGTTTTTCAATAACTTGGGTGGCTCTTTCCAAATTTGGGTCTCTTTCCAAGTTATGTTCCAAGTCACCCAACCCTTTGTTGAGGGCGGAGACATATTCTGCATGTATGTGAACAACCTCATGCTCATCTACTGATGATGGAGTAGGAGACATAGGAGGAGTGGGGACGTGGTCAGTCTCATCATAGAATCCTATATCACCCCTCGACAATTGCTCCTGTGTGGCTAGACCAATGACAAGACCAAAGAAAAGGCCTATAGAGAAACCAATAGTGACCTTCATCCTTTCCAGTAGAAGGTGTCGTATACTTCTAAAAATATACCTAGAGGTTTTGGACTGGGTTGTGATGCTCATAAACTTTCACAACACTTAGGTACACAACAACCACAAGGTACAAGGGAAAAATCCTCAACACCAATGGATGAACAAACGTTGGTTCATGTCGGGTTCACCAAAAATGTAAGAGAGGGGGACCAACCACGTTCAAGGCCCCAGGTCATGGAGAGCCAAGAGCAAAATTATGCCCTAACTTACCTCAACTTAAAGGATTTTTTTGATATAAGGGATGAGAATGATGAGCAATATAAGGTCCTTCAACCACTTTGCAAACCCGAAACTTGGAATGGGGCTAGGAAAGCCATTTTTGGGGTTCAACACTATACCTCAGGAAGCTCTCTACTCAAGGATGAAAGTGTGGTTTTGGGACAATAGTGTGGTGTGCTAGCATCTCTCAGGTGTGTTGTTTTTCGTATGACCAGAGGACTGAAAGTATAATGAGAATTGCCAAAAAATGAGCTGACAAACTAGCTAATCACTTCCAAAGGGCCAAAACAAAGCTATGAAGTAGAATAGATACAAATGAATGTGATAAAGCAAGTAAATGAGAATTAAGGTGGAAAGAATGATCTCACAAAGGTACTCATTCACCAGCTAGCTCCAAGTATACATCCATCTACACACAAGAAAGAGGGAAATTTGTTGGGGCTGTATAGGGGCCTACCTCAGTCAAACCCCTATTTTGGTGTTTCCACCTCCACAGATAGCCATGTTTGCAACAATGGAGAAATATATGATAAAGAAGGAAATGAAGTAAATAATAAAAAAACACTACAAAATAGTAAGGTGCTACCCAACCAAATCATAAAGGAGAGGAGTAGAAAGCTTACCACCTCCTCCAAGAGCTAACTAGCTAATGGAGGAGAAAATGAGAGGACGCAAGCCCCTATTGCAATGGTGTTGTTCCACACTTGCTCTACGGAGTTGACAGAGTGTTGTTGTTGGTGCTATGGAGTGTAAAGTGTTGCTTAAAGCCTGAAAGTGCAAGAAGTGAATGCTAGAATGCTTGGAGAGATTGTGTAGAAGATGAAATGCATGAAGAAGGAGTGAATGTGAAGGAGAGATATAGGAAAACAGCCATATTCAGGTTGGTTACTCGAAGAGGGTGTTACTAATCAACCTCCAATGGGAAGTGTAATGCCTTTGCAGGCTCCAAATGTAGGAATCTACTAGGGACATAAGCATGTCGCACGGACATCTACGTGCAACATAGGTGTCCCCAACAGTTATTCCTCTGTCGACACACAAAATAGATGCCAAGTGGAATGAAGGCAGCAGGTTTATGTGGAATTTAGCCTTCAAATTTGGTTTTATAAAGTTAGGAAGGGTAAAAGGGGAATTTGCATAAGGGGTGCAAATTCACTCCTATACATGAATATATTCAAATTAAAAAGACACAACTAAGTAGTTATAGTAAATCATAGCAACACATGTCTAATTAAAAGTAGTCAATGATTTGTATATTCATTTCAAATGTCAAATTACAATATTCATATTTGACTTGGCTCATAAGGCCACAAATTCAATAAATTGTACAACTTTTACATCAAGGTTACATCATAGACTAAGATAGTCTTGTAAACATCCAAGGTTCCTCTTGATGCTCACCTCCACTGGTGGACAATAACATGGTTAAAGTGCTTTATCTCCCAACCACGAAGCTTACACTTCCCCAGAATAGTTCCAACTTGAAGAATACTCGACCCTACATAGAAATTTTAGTAAGACAACAATCTACAAGGTGGAATTTAGTGCGTGCCCATGTACATGAACATGCAATTTCTATCTACAAGTTAGAAAAGAAAATGCAAGATCTATCCTAGGAATGGAAGAGAGTGTTATCATAAAGTCCATACATACAAAATGAATTATATTGTTTGGCCAAGCATAAAAATAATGTTGCAACAACAAACAATAGATTTTGGTAAAGCAAACCTATACTCTTTGAACTCCATCTTGACACCCGTCTCAGAAGGTAACTTTCTACTACACATTATTTCATAATAGCTATCTACCCTCTAGTAGCATCTACCTTGAGGTGCTCTAGTCTACTTAGGTATCACTATTATATTCAAATTAAAGAATATTATTCTCAAATATGTCTACAGAAAAGTAAATCAGATTACTTATTTCCTCACTAAACAGAAATCAAATACATGATTCAAATGGAGTTTTTCATTACATTATTCAGTCATATCATTCTCATGACCCACATGATTACATTCAACATATATCATTATCCTTTTAGGAATAGATTAAGTAAGAAACAAAAGAAGGTATGTCACAAGTATGTGTATGTACATAGACGAAGGTCTATTTGCATACACATATATGTGCCTACTTAAGTTATTGATTTGTTCATACATTTCGAAATAAATGCTATCATTTAATAATGTTCCATTTTGTCGCTTTCATTTGTTAGAAATTTCAGAAATAAATGAATCTAGAACAAGTTTGTATTAATAGTTTCTCACATACTATTGTTCCATTTATATATTACAACTTGTGATATACAAACGATGTTGTTTACATATGAACACATTTATTGTTTATAATAAAACAATACTATTTCCAACTAAACAGTTACAAAACAAAGATATTTTATGTAGAATGTTCATGTTTTATAGCTGAACAATGTTGTTTCAACTAAACAATGTCAGAAAAAAACTTTTTCAAGAAGAACATTCATGGTTTATAACAGAACAATGTTGTTTCAACTAAACAGTAACACAACAAAACTCTTTTCAAGTAAAACATTCACTTTTTATAACATAATGTTGTCGTTTACAATAGAACATTCACTATTTACAATATTATAATGTTGTTTCCAGCTAAAAAGTTAGAGTTTATGACAAAACAAGGTCGTTTATAATATGCCATTCATTGTTTACAATAATAAATTGTTGTTCCCAACTAAACAATTACAGTTTATAACAAAACAATGTTGTTTACAATAAAACATTCACTATTTACAATAAAACATTGTTGTTTCTGGAGCTAACTCAAATTTTCAATAACACGACAATGCCATTAAAATTCCATTATCATAACCAAGCTAACCAATACTACATTCATAGAACATAATATCCATCATTTAGATATTTGATCATATAACGATACTAAAAATCCATTATGCAATTATATATAGAATAATTATTTTTTAAAATGACATGCTCGTTGCTGTGAAACCTGAAAAAGCATTCAGTCATGAGACAAGTTTTAGTAATTTTCAAGGTTCTTTGATAAAACTCATGTTTTCAAGGTTCCACGAAACCATGAGCAAAGCATACTTTGGTCACTCTAAGATCGACTATTCCTTAAATAAATGATATATTTTTTCCTTAATTATTCAAAGGCCGAATTTGAGAGTGCTCATTAATGGCATATTGGTATAAAACCATGTACTTCAACATGTAAGGTTGACCTGCAAATATTTCAAAGAAAACATCCTGACGATCTTATAGATCAAATCATACAAGGTTATATAGAATGCTAACTTCATTCCTCCATCATTCTTTTGGAATGATGGTGGTCCTCATAAAAACTACAATTTTCATTCATATGGATAATGTTTAAATCCTATTCCCATTATTAGCCTAGCTGATATGATTATCAATATAATAAAAATAAGATACATAGGTATTAACCCTTACCCCATAGGAATGATAGTCAGTTCCCTACATTGTTGTCAAATATTTATACTCTATCAATTAGAATGAAATTTGATACCCAAATATTTTCTAGTATCTTCATGCAAGAACTATATGACCACCAATTACTTGAAAGGCCTCCAAGCATCGGCCTAGCTTAGCTAGCTTGTTGATAAGGCATTTAAGATAGTTATTATCCATGCAAGGTAGGTCGATAGGTCATGCAACCTGAATGGTGGTCGATTCTACACATTTACCCAACTCAAAGTTGTATCCATAATAGACAAAAAAATACATAAACATTGTTGTTATTGAAAAATTCAACAAAATGGAAAGAAAACTACGTGTAGCTTAGAGGAAACAATAAGAAAATCTATCTTATTTTCAAAATGGGATTGAATTACCTCTGGATCGAGATTTTTCTTAATCTTTAGACTAATTTTTCTTTACCCAGAGTTCTTCTTCCTTGCTTTTTTCCTTCAAACCAGTCGATATGATTCATTGTTTTGCCTAGGATATGTCTTTCAAAATAGAAAGATTTCAATTTGCATGATATTGGGTTGTTTTCTAAATTATGGCATTATTTCCATTGCCACCCACTGTCCATTTCAATTAATTGCAAATAATTTGTATTTAGGCCATGACTTGGGGAATCTTCCCATGATTTCCATTAAATTTTCTTTTCAATTCTATAATGTACAATATCGATTTTGAATTCAAATTCTCAATATATATATATATAATAGACATTGAAAAATGTCCTAAATGATATCATACACTCGAATCAAGTATAATAACATTATTTCCTCTCAAACCCATCTTGTTTTTGCTTAATTGATTAAATTAGCCTAGCTATTTAATTCATTGCTTCATCCACATCTATTAACCTAATTAATTCAATCAGGTTAATTCCCCCCCTTTTTTTCACACTAACATTTTATCTCATTAAATTAAATAAATCAAAGTATTTAATTTAATTCCTTAATTCTTCTCATTTAATTAAATAACCCTAAGTTATTTAAAATTAAAATTCATTTCACCTTTCCCCATTCATTAAATCATTTAATTTAATGAATATCACTTTATTCTTCTAATCCCCTAATTTTATGATTAAAACCTTGTTTAAATTAGCAATTATCTAATTAATCTATTTTCTCCCACTTGTAAGGGAATATTCCAATGGAATATTCCCTCCCCTTTTTCACAATTAAAATTTGTTTTAAATTAGCACAATATCCTTTTTTCCTCACCCATGAATATTCCAAAGAATACTCTTTCTCTCTAATAATTTAAGAAAGGGAATAATCTCATAAAACTTCAAATGCAAGTTAACTTGTGACTTCTTGTGCAAGTTAACTCTTGGCCTCTTGTACAAGTCAAAAGTGTTCTTGATGAGAATCCATGATCCATGCCTCTTTTTTCCTCCATCCTTGACCGTTGATTAGCTTTTATGATCTCAACCCTTCATTTCTCATTTGCTTTCCTATAAATAGTTCACTATTTGGAGACAAATGGATCCATTATCCATCTTTTTTAGAGAAAACTTATGATGTTGAAATCACTCACACTCACACTCATCTTTGCACACATTTAGCATTTTTTTATTTTAAATTAGTTGCATAATAGCTTAGCTTCCATTAATGGCTTCCATGCATCCATTTAGCTAAATAAATAATTAGGGTTTGAATCATTTAGTTTAATCTCATTTAGATTAGCTTAGTGATTGCATATCTACATATTTTAGCATAAAATCATGGCAAATTAACTCTTGCATCATGCTCAATTTAGCATAAATGATGTTTTCATTCACATCTCACAACTGTTTCTTCGATTCTCTTGAATAGAATCGATTGAAGTAAGCTCACTGATCATGGGATTGGGAAATGGTCATTATTCCACATCAACACGACACCAATTCCAAAAGAAGATAAGTTTTAAATGGATTAGAGTAGATATTTAAATGCTTTCATAGTTCATAATGTTTAGTTTCAATAAATGTTTAGCTTAACTTTCATCTGAATGATCTTCTTTAAGATAGAGTATTAGTGCCTACATTATACTTCAATTCTTCATGGATCAAGTGTAATTGGCCCATACTAATATCCTCGGTCAGCATTCTGGCACTAGAAGGAGATGAAAACTAATCAAATTTAATCAATTTCTAGCTTGAATTCTGTTCATTTTGGTTTTTTGCAGGATAGAGTGACACCCAAGACAATTTCAGGGACACCTTTGCAGGGCGTCACCATATAGCAATGCTATGGTCATTTCAAATAGCGATATTAAATGCACCGTTGATTAAAAAATGGTGATGCTAATCTTTATAGAGGTATCAAATATTTACAAACAGTGATGCTTGACCAAATAGCAATGCTATCGTACTCTTTATTTTCTCCGTAGAGTGATGCCCAAATTCTGTAGAGTGACACCCTAGTTCACCAGAACGACGCTATTGTGTACACCGATGCCCAACTCTGGTAATAAATTTAACGATCAATTTTCAACATGTTTCTCAATTTTTTTTTATTCATCAGATTACTAACATGCTTCTAACATTTTTTTTGTTGTTAGTCTAATAGGGTTTTGCAGGTTGTACAACATAAAGCTAGAGTGAAGAAGCATTCTCTTCTTAATATTTTATGATTGTAACAAGTGTTTGATGTTTTGGGGAAATTATAACCCAATTTATTATGCTTTTTAATTTATGCTCTAGGACCTCGCTAAATTTCATTTGGGTTTAAAATGAACGCTCAAATGGGACTAAAATTGAACCCTCATTTCTTCATTGTCTTTTGGGTTTAAAATTGAACAAGGCA
Source organism: Sequoia sempervirens (assembly GCA_007258455.2). NCBI lineage: Eukaryota > Viridiplantae > Streptophyta > Pinopsida > Cupressales > Cupressaceae > Sequoia > Sequoia sempervirens. Next base: position 15,019,817 of record VDFB02109042.1, read on the forward strand.
ACTTAACATTTTGTTTAGTGCATAAAATGAATTCATCTTAGCTTTAGTCAGTAAAATGAATGAGTGTCTACTTTGTTATGACACATTTCTAGTGTGTATCCAATCCCCTTGTGCTTCATGTGATTTTGGGTGAAGAGAAACACTCCAAGTGTACTTTGTTGTTTGTGTGCACTTACAGTACATATCTAATCCCCTTGCACTTTGTGGGATCTTGGGTGAAGAGAAATACTTAAGTACACTTTTATGCTTTGTGTCATGCTTAAGAGAGGACTTACTATGAGACACACCCCACAATGTGAAACACATAGGCAAGTTCTTGCAAGCATGTTTATCAGCGGGCTATATTAAAGGTTAGGAAATCATGAGAAAGTACCTTCTATCCTGGACTGTATAACATATTGCACCTAGTACCATGCCTTAAGTGGAATAGGAATGGTAGTATGAGCCTTAAGTGTCAAAGTGAGTGTGTATACAACTGGGTGTTCTTAGTTTGTTACTAAGAGCCAAATTGTTTAGTTACCAAAAATCCTTCATGCTTGTTGGTGCATGAATGGTCATTCTGAAGTCGCTCCACATTTGTACTATTCAATGTTGAAACAGAAAAATCCTTAAGATCTTAGGATCTTCAGAACTTTGAGATTTGGTGGTCCCAAGAAGTGTTTTCCATGTAGGAGAGCTAGTGTCGCCAAACCTCTAACTGTTCACAATGTCTTAGTGTTTGGAGAAATCCGAGTGGGGACTCAACAAGTATGGCCATTTCAACCTAGGATTATAAATGATTGTGAGTCAGTTTAATACATTTCTTGGTTCCAAAATGTTACAAACAAACATTCACTATCTTCCTCAAAATTTCAAACATATTACTGCTTGTCCTAAGGATTTCTATCCTTAGAGATTTCTAAATATCTTAACTTATATCTCAATCCATATTTTCCAAAGACAACATAGGAAATTATGGCTTCAACCTCATGATTCTCACAAAATGGACATTGTGAAAGTTATGAGGTTTTTAACATAAACATTTAGTTTGAAAATTTAATCCAGACAAGTGTTTGTGGTAAAATAAATTCACTTAAGCAAGATAAATTGACAATTGAACCCCACTTGACTATTTGGAGACCAATTGCTCCCATTGAACAAATTGATCTTTAAGGTACTATCATCCAACCAAGCTTTGAACTCATTAATGGAGAACAAACCATTATCATTAGTAGTTTGAGAAGCTTCACTTTTTTCACAAAAGAGACACCTGCTCAGTGGAGAAATGCCACAAACATCTTAAACAAAGAAGAGGAACAAACTGATATTAAGGCTAGAAGGCCCATATTACCACCACCCGTGTGGAAATAAATATTTTCTTTTCTTCCATAAAATTGAACTTTTCTAAATGATCTCACACAAAATTAGAATCCCCAAAAGAAGGTCTATAGGTCATCACTTCAAACTTATGCATCTTAGTTCAAAAGCAATCAAAAACTGCATTTCAGCACTCTACCAAAATAGAAACAAGTTGTTAGTAAAATTTTATGAATACACATTGAGGAAACATCCACACATGTACATCTTCTTTATGAGTCAAAACCCAAGTCTTTTTCATGATAATCAACCTATCTAAAACCTTGGTCCTTTTCATGGTTTTGAACTCCTCTAAATGATCAATCACACAATCAAAATCCATAGGGGAAGATTTACATGATGCCATTATAGATGTAGGTATCATAATTCAAAGTTTGGAAGGAAGTGGGCCTTAATACTTTATCGCAATCGTGACATCTTGTATAGAAACTATTATGCTCGATCTAGAAGGAATGAACTAGATTTACATACCCACATCTATCCTCTCATTTAGGTCAATATTAGTCTTCAAGATTTGAAAAATTTAAAGGTCTAGCATCATTGTCACCATCTTCATCTTGGAAAACAAAGGTTCACCTTAAGTCAACATTGGGTCAAACACTTCATTGACCCCTCCATCAAACTTCATCCTTCACCTCATTTAACTTTGCAAAAAAATTGAATACACCAACACTTTTTGACTTAAACATCAATCAACCCAAACCCTAACTTGGCTACTCTATATGTGAAATGTATCCTTTTCCATGCATTTAGTTAAGTTAGTTATCATCTTTGAACTAGTTCATCTTGAAGGTCATGAATCTACCCTAAATATTTCCAAGTTCAAAAACATCCTTTATCCTAACATCAAAACATCAACTCAAGTCAAAATTGTTGTCCCAAAATGTTTGCAAAGATCACTCTCCACATCACCCACCTTTTCATCCCCCCATTATCATCATTGCTCCAAAAATACTTAGAGAATCCTTTTTACCTAGATTTGAGTCAACTAGAGAGTTCAAACATTACAAATCTCAACATAACTCTCCCAAAAGTGACACAAAATTTATGGTAAGGACAAAATCACAACACAAGAGAATCATGGAGAAAACCAAAGTAACATTTACCTAAAGTGATCCAAATCCTCTAGAATTTGATCTAAGAAGTAAATTCACCCCATCACAGCAACCCTCATCTCCATCAGGACCATATGAGATAGAAGACATCATGAATAATCCATTTGAACTTACTAGGGAGGAAATCATGGAACATCAAGCCTTTGAAAACATAGCTCCTATTTCCTGATCATTTGTTGCACCAAATTTGACACAAAACTTCACAAATCCATCACTAGGTCTCAATCAAACATCCACTCCCATTCTTGCAACTATCCTTGCCAAGGACTTTGGTATAACTCTTCCATTTGAAAGTAGCATACTTGTGGGTACCCTTGATACCAATCCTCCATCTCAAACAACCACTTGGGCACCTACCTTTAGTGCTTCTCATGTTCCTTAAGATCCCAAACAACCATATAAACCTCTTGAACTTCATTACTCCACCATGAACTCCACATATCAAGGACACCCTTCTTCATCCATACCCACGACTACCACAAGTGTGCCCACTATCATGCAAAGCGGTATGGACTAAGTGTCTCAAAACAACACCCAAGGGCATGTCAATACTATACCATAGAGTCAACCCTTAATGTAGATAGGGAAATCTTTGCTCAATCCTCCCATTAGTTCATCCATACCATTGGTTTCACAAATCATATCCACCCCATCCATTATCAACCCATCTCAGAACAATCCCTTGGTCATGAATCCCACCAACCTAGGTAATACCTTGTCTACATCTCTAGCACAAAGAAATCCTCAAGAAATGGGACAAGGGAATATTTTTAATCAATGGACTCAAGGTCCTAGTGTGTCATTTCAATCACAAAATCTAATGGCACCATCCTCATATTTTCCCAGGGTCCCCTTTACCATGAAAAATAAAATGGGACCTTAAACTTACACTCCACCTCAATCCACCATCTTACAAGGGATGTTAAACCAAGGGAACCCTCCACCTCTCATCAACAATCTGATACCCACTCAAAACATCAACACTCACAATCCATCTCAGATATCCCAGCAACCACCTAATCCTACATTGCAAGTGTATGCCCTATCTTTACAACAAGCACAAAAAGCTTATCAACAAGTCATCCAACAACAACAACAGCAAGTAGCCCAACAATAGCAATAATATCAAGCAGCCCTAGCAACCCAACAACAACAAGCAACATTAGCAACAACATGTAGCACAACAAGCATCCTTAGCCCAACAACAACATCAAGCTCATCAAGTAGTTTTAGCATCACAACAATACCAGCAAGCCCTCATGGCACAACAACAATATCAAGCCCTTGTGGCACAACAACAAGCCCTAGTGGCACAAAAAAAATAGGAATCCTTACTAGCTCAACAGTATGCCCAACAACAACAACCAAGTTCCTACTATAACCCTCAACAAAACATCGTCAATACAAACATGTTAGGAATATATACATTGACACTGCAATCACCCTCACAGAATCTCACACCACATTACAGCCCATACAATACCTTATCATATCAAAATACCACATACAAATCATATGTCATCCCACCATATTTTCCTCCACAAAACCTATAAGATGATCTAGCATCGTAATTTAAAGCGCTATCTCAAGAAATGCAAGACCTTTGGATGGGCAAGAAAAACAAGCCCTATACATAGAATCTATGTCCTTATCCATTTGACTGAAACATCGCAATGGTACCATTCTCTCCGGGATTTGAAATCCCCAAATTTGAAAAATACAAAGGGAGAGGAAGTCCTGTGGACCATGTCAAATAATTTAACATCACGTGTATGGGGGTGGCCTACAATGATTCTTATTTAATGTGCCTCTTCCCTCAAAGTTTAATAGGTCTTACCATGGATTGGTTTTCTCACTTACCTCCCAACATCAAAACTTTCCAAGATATTATCGATCACTTCTCCTTCAACCTTGACATGGACGTAATTTGAGGAATTGTACACTCTAAGACAAAACAAAGGAGAATCTTTCGCTAATTTCTTACAACGATGGAGACAAAGAGCTAGTAAGAGCTAGTTGCCTCTTCCCAATGAACAACAAGTGGGAATCATCATAGAAAATTTATACCTTGATCTATCTTTCCACTTGAAAATGTAGTACATCAAATCTTATGACAATCTTGTCCCTAGATCCCTTAACATCGAGAGAGCTCTAATCTCACAGGTGAATACTCAATCTTACAAAGATCATTGCCCATCAACTAGTTCAAATGAAAAAACTCGCGTTTGGGCTAAGAACAAGAATGTAACAAATGATGGTGTGGTAGATGCTAAGGTGGTCCTAAATGCTCCTAGACCAAACAACAATTAAGTTTTTAACACTCAATCAATAGTGCAGCAAACAACACCTCCTCAAAATAATTAGATCAAAAACACTGACATGCAACAAAGGTGAACTACCAACAAGAACATCTATCGCAAATGCAAGTACACAATTATCTAAACCTATCGAAACCATCATGAAGAAGTTGGTAGAGTCAAATCTGATAACACTTCCTAACTTTGAAAACTACCAAGAACCACAAGAGAAACCATCATGGTACAATGAGAACGACCTTTGTGACTTTCACAAAATCAAAGGACATAAAATGAAAAACTGCATGAGACTCAAGAATATCATCCAAGATCTCATAGAGAAAGACACCATATCTATTGAAGTACCAGCTGGGATTTAGGATCTTAAGAAATACAAGAACCCTATGCCAAATCATAACAAAGCGAACAATACTAGAAAATATAAGGATTACACCAACGTACAAATACCTATTCCAACATCGTCACTTCCTATGATAGCGTCATCACTATCATCACCATCAAAGGATCTAGTGCGGAGTGTAAAGTCACCACACGACATGGAAAAATTACCATCCAAGGAGTCCCATCTCAATTTAGGGCATAGCCTACTTTTCCAACATCAAATCCTAGCAAGTACAATCTCCTAGATCAGCTTAAGAAGACCTCCGCATAGATATCAATCTTCAAGCTATTAAGTTTATCCCTCACACATAGGGAAATATTGGAGAAAGCTTTTTTTGAGTCATTTGTCCCCGAGGATATTGACACTGATTAGTTTCAAGCTATGGTGGGGCATATCTTTAATCATCTTCTCACCTTCTCAAAACAAGACCTACCATCACAACCATATCATAACTGTTCTTTACACCTTGAGGTTATCATTCATAAAAACAAGGTCAAAAGAGTCTTAGTAGATGGAGGTGTTGGTTTGAACATTTGTACCTATAGTTAATCAATAACTTAGGCTATTCAGAGGATACTATTGAGAAAGCAAAGAGTACCATCATCAGAGCATATGACGACCAAGAGTAGGTATCACAAGGCATCATTGCACTACCCATCCAAGTGGGACCTCTTATTGTGAAACTACATGCCAAGTGTTAGACCTTGATCTTCCCTATAACATCCTACTTGGTTGACCATGGATCCATGCCTTGAAAGTTGTAGCCTCAACCTATCATCAATGTGTAAACTTTCCTTTCAAGGGGGGAGAAATTACCATCCATGGAGATCCTAAGCCTTTTTACTATTGTAAGAATCTTGAAGCAAAGTTTTATAATATACCCAAAATACCCAAGAATGATAAAGGGCCTAACCTTCTACCTAATTTTTTGACACATCATCCCTTGCATCTACATCAAAAATGAAAAAACCCATTATATACAATATTCCTAACATCAAAGTAGTGATCCAAGATGATGGTTGTTGGAAATACAAGCTATTAAATAACACCTTTGTCTTAGGAGAGTTACCTATTTCTCCTCAATCTCATGGGAAACCCACATCTAGCAACAAAGAGCCCAAAACGATCAAGATGGAAGCTACTACCTTCACCAAATGGGGGGATTTGAATCAAGAAGATGTCAATGAAGATGATACCTCTAACATCCTCTATCAAGATGAACGACCTATCCCCGCTCTTTCCATGGAAGATGATAACAAAGGCTTGCATCTAATGAAGGAAATGTGATATAACAAGAATGAGAAGCTAGGAAAAAATGATAATGGTTTACCAAAACCCATCATTCCTGAGAAATGACTAAAGAATCTTGGCCTAGGTTGTACTACTAGCAAGGTCGCCCTTATTAGAAAAGGTACTTCTGCTAAACGAGTTGAGGCTTCCTCTTGGTTACCTCCATCACATGACATGACCTTATATGACTTACCCCTTGATGTTGCTGACCTATTTGAAAACAACTCCCTCTTCATGATATTTGTTATATCCTTTACTCCAAGCCATTAGCTAACTAAAATACACCTACTCTACCCTCAACTAATTGACATGGACCAACAAGGACCACCGATTCTTCATTTATTTGAAAACAATGAAGTGATCTCAAAATTCATGGGACTTTGTGACAACCTACCATGTGCAAATCACAAAGCAGGTTTTGATATAGAGCTAGATATAGAGGCATACAATGAGGAGACAATTGAATCCTTTAGTCATAAAATTGATAAAATGCAACTAACATGTAGATCTTTAAGTGAAAACCACATTATGGCACTCTCTGATCCTATAATAGTAAAAACAAAGGACACATTCGAAGGTGAAAACCTCTCTAAAGTGCCCAAGGATGAGGGATTCAATCTACCCCTTAGTGCAATGCATCTAAAAAAGTCAGCAGTGCTAGCTAAAAAGGCCACTTCGGTTAATGTGGGAACAAAAGAAGCACCCAAGATCACTTTCTCTGTTGAATCCTTATTGGCTGAAGAACAAAAGAACCTAGCAATATTCCTGAAGGATCAAAGAGCTAACTTTGTATGGTCATACATAGATATGCCAGGGCTTGATCCAAAAGTAGTTGTGCATCACTTAGCTATATATCCTGAATCCAAGCTAATCAAGTAGGAATTAAGGAAGATGCACCCTCAAATAGCATGACTTGTTCAAACTTGAGTTACAAAATCTTCTTGACATTGGATTTATCGGACCAATAGATTATCCTAAGTGGGTTTCAAACCTGGTACCAGTCTCAAAACCCACCAGGGGCATCAGAATCTGCATTGATTTTAGATACTTAAACAAGGCATGCCCAAAGGATGATTTCCCTCTTCCTAACATCGACCTCATTGTAGATTTAATAGTTGGGCATGAAATTTTATCACTCATGGATGACTTTTTAGGTTATAATTAAATCATGATCGCCAAGGAGGATCAACGCAAAACTGCATTCACTTTTCCATTGGGAATCTTGTTGGAACGTGATGTCATTCGGGTTAAAGAATGAAGGAACAACCTATCAAAGAGAAATGACCCTCATCTTTCACAAAATTATCCACAAAACAATTGAAGATTATGTGGACAATATTTTGGAAAAATCAAAGAAAAGAAGTGAGCTCATAGGATACTTAGGACCCATCTTTAACAAGCTTGAAGAGTATAAGGTATGACTAAATCCAAAAAAGTGTGCATTTGGGGTTACATCAGGAAAACTTCTTGGCTATATTGTCTCGCAAAGAGGGATAGAAATTGATCTAACAAAGGTAAAAGTCATCCTCAACATGAAACCACCACAAACATTGAAGTAGATGAGAGGATTACAAGGAAGATTGCAGTCTATCAAAAGGTTCATAGCACAACTATCAAAGAAGATCCAATCCACCCCTTTTCGCATCTTCTCCATAAAGGAATAACTTACAAGTGGGATGAGAAATGTGATAAAGCTTTCCAAAAAATCAAATACTATATATTGACACCTCCAGTGCTCATGTCGCCAATACCAAACAAACCACTGATCTTATATATCTCAACAACATCAGCAAAACTAGGAGCTCTTTTGACACAACATGATGAAAACAGAAAGGAAAGGGTTATCTTTTACATTAGCAGAATCTTGGTAGGCTATGAAATGAACTATTCACCCATGCAGAAGGCATGTTTAGTAGTAGTTTTTGCTACACAAAAATTCAGACACTGCATGTCACATCAAATCAAACTCATTGCAAATACTAACCCATTGAAATTCCTATTATCCAAAGCAACTCTCATTGGGAAAATGGCCAAATGGGTAATTATCTTAACTAAATTTGACATAGAGTATGTGGAATGCAAGGAAATCAAAGGACAAGTGTTTGCAAACCAACTATCAGAGGCACCTATTTATATGGAGAACCCATTAATATCTGAGTTCCCTGATGAATCAGTGTTCCTTATCAATCTCATAGCTCAATGGAAGATGTACTTTGATGGATCATTCACCCAACATGGATCAGGAGCGGGTATTCTTTTCATCACCCCTCAAGGTGATTGTATTCCAACAGGCTATCATTTCCCTATACCAACAACATTGTTGAGTATGAATCTCTAATCACAAGTCTAAGGATAGTGGTTCAGTGGTAGATACAAGAGATGAAATTCTATGGAGACTCACAATGAGTTATCAACCAAGTAAATGATGGCTATCAAACTAAGGATGACAAGGTTACCCCCTACAAAAAGATGGTGAAGAATCTCAAGGACCTTTTCATTGACATAACTTTTGGGAAAATTCCTCGCATAAACAACAAAGTACTAGACACCACGACAACAATCAGATCATTGTTAGACATGCCAAACAATGTCTTTCAATGTGAATTCTTGGTAGAATAACTTCTCGTACTGACTTTCAAAATCCCTGAATCTGAATTTGTGTGTCATTGTTGGTCCTAGATCCCCATGGTATCATGACATATTTACCTACCTTAGTAGGGAATCCTCCCATCTAATATCACTTCCAACCTTAAAAATTCCTTTGTCAAAAAGGCATCCCAATTCATAATCCTAGGTGATACCCTTTATCACTAAAGCATCAAAGGGACATTACTATGATGTCATAACCAAGAGGAAGGCTTGACCACTTTAACGAAAGTACACGATGGCATATGTGGATCCCATTCTAGTGGTATGACATTAGCTAAGAAACTGCTGAAGATGGGATACTACTAGCCAACAATGGAAAGAGAAGCTCACCAATATGTGCAAAAGTGTGTCTAGTGTCAACAACATGGAGATCTAATTCATGCACTGACTCAGGAGTTGCAACCAATGGTCACGCCTTGGCCTTTCTTGTAGTGGGGGCTTGACCTCATAGGAAAAATCACTCCAACCTCATCCAATGGCCACAAGTTTATCATAACAACCACTGAGTACTTTACCAAGTGGGTTAAAGCCATTCCTATGACCTACATAATGGGGAAGAAAATTGCTAAATTTATTCTAAATTACCTAATCTACCATTATGGTGTTCTGAAAACCCTAATCTCAAACAATGAAACACCCTTCAAGAATCAAAATTTGAAAGAGCCATGTAAAAGATTCAACATCCAACACTGATTCTCTACCCCATATTATCACTAGGGCAATGGTGAAGTTGAGGCTACAAACAAAACCATCCTAAAAATCCTAAAGAAAATGTTCAATGAAGTTGTTCGTGACTAGCATCTGTAGTTGAATCCCACTCTCTGGGCCTATCGAACCAGTATCCACACACCAACAGGTGCAACCCCTTTCTCCCTAGTCCATGGATCGTAAGCCATTCTACCTATTGAGGTTGAGCTCCCATCACTATGGGTGTCACTACAGAACTTGACCACCAATGAAGAATACAAAGTATTTTGGCTGAATGAGCTATAATTCCTGGATGAGGGTCATCTTGGTGCTCTTAATCACTTGCAAGTATATCAAAACTTGCTGAAATAGAGCTATAATAAGAAGATCAGATTTCGGTCTTTCCAAGTAGGGGAACTTGTCCTAAAGCAAAATTAGAAGAATCTACTAGATCAGGACAATAAAGGAAAGTTTGAGCCTAACTTGTTGGGTCCCTTTGTCATCACAACAAGCTATGGATCAGGAGCATATCAATTATATCTACCTAAAGGTGAACCCTTGCAAGAACCAACTAATTGCTTACATCTTAAAAAGTTTTATGCCTAGTCTTGAAGGGTGAAAAATCTAAAAATACAAAAAAAAATCAAAAAATGATCAAAATCCAAAAAAATGAGAAAAAGGATTGAAAAAGTAAAGAAAAATTGTCCTCTAGTGAAAACCACTTTAGTGGTGCTTTGGGAAAGTACCTTGGTGAAAACCTAGAAAACAAGCATCTCATGTAAATAAAGCACCCCCATCTATTCTTTGGCTCTTTATCCTTTATCCTACCATCACCCTCCATCCATCACCTCATTCATCCTATTTATCCCACCATCCATCTACGTCTTTATCATAGCTTCATTTTGTGAAGTATCGCATCCCCCTAGTACTACTTGGCACATTCTGAAGGACAATTTTTCCTACCTATATCAAAGTAGTCTATTGTGTCAGACTAGGGGAAATTCGTTATGGATCATATCAAGTTCTTGTATATCTTAAGGTTATTAGAAATCTCATCGAAAATCCCAAAAACATGCATAAAACTTCATCAAAATCCAAAAACATCCAAATCTTGTATAGCCGAAAATCCAAAAGCATTTGCAAAATCCTATATAGCTAAAATCCAAAAACATTCACAAAATTGTAAAGTCAAAATCCAAAACATCCAAAACACATCAAAAACCCTAAAAAGGTCAAACATCAAAAATCCAAAAGTGGTATTTTGTCAAACTACGAGTCTTTGAGCTTGAATGTAGGTAAGGCCATCATTGATGTGCCCTCGAGACACCCTAGGTCAATCCTTTAGGAGTCTATCATAATAAACAGACATTTCTATCAACTATTAATATCTCATATTTAAATAAGTTGAGTTGGTTTAACTATGTGGTCTTTGCATGTATAACGTAGGAAAGACTTATATTTGCTCAACCCTTGAGGCCCCTAGGATAGTTTTTTTTTAGGTTAGGTTCTTGGTCGAAACTCTCCAAAAATCCAAAAACACTCAAATATCAAAAAATCCCTAAACATTCCAAAATCAGAAAACACAAAAACATTAGAAAATATTCAAAAAAACCTAAACATTCATATAAACTTTCAAAAGACCAAAAATAGCCTCAAAAAATTTACAAAATACCAAAAACATTGAAATATTCCAAAAAATCCAAAACCACCCATCTCATCTCACTTTCACTCATAATAAACCTTCACCCATAATAAATTGACCATCATCTTCACCCTTTGACAAAACAAATAGAAAGCAAGTGTATCAAATCATAAAGTGAGAACCTAAGTGTCAAAATATAAAGCCCTGATCATAGGTAAATGAGTCAGTGGATTTTATATCAATGGCTTATCATAAATTTCATCATCATCCTACATCAAACAACCCCTGATCAACATGTCCTAAGATGTATCCTTCCTGCGATGGACATTAGTATCAGGCATCACCTTAGCTAAAGTTAAACTGGAAAGACATATCTAGATAACATTGACTGTTTGTCTTTAATCTTTTCTTATGATTTATCTTAATGACCCATTTTGAGGACCTCTCAATGATGTCTATAAAAATGATTTCGAGAGAAAGGAATGGGGCATCGATCATCATCTTTCAATTTTTGTGCTTGTGGGTATTCTTTTAAAATAATCGTGGTGCATACTTGCTTAGTTGTGTGTGTAGGAAGGTTGTTTGGAGTACATTGTTGACTATTGCATATGCTCTGGTCCAATATATTCTCAGCTTCTAACTTACATTCCAACGAGGTTTTCATATGTCAAGATGTGAACAAGAACTATCCTATTTTTTTGCGGAGCCAAAGTCCATTACACTAGATACAACATCATCCTGGTTATCAATACCTTGATGCATCATGTTTATGTGTTATATCAAATAATAAGGAATGATAAAAAATCCCAATCCCAAGATTTGTGAAAATCATCATCATGCATCTCTCATCACCATCTCTAATAAAGTGTCGGTGGATCATAGAATTGTTGGATCTTTGGGCTCAATCATCAAAATCAATGGTCATTCATCTTGTTTCTTCTATCTTCTCTCCACACTAACTTGGTATCATGAAAGTCAACAAAAACATCATAAAGACATCCATATTACATCATCATTATCATTTGAGTTGTGATGAATAATATAGATTTTCTATTCTAAACATGTTAAATCGTTGCATCACATATCATTAACATACATTGCATTGTCATTATCATAAGCATAAAATATGCATTTTCTATACATACATCTGCATGCATACATCATCACATCATAAATTGCATAGAAAATACACAAAAAGAAATGCATCCATAACATTTGCATATCATATCATCCATCCCATGGCATATCATGAAAAGATAATGAAAACAAATACAACATTGCATCCATTCCATATCATTACATCACATATCACTGCATATCAACACATATTGTATAGGCATAAATAAAGTGCATTCATACATGATAACATATAATCATGTCACGTCTCACATCATATGCATCCATACAATCATAAGCATGAAATAAAATGAACACATCATATTGAATCTATATATGTATCATATATGTATCAAGAAAATGATGAACATGGTACAATATATAAATTAGTGTATGTATATTGATCATAAATACAATATCCACGAGGCTATAAAAAATGAGCCCATGAATGTATATCTATATGAAAGAATCAGGCAACAAGTCAAAAAGTGTATATACAATTGAGCCATCCCTAATGGTTGCTCCCCTCTCCAACCTGTCTCTCTGGTTGATCATTAGCCCTGGGTTGTGCATCACTCCTTTGTGAGTAGTCACTCTGTTTGAGTGCTTGTGGAACATCTCTGTGATAGTGCATCCTGTAATAGGTTGCCTTAGTCATAGCCTCTCTATATAGCTTGGAAAATACAGTCCTACCCTGTGTAGGCACTATCATCGCCTCCAACTACTGGTGGTGATCGATCTCTTGATCTCTCTCGGAAGTCATGACCTGTACCTGTTGCCTCGCATGATCTCTCTTCACAATAATAGCCAAAACATGTTGTCGTGCATGATCCCTCTCAGCAATAACTATGAAAATCTATTATTGAGTCTTTAATTCTACTCACCTATAATGACCTGAACCTACCATTGTAGCTATTGAATATACAAATCTTGGGGATCCAGTGGTGGTGGTTAAACTAGTTGTTGTTGCACTAGTTGTTCCTGCACTAGCTACTACTAATTAGGAGGCTACTATAGAGGCTACTAACCCATTGACGGTGCCACCAAAATATTCCCATCCTGGCCATCCTACCCCTACCCCTGCCTTTGCCTATGCTCGATCCCCTCTCTCTAGGTCTCCCTCATGGAGGAGCACCTACTAGATCTATCAACCTACGAGGGGGTGTGAACCATGCATCATATGCAACATCATCTGAGGATTTGCTTGTCCTTGGTCATATTCCCATGGGTGTGCCACCAACTACCAAAATCCCTCAACCACCTCTGGGGTTGGGATTGTAGGTCCCCACATGGAACCTCTCAAGCTGATCTAGAAATGATGGCCTTGTATGCATCGTCTAGGGTATCATGTTTCTCGTAAAACTACCAGGCCACCCTATCTGGTAGATACCTCTTTGTAATCGTGTGCTCTCGACCCTACATATACCAGGTTTGTCTAGCAAAGAAGAGTTGTTGCACATCGTTATACCACATTGGCATCTGTAGCCAAGGCTACCATCTAAATATTGTCATATCATCATTAACCTAGTGCTAGTACGGAATCCCAAGTTGCCCAGTGTATTGTAAAGTAATGTTGTCTCTGTATCGCCAGCCCATAGGATCATCCAGCTCTACGTCTGCCATTAGAACTATTAGTCAAAGGACAACGATGTGCTCCCAAGCCCAAATGTGTAGCAAGGTAACCCCTATGTTGATGGCTCTACTATCGCAATAAATGAAGTCATGCATATCATGATATAATGAGGCTAACATCACTAGCCCCCATGCAAATAGTGTCCTCCTATAGAGCATCTGAAGCTATGCCAAGTCCCATCCTAGGTTGAATCCTCCGCTTTGTCAGTCAAGAGTGACCAAACCAGAAATGATAGCTACGACAACAAATAAAAAAGTAGGAACTCAACCTTTGTACATCTTGAGGTCTACATAGGAAGTAACTAGAACAAGGTGACTCTCAATCTCCATCACCTCATGGAAGGCATTCTATCTAGCATCAACATCGCATATCACATGCTTTCCATGTATTGGCAAACGCAGTATCCGCCATACATCCTCTAATGTCACTGTCGCCTCGCCTGTAGGAAGGTGGCATGATGAAGTCTCACTATCCCATCACTCACACAACGTGGTCATCATATCCAAATGTGTCCGGATGATGGGAATGTATGCAACGTACCACAAGCCAACCTCCCTCAGGTGATCTTGGCGTAACTTAGATAAATCACCAAGTCTCTCCAAAACTGTGGGCCAATGCTCACAAGACATCAAGGATGGAATGACCTCCTCCATCCACAAAGCGCATGATGTCAAAATTCAAAAAAAATTGACTTAGTTTGGAATTTTATATCTTCAAAATAATAAAAAGCATTGCTATTTATGATAGCGTTGCTATATTTCAAATTCCAAAATGTGATACCCAAAGGCATTCAAATTGCATATCACAAATCACATCACTAGAAACATATGTGTCTTGATTTAAACTTTGGAAACCCTAACCCTAATTTTCAAATCAAGAAATGCATCGCTATAAACATATGTGTCACAATTTAAAATTGGAAACCCTAATTCTAGATGGTGAACTGTGTTGCAATACACATATGCATCGCTAAAATTCAATTTTGTGTTGTTGATTCTCAAATGGGCATTGCCATATAGTGAGGCTACCAAAGTTTAAATTTCAAAGCTTAATAAATGCATCAAAAAGTTAAATTTCAAATAAAGTTTTGAATCACATACTGGTGGTCCTAAGCCTAGAAGCCACTGTTACTCTCGAACCCGGTCAAAAATATGTCGTGGGAGCTCTCGTTGTGCCATTTTGTCGGAGGGTCAGAGCTCAATTTGCAAGAATTCCTTAAAGTGCGAATGCACAAATGAATTGAAAGTGACCCTTCCTCACCTATTTATGCTAGAAAATTAGGGTTTTTTTCCCTAATTTAACCTTGAACTTATGGTTTATCATCATTTTCACCAATTTTTCCAATCGAAACCTTATTTTGCATCGTTTATTGTAGTTTTGGCATATTTCTTGCATCTCAGAGCCTTTTTGGATCCCTAGGGTAGCTTTTCATCGTTGTCGAGAAATCAATCCAAAATTCAAAATTTCCTCTTGATTTCTTGATGGGGCAAGGAATCACCTTAATCCTTCAATAGTGGGGCATCTAAATAATCAGAAATTTTTTATTTTTTGATTTAAGCAGTAGTTTTTAATCCGAAGAGCATCAGTTTTTGAACCGAAGTAGCAGGTACCTCACTTCAAAGAGGGGAAAAAAGTAGACACTGAAAAATGTCTTGAATGATATCATACACTCGAATCAAGTATACTAACATCATTTCCTCTCAAACCCATCCTCTGTTTGCTTAATTGATTAAATTAGCCTAGCTATTTAATTAATTGCATCATTCGCATCTATTAACCTAATTAATTTAATCAAGTTAATTCCCCCCTTTTTCACACTAACATTTCATCTCATTAAATTAAATAAATCAAAGTATTTAATTTAATTCCCTAAGTCTTCTCATTTAATTAAATAACCCTAAGTTATTTAATTAAATGTCATTTCACCTTTCCCCATTCATTAAATCATTTAATTTAATAAATATCACTTTATTCTTCTAATCCCCTAATTGCATGATTAAAACCTTGTTTAAATTAGCAATTATCTAATTAATCTATTTTCTCCCACTTGCAAGGGAATATTCCCATGGAATATTCTTTCTCCTCCAATCATTTAAGAAAGGGAATATTCTCATAAAACTTCAAATTCAAGTTAACTTGTGACTTCTTGAGCAAGCTAACTTTTGATCTCTTATACAGGTCAAAAGTGTGCTTGTTTGGAAGGAATGTGAGACCTTGATTAAATCTCATCTTTCATTCTCACGCGTTGATGAGAATCCATCATCCATTCCTCTTCTTCCTCCATCCTTGACCATTGATTAGCTTTTCTGATCTCAACCCTTCATTTCTCATTTTCTTTCCTATAAATAGTTCGCTATTTGGAGACAAATGGATTCATCATCCATGTTTTTTAGAGCAAACTTATGTTGTTGAAATCACTCACACTCACACTCATTTTTGCACACATTTAGCATCCATTTAGCTAAATAAATAATTAGGGTTTGAATCTTTTAGTTTAATCTCATTTAGATTAGCTTAGCAATTGCATATCTACATCTTTTAACATAAAATCATGGTAGATTAACTCTTGCATCAAGCTCAATTTAGCATAAATCATGTTTTCATTCACATCTCACAACTGTTTCATCGATTCTCTTCAATAGAATTGATTGAAATAAGCTCACTGATCATGGGATTGGGAAAGGGTCATTGTTCCACATCAACGTGACACCAATTCCAAAATAGGCTATGTTTTAAATGGGTTAGAGTAGACATTTAAATGATTTCATAGTTCATAATGTTTAGTTTCAATAAATGTTTAGCTTAACTTCCATTTGAATGTTCTTCTTTAAGATTGAGTATTAGTGGCTAGTTATGCTTCAATTCTTCATGGATCAAGCGTAATCGGCCCATACTATATATCTATGTTATGTTTGTTTGTAAATATTGATATGTTTCATATACCAATGTTTTTAAACAATAAAAATGAGCTTTTGTTCTATTTTTTAGCATCAATATTTAAATGAAATAGTATTTTATTTTATTTTCTTTTTTGAATCACACACGTTCATTCATTTGGTAAACCACATTTTCATTTTCTATCAAATTCAAACTCAAACAAAATTAGGATAGAAAATTAAATAAGAATTCACATGTATTTTTACTTCACAAGTCTATCTTTTTCAGTCACCATATCATTTCAATCAGCTCAATATAATTTTCTTATATGTATTTAAATGCAGTCATCATGCCATTTGCGGTGTGCACACCCAGATTCCATCTAGCTTACCATTCAATCCGGCTAAACGATCCTACTTCAACAATTTTCTCATCCTTCAACTTGTCACCTTTCAATTGCACACACTTTTACTTGCCAAAATTCATCAGTAATGTTCAAATCATAATATATATATATATGATAATTCAAAATAATCACATATTCAATGATGGTCAACTTCCTTCAATCTTTTAAAAAATATCAAAATTTCCATCCAACATATTGAATTTCCTCAATAATAAAATTTGTCATATTATAATTAAAATTTCAATAAATTTGGGTTATGACAATACCTGTGAAGAACAGAACTATAGAAGAAAAGGATTGGTGTTGGAATGCCCAGACCTGTATAGTCTAAGCACTATAAATGGGTCAGAAGATGAGCTTAGCCCATCTAGTGATGATGAAGCTCCAACACCACAGAGAAGGTATAATCATGCTTCTTAGTTTATTTCTTCATCTACTTTTGCAAGTGATTCACTCCTTTTGAATTCAAGTGGTGAAGATCAAGAGTCACAAGCCTTTCCATTATAGAATATGAGAGTTTTGTTTTTAAAGATGTAGATGAAAAGGTGCCCTGTGCTAATCTGGAAATTATTAAACATCCCATGGCTGAAGCAGGGGTGAAGTGGTCAATAAATTCAAATCCCCTTTTCTTATTTGAATAATTTGAAACTCGTGACATTATGTTATTTGAAAATTTTGGTTTTGATCCATTAGAACCATTGATAGAGGAGGATGTTCATTCCTCCACTAGCAGTATGGAGGAAAAGGATTATGAATATAAAGGATCGAGAAGTTGTGGGAGGGCAGAGTAGTTGTGCTAAACATGGGATTGTTCATGAAACAGTGAGTTGTGCTGATGCAAGGAGTGTGGAAAGTTTGAATTTTCCTCAATGGCGGGAAATATTTTTAATTAGAAACAATAATGAGCACCTCCAAAATTCCTATATACATTCCTCCACATCAGGAGGAGACTTATGATGAGAAATGGGTTTTCGGGGGCAATGCAATTGATCTCCTGATTGACTATACCATTTATGCTAGGGTAATCAAAACCCTCGCCTATTTCATAAGTTGCATGTGCCAACCAGTTTCTTTAGGTCTGGGTCATTTTTCTCTCAACCCGTTAATGGTTTTGTATGAGTTTCCTTCTCTTTCCCCTTTTTGGTAGGTATCAACCTACCTTGTATATAGTCATTTTTGGTGTGTCATTTTTGGGTGTGTTTTCTTTGCTTTGTTTGTTGTCCTCCTTCTTGGCTTGAATTCGTTGTCTAATGGAAAAGACTAGTCTAATACTTCTGGGTTCCTCACTACATCCTTTTTAGTCCTTCTCCCTAATCAGATCCCTTGTTGTCCAAATTTTGGGCTTTTGTAAATTGACACCCTTATGTCAAATTTTGGCTAAGTCCTTACCTGGGTGGTACTTTGTTGCATATTTCTAACTTGGGCAGTATTTTGGTCATTTCGTCCAACATTCCATTTTACCACCACAGTTCTTTTCTTCATTTTCTTAATTTAGACAATATTTTAGGGTTTTGTTGCAACTTGCCACATGTTCTAAATTTTTTCTTTTAAAAAGTTTGGTGAACCATACCTAAGGTTTATGAACTTGTGAAATAGACCACCAATGACCTTTTTCAAAGTTTTTCTAAGTTGAGTGGGAATCAAAGTGGTTCGTATAACTATAGCAGTGATTTTATGGTTGATGAAGTCTTCACATCACCGCCAAAGCACATTTTCAAAAGAAATTAAGTGGCCATCATACAGATTATCATTTTAAATTATAAGTTTGAAAGTTATTTATGCAAAGTTGAATAAAGAAAATGTCATTCACTTAAAGCAGAATTAAACTAGAATCAAGAAAGAATTGCTCATGATATAAAAAATCAACACCTGAAGTACCATAACACTATACTTTATTATATATATATGTACTGCTAGAAATACAAAATTTTGTCGATTACATAGAAACAAGAGCTAGGTGATATCAAAATAGGAAATTATTTTCAAGAATAAAAGGTGAACACCAGCACACGAACTGCTTCTATAACTACTTGGAGATGCTTTATTTGAGCAAGTGAGAAATTTCTCATGTGTCTGTAGAAACTGGGCAAACAACTTCATGTTGTTTCTCACTAGTCCTGCGTGAAGGAGAGTCACTGCTTCCTTCAGGGCTTCGTTCTAAGGAATAGAAGCAATGAAAATGGCATCTCCTATCATCCCACTCCATGGATAACTATTGAGACCAGCGATGGCTATGTTCCCCCAGTGAAGGAATTTTGGTCACACCAACCATTTTTTTGTCCTCATCCCCCAATCCTGAGAATTGGAGGTGAGGATTATGGTATACATGAAGCATTCCAGGAGTGTTGCATTATGCATGTGAACCTAGTTCAGAAAGGTATCTCCCAATATGTTTTGCAATAGTTCCTCTTCAATCTCATTTTCAACTGTGAAGACCTCCTTTAACTGATCAGACAACCACCTAAAAAGAGGGCTACACTCGATCTCTTCAATAGTGAAAAAATCATTCATAGATACACCATCACTCTGAGCGCTAGCCATGTTTAATACTAAAGGACAGAAAAGTAAGGTTGTCCCTATTGAATTTATAGGGGGTTGGTGAGACATGTTGATTGAGAACAATCAAGATGATAGGATGGTGGTGCGGTCTAAATTAATGGTTGATATGACGGGAATTTAAGTTGCATTCCCAATTGATTTCATGGTGGGATAGCTTGCACATGTTACAATTGTTTAATGTTCAATTGGTGAGGTATGTGAATCATTTCAGAATCAATGGCCATGAGGTGAGAGTTAAATCAAGAAGTGCTCAGGAATTTTTTAAGGTCTTTTCACTGGCAATGTAATCATGTCAATTAATTATTATTTCTCGGCCACTAGTTTCCAAGATAGATAGTTATGTGGCAAGAAGACGTTACCATAACCAATCAGTAATCGTCAAGAGAGGAATATGATTCCTATATCTAGGTGGAAAGGCCATTTAGCAGAGGTCCGATCTTGGACTATGTTGTAGAGGAGGAAGGAACACTTAGGATTTTCTTTAGTTAATCTATTTCTAATTGCAATAGATTCCAATCTATGTGTTGTAAGTTGAATGTAATGTTGATCGTACTGACCTGTGAGTCATGTACGTAATAGAATATATTTTATATGTAATATAAATATTCAACTGTATTTACTTCATTGATTGAAATTATAAAATCTTTCATTCATGCTCACACTAGATTTCATCATTTGTTGAGTACAGTCTGTGAGTTGTTCAATAGGTAATCTTTAGGATTTATTTCACATAAATTTCATATTTATGGATGAATGTGAGTTGCCTTATCACTTTTTGGTTAAAATCTAATTATCTTTCATTTAATTTGCATGAGGGAGTTGTACCTCTCAATTCAGAGGAAGTCCACAAATGTAATTGTGGCATTTCCAGAGTTGTTTGTGAATAGGCACTAGTGCTTATCAGGTAGGAGAGTCATTGTTATCACCATATTTATCAAAGGGTCCAATTCATTTGCTAACATAGCATAATGTTGTTGCAATGTACTTTGCCTCTATAGTAGATAATGAAACTGAATCCTGGTTCTTACTCAACCATGAAACCAATCTACTTCTAATAAAGAAAGCATCTCCACTTGTACTTTTTTTATTTGCAAAACCTACCCAATCTACATCTGTGTATGCACTCAAGGATAAAATAGTATCCTTTGGACACCATAAACCATAGTTCAGAGTGCCCTTCAAATATCTAAATATCCCCACTATTGTTAACACGTGATTCTCTAGGATCTTGAAATCAAGGCCATAAGACAAACTACTTGCATGATATTTGGTCTAGTAGCAGTTAGATATAGCAATCTACCAATCATTGATATGTACTTTCTTAGATCAACCATAGGAGATTCATCATTTTTTTCTCAGCTTACAACTAGTAACCATAAGAGTACATGCCGATTTAGAATCCTCCATTCCAAACTTCTTCAACATTACCCTAACATACTTTGATTATTGTTGCCACCAATTTTGATCATCCATACAAAAATATGAGTGAATATACTTAGGAACCCATGCTACCTCCTAGACCACATGTAAATTTAACTTCTATAATATCTTTGTTACATTGAAAGGGGGATTACCCCAACATTAAGGTTTATTTTATTTTAGACCATTGGGTTTGCAAATGAATCTCAAATTCGAGGCAATCAATGTAATTCAACACTTTCTATTTGTTAGCAAGTAGTTGCTTTAGGAAGCTCTCCCTTTTGTATTTTTTATCTATAAATAAGCAACTGCAACTCTTTATTACAACTTTTCTTATTACACCATTGGCTAATCAACATTGATCTAAAGCAGTGGGTCCTATTTCCATCGAAGAGGAACTAAAGGCTCATGATCATTCATTATTTGTAGGATGCATCTAATGGATCGTGATTTTCTAAGGATCTCATTAGAGTGGGAGATGAGTAACACTATGATATTGATCTAAGTAGGTGATCCTTTCAAAAAAGTTTCATGTAGCAGAGGATCTAGTGGATTTGACAATTCATGGTTGACACCAGCTGCCAATATACATCATGGGCCACTCTAGAGGATGTGATCCTCACTTACGATAATTACCTTCTTCCTACAATTCTGTAACACAATCAAGGTTCTTGTAATACCCACCAACCATCAAGTTTGTCAAAATGCCCCAAAAATTATTTTTTTGCACATTTTGTTGTTGAGTGAAAATATAAATGGTATTTATTATATTATAGAACTCAAATTGTGTATTATGAAATGATTCTACAAGTTATTATTCAACATTGTAATATTATTTTGAATAAGTTCATATTGTGAATGGATTCAATTATGTTTTATCCATACTTTGTTTGAAGGAAGGAATTATTGTCTAATTTTTGAAAGTTGTACTTTAGTAACTCTAAGGGTTAGACCTTTCAAGCTATTGAATTTGTGATTCAACAAGCCATAATGTAGGTCCATAGGACTTATTGGTCAATTTTAAACATTGGTTGTAGGTTTTCAACCCTTACTGAGTACATCTTTAGAAATCATAAAAAGTTTTGTAGAACTTCTAGTCATTTTACTATTACCTTTTTATTGTAGAAAGATAAATTAAGATATGTGTATTTGGGAGGCTAGGGAATCATATAAATACCCCTACATGAAATTTATTTTCTAAAAATTATTTCCTTTATTTTTTTGAGGTTTGTGAAGGTGTATTTTTAATTGTAGAAGTATCCATCCATCATGGAAGCATCTTCGGTTTGGAGTTCTTTGTTAAATTTTTTTGGTCTAGATCTTTGCAAAATTGGCCTCCTTTTTCTATGATTATTTTCTAGAATAGATTTTTGATGCCCTAATTAGGAAATTTTTTGTGTGAATTTATAATGTTGAATTATTGCCTTAATTAGCATGTGTTAGGTCTATTTTCTTGATATTCTTCAAAAGATTTTGTAATTTCCTAGCTTCAATTTGGTTGTTGGGAAACTTTTAAGATTTTTTTTATGGTGTATGGGATTATTATTTTTTAGTCATTTCTTACTTTTATGTTGTAGTGTAGAAAAATGTAACCCTTTACATTTTCTCACTTGTTTGGGCCCTCCTATTCAAAATGGACTTAATAGTACCTTAACTTAGTTTTGTTAAATGTACCTCTTTACATTTACACACTTATTTGGGCCCTCTTAATTAAATTAAGCTTGATTATATCCTAATTAGCCCTTTTATTCATTTACTAGCCTAATTAATTACATTTTATGAAGGGGAAACCCAACAATAATTAATGCCTAAACATAACACTATAAATTGAGCAATGTGTGTTCTAAGTATAGGGACTTGGAACCCATTCACCCATGGGCAAATGGGTCCTCCCTAGACTTAGATGGACTTAAATTTAAATTATGTTTTTGGCGGTATTTCTACATTTCTAAATCCATAATTGAATGTTGAATTGTGTTATTTTAATTTCAGGGAATTAAGGATACATACCTATAAATACAAGGTCATTTCACTAAGTTTCACCTAGATTTACAAGATAATTTTCAAGTGAGAAAAAGTAGAGAAAATTTGATGATCAAGAGCGTTCAAGAGAAAATATATCAGATATTTATTGCAGCAATCAAGATCTAATCATCATGTCAAAGTCTTCTTGCATCATGCATATTTTTGGAGCTAACATTGTGATGTAGGTTTCAAGATCAAGTTCAAGCACTTCAAGCATTAATTTCAAGTTTCAAGATATACATCCAATTCAATCATATCATGCAAGTTGCAGACCTCCTAAGATCTCCATTATCAAATTTTCTACAACGGTTTGTTGAGTGGTAACATAGTTCTTTTCATTCTTCATTCCCTCTTTCATTTCATTATTTCAATTCAAGGTTTGATTACCAAAATAGGGTTTGACCAACACAAACCCCCATTCACCCAAAAAAAAATAGTTTTCTCTCTTGTATGTGTGATTGTAGATTTAGGTTGAAGATGACTTGAAGACATTTTGAAGAGCAAGATTTACAAAGCTGTCAAAATTGTAAAAGTTGTCAAAGTTGTCAAATCACGAAATCTAACCTACATATCTTATTTCCAATTTTTGACACTGGAACCTAGAAAAATTAGAAGCTATAGATCTACACCAAAGGCTCTTGAAATATTTTTGAAACCCCTATACTTGGACCCATTCGCTCATGTGTGAATGAGTCTTAGAATGACTTCTAGAAAGAACTTTTGGTGACTGGTACACATATTTCTACCCTTCTCAGATCTACATTCTATTTTTTGGTTCCGTAAATATTGAGTTTAATTGTCAAGTTTCAAGTGTTATATTGCATTTTGGAGTTGATTTGTTATTTTTTAGTTTTTCTCCCCAAAGTGTTGTTCAACCTTGACCCCTGTCCTTCAATCATAAGGAAATATGAAGATTCTCACTTTGGTTTGATTCACCTAAGGTTTGATAATCAATTCTTTGTGGGGATCTCATTTCCTACTGAAATAAAGGAAAATAGGTCCCTCATCACATAATATTTTAATCCACATATTTAATAGAAAACCCTATTTTTCTATGTTTCATTTTGGTAAACCCAACGTTTGAGCATCATATCTTGCTAATTTGGAGTCCATTTTCAACCCTAGATCTAGTTTTTGCATTCATTTGCATTGCTTTCATTGATTTACATCTCATTTATGGTTGTTTTCTTGCATTAGTTTACATCTCATTTAGGGTTCTAGGTTTGCATTTTTGCATTCATTAAAATATAGAAAATTCAAAAGTATTAGTCATCTTACATAGTGTTTACATAATATTGCATAATCAGTCATTTACATCTAAAAATTGAATCAAAATTGCATCTAAAATTAGGTCGTTTTGCTTATCATTTAGCACCATTTTATACTTGTATTTTGACCTCATTTTACAAAAATCTAAAACTGGAACTTACTGTCTAAAACTAGAATTTGAAAACCATAGAAATCATCTCAGAAACTTGCAAATTAATTTTTAAAAACCCTGAAGTCACCCATTTTCCCATGGGCGAATGAGTCCTTGATCAGGGCTTTTCTTGAATTTCTAAGCATTAAAATCTCTATTTTTTTCCTAAAACATAGAAAAATAGGGTGTGTCACCACAATGAATTGATGAACAATGTACCTATCTTCCTAGTTTCATTCAATATGTAAGCAATAATTTGCAATTGAGTAACAAAAATTAAACCTAACTAATATAGCAGTCAAAAAGGAAAGTTGTAAGAGGGTCAAATGTTGTGTACTTGCTGCAAAAATTGTTTTTTCAAACCTCACTAAGGACACATTCACCCTATGGAAAATGGGTCATGGCTAGGGATCAGGAAAAATAGTTTATGGGTTATATTCTTCTCATTCTGGACTTGAAGATTCTAGTCGGGAACTATCAGAAAGCCAAAAATAAATCTTGTAGCTCAGCTTCCATGATTTGACAAATTTCTTAGCAACTTTGACAACTTCTACATTTTTTCTCTCCAAAAGATCATCAACCTAAAACCTACAATCACACATCAAAGGAGAGAAAAATGTTGTTTGTTAGGGAATAGGGGTTTGCCTTGGTCAAACCCTATTTTGGTAGTTAAACCTTGAAATGAAATAGAAATGCATGAAGGAATGATGAATGAACAAATGCAATGTCACAACTCACCACACCTTAGTTGAAACCTTGGATTGTAGATTTGTAAACTAGCATGAAGTGGCCTCAATGAATGTAGATCTTGATCATGAACTTTGATATGAAATAAATTCCTTTGAATATACTTGATAGATCTTGAATGCTACATCAACACATTAGCTTAACAACATGCATGATGCATTATTCCTTTGACATGACAATTGGAATCTTGATTGCTATAATAATCTTGAATAATATGCCCTTGAATGCCGTGAAGTTTCTCTTGAATTTCTCTTGATTTCATAAACTTGCTATTAGGACTTGCTCATGAAATTTTCTACGTGAAACTAAGTTAAATAGTCTTGTATTTATACTTATCTTAACATTAATTCCCAAAATTCAAATATCACAAGCCGACATCAAATCTGGGATTTGAAAACATTAAAATATCACCAAAAACATATCCCAAGGGGGTCCTAGGTTTAATTGAGGACCCATTCGCCATGTGGCGAATGGGTCCTAGGTCACTCACTTAGGACACACTTCAGGAAATGTGAAATGGTATGTAAGAATAGGGTCCTAGGACCTAGTGAGCACACATTCACCATGTGGCGAATGGGTCCTAGATCACTACCCTAAGACAAACACCTTCTAAAATTAAGTTTTGTGTAATGGTATTTATGAATGTCAAGTTTTATCCCTCATAATTTACACTTAATTAGGCTTGGATTTGAATTAAAGGGTCCAATTAAGGCAAATTAACCTCAATTAATTAATAAATCCCTAGATTAGTGTGAAAGTGCAAAGATACACTTTACAACACCCTAAATAAGGCACAATTAAGTCCATTTAGTTTAAAAGGTCCCTAAACTTAATGTGAATGTGTAAAACATATTACAACACTAAATTAAGGCATCATTAAGCTCGTTTTATTATTAATTATTCCCAAATTAAGGAAAGAGGGATACTTTTTATGTTAATACATTTTTCCTCCAATTTAGTGAGAGTATGACCCCATGTCAAACTCACACTACATTAGATATTCAAGACACTTATGTGTGCAGCAATGACAAAGATACACAAACATGCAACGTGAAAGACTAAAAGAAAGAAAAATAAAAACAAAAACAAAAATAAAAATGGGTGGATCAAGCTTCGACAGTCTATCCAACTTGATGTGGATTAGGTCTCAGCTATTTGTCTAAAATGTGTACTCACTCTGGGGTAGTGGAACCTTAGGATTTCCACTAGGTGAGTTTTCCCAATGGGTGGCTTAGTGAGAAAGTCATGCCTATGTGTCGACTCTCACCATACAATGAGAAAACCATGCCTCTATTTCAGCTTCTCATCATACTAACCATACCAAAGTGATCCCTCTAATAACTTCAATAGGGTGCCACAACATGAAACTTTGAGCTTCACAAGGCCTAACAAGTTGTGTTATTCTAAGCACTTATGAACAACATGCTAGTAAAGGTTTTTTTTAAAAGGGATTTTGCTTAGTTTGTGTAAGGTCTTATTCTTAGGGATCATCCTACCTAATGTCTCCCAGAGAGGACAAGTCAAGAGTAAAAGATTCACAACTTAGGGAATGCAATGTATTGCATCACCACTAAGAGGAAACTCGTACGCTAAGAAATATTGCACTCTTGGATGACATCAAACCCAATGACACCACCAAGAAAAGGATGCATCACAAGAAAAAAGAAAATCGAACCATGAAACATGCAAAATGTCAAAAGATATTATCAATGTATGCCTCGACTTTAAAGTGGTTGCAAATGAATGCAAGATCTAAATCTCGGATGAAAAGGACTCCAAAATTAGAAAACTACAATGCTCAAAAGGTCAAGTTCACCAAAATGAAACATAGAAAAATAGGGTGTGTAACAAAAATTAATTGATGAACATTGTGCGTATCTTCCTAGTTTCATTAAATATGTAAGAAATAATGTGTAATTGAGTAACACATATTAAACATAGCTGATATAGCAATCAAAAGGCAAGTTTTAAGAGGGTCAAATGTTGTGTACCTATTGTAAAAAGTTCTTTTTCAAACCTCATGAAGGACTCATTTTCCTTATGGTGAATGGGTCCTAGCTAGGGCTCTAGAAAAATGGTTTATAGGTTTTGTTCTTCTTAGTCTACACTCCTAGATTGTAGTCGGGCATTGTCGGATAGTCGAAAATAAATCTTGTAGCTTAGTTTTCATGATTTCACAAATTTCTTACAAACTTTGACAACTTTGAAAAATTTTACAATTTTTATATCCAAATGATCTTCAACCTAAAACCTACAATCACACATGAAAGAAGAGAAAAATGTTTTTTAGGGAATAGGGGTTTGCCTTGGTCAAACCTCATTTTGGTAACTAAACCTTGAAATGAAATAGAAATGCATTAAGGAATGATGAATGAACAAATGCAATGTCACAAATCAACACACCTTAGTTGAAACCTTGGATTGTAGATTTGTAAACTAGCATGAAGTGGCCTCAATGAATGTAGATCTTGGTCACGAAATTTGATATGAAACAAATGCCTTCAAATATGCTTGATAGATGTTGAATGCTACATCAACACATTAGCTAAACAACATGCATGATGCATTATTCCTTTAACATGACAATTGGATTCTTGATTGTTGTAATAATCTTTAATAATCTACCCTTGAATGCCTTGAAATTTCTCTTCAATTTCTCTTGATCTCATAAACTTGCTATTAGGACTTGTTCATGAAAATTTCTAGGTGAAACTAAGTGAAATAGCCTTGTATTTATACTTATCTTAACATTAATTCACAAAATTCAAATATAACAAGCCAACATCAAATCTAGGATTTGAATTCATTAAAATACCACCAAAAACATATCCTAGGGGGGTACTAGGTCTGAGTGAGGACCCATTCGCTATGTGGTGAATGGGTCCTAGGTCACTCACCTAGGACACACTTCAGGAAATGTGAAATGTTATGTAAAAATAGGGTTCTATGACCTAGTGAGGACCCATTCACCATGTGGTGAATGGGTCCTAGGTCACTAACCTAGGACACACACCTTCGAAAACTAAGTGTTGTGTAATGGCATTTATGAATGTTGGGTTTTATCCCTTGGAATTTGCATTTAATTAGGCTTGGATTTGAATTAAAGGGGCCAATTAAGGGAAATTAATCTCAATTAATTAATAAAGCACTAGATTAGTGTGAAAGTGCAAAGATACACTTTACAACACCCTAAATAAGGTATAATTAAGTCCATTTAGTTTAAAAGGTCCCTAAACTTAATGTGAATGTGTAAAACACATTACAACACTAAATTAAGGCATCATTAAGCTCATTTTATTATTAATTATTCTCAAATTGAGGAAAAAGTGATACTTTTTCCTTTAGTACATTTTTCCCCCACTTTAGTGAAAGTATGACCCCATGTCAAACTCACACTAAAGTAGACATTCAAGACACTTATGTATGCATAAATGACAAAGATACACAAACATGCAATGTCAAAGACTAAAAGAGAGAAAAGCAAAAATAAAAAATAATAATAAAAAGGGGTGGATCAAGCTTCAACAGTCTATCCAATTTGATGTGGATCAAGTCTTAGTTGTTTTCCCAAAATGCGTGCTCACTCTAGGGTAGTGGAACATCAGGCTATCCACTAGGTGAGTTTTCCCAATGGGTGGCTTAGTGAGAAAGTCATTTTTATGTGTTGGCTCTCACCGTACAATGAGAAAGCCATGCCTCTATGTCAGCTTCTCATTATACTAACCATACCAAAGCTATCCCTCTAATAACTTCAATAGGGCACCACAACATGAAACTTCGAGCTTCAAAAGGCCTAACAAGTTGTGTTATGCTAAGAACTTATGAACAACATGCTAGTAAAGTTTTTTTCAAAGGGATTTTACTTAGTTTGTGTACTTGGTCTTCTTCTTAGGGATCATCGTGCCTAATGTCTCGTAGAGAGAAAAAGTAAAGAGTAAAAGATTCACAACTTAGGTAATACAGTGTGTCACATCACCACTAAGAGGAAACTTGTACACTAAGAAATATCGCACTCAGAGGACATCAAACCCAATGATACCACCAAGAAAGGGATGCATCACAAGAAAAAAAATTGTACCATGAAACATGAAAAATGTCAAAAGATATTATCAATTTATGCCCCCACTTTAAAGTGGTTGCAAGTGAATGCAAGATCTAAATCTAGGATGAAAAGGACTCCAAAATTAGAAAAATACAATGCTCAAAAGGTCAAGTTCACCAAAATGAAACATAGAAAAATAGGGTGTATCACCAAATGAATTGATGAACAATGTACCTGCCTTCCTATTTTCATTCAATATGTAAGCAATAATGTGTAATTGAGTAACAAATATTAAACCTAACTGATATAGTAGTCAAAAGGAAAATTTTAAGAGGGTCAAATGTTGTGTGCCTGTTGCAAAAATTTCTTTTTCAAACCTCACTGAGGACTCATTCACCCTATGGTGAATGGGTCTTGGCTAAGGCTTTAGAAAAATGGTTTCTACGTTATTTTCTTCTCAGTTTGCACTCCCAGATTGTAGTCATGCACTGGAAAAAAGCTGAAAATAAATCCTATAGCTCAGTTTTAGTGATTTGACAACTTTCTTAGCAACGTTGACAACTTTGAAAACTTTTTCAATTTTTCTCTCCAAATGATCTTCAACCTCAAACCTATAATCACACATTAAAGGAGAGAAAAATGTTGTTTGTTAGGGAATAGGGGTTTGCCTTGGTGAAACCCCGTTTTGGTAATTAAACCTTGAATTGAAATAGAAATGCATGAAGGAATGATGAATGAACAAATACAATGTCACAACTCACCACACCTTAGTTGAAACCTTGGATTATAGATCTTTAAACTAGCATAAAGTGGCCTCAATGAATATATATCTTGAACATGAACTTCGATATGAAACAAATGCCTTCAAATATGCTTGACAGATCTTGAATGCTACACCAACACATCAGCTCAACAACATGCATGATTCATTATTCCTTTGACATAACAATTGGAATCTTGATTGCTGCAATAAAATTTAATAATCTACCCTTGAATTCCTTGAAATTTCTCTTGAATCACTCTTGATCTCATAAACTTGCTATTAGGACTTGCTCATGAAAATTGCTACATGAAACTAAGTGAAATAGCCTTGTATTTATACTTATCTTAACATTAATTCCTAAAATTCAAATATCCCAAGCTGACATCAAATCTAGGATTTGAAATCATTAAAATACCACTGAAAACATATCACAAGGGGGTGTCCTAGGTCTAAGTGAGGACCCATTCACCATGTGGTGAATGGGTCCTAGGTCACTCACCTAGGACACACTTTAGGAAATGTGAAATGTTTGGAGAAAACCCTATGGTTACTTTTTTGATTTTTTTTTACAATGGTTTACTTTTTTTCCACCTACAGAACAAAGAGCTTGATGTTCAAAGAAAAACCTATATTTAGTAAAAATTGAAAATTAAATATATGATAAAATAAAAATATATCAAAACTTTACTTGTTGGAAATCTTGTTTTGGGGGCTAAAATCTTGTAAAATATAATTTTTAGATGATATTATTTAATCCCTCAAAAGGTAAAGAAAAAGTGGTTTTTTGCCAATATTTTGATAGGTGCAAAGGAGACTCGATTGTGGGTATGATTTAATACTAAAGAGGTTTCATCCAAGGGGGTTTGATCTAAGGGGGTCTTATCTATCCCTCTTTAATTAAAACCCTTTAGATTGAGCCTCTCAAAACTTAAATCATTAGTTTTTTCTAAAAATGGTGATTTCAGGAAAAAATCAGCATGTCCCAAAAGTAAGACACATTATTGTGGCAGCACCTCCCTCCAACAACAAATTTCTACATTAATTCAAAATCAAAATGGCCAACCTTCACAATATTTCAAAATAAATCCCTTGTCCTTGGATATATTGAGAACACAAATTCCACAAGGTATAGAGATTCCTAGATTTTAGAAATA
This sequence comes from Sequoia sempervirens, assembly GCA_007258455.2. Lineage (NCBI taxonomy): Eukaryota > Viridiplantae > Streptophyta > Pinopsida > Cupressales > Cupressaceae > Sequoia > Sequoia sempervirens. The sequence continues at coordinate 15,051,414 of VDFB02109042.1, forward strand.
TGGTGGGAAAGGAGATCTTGTTAACAATGTTTCTGCATATACAGCCTTATGTAGTGACTTAATTTTTTAGGATAAACTCTTCCCTAGGTCCTTGAAGGATATTGCTTTGGAATAGTTTTTCTCTTTATCGAATAATTCAATACATTCATTTAATGAACTTATTGATGCCTTCTACAATCACTTCCAAATACATATGGGTCCTAAGATGACCTTATTTGATTTAATGACATGCAAACAAAAGGATGATGAAAAGGTCACTGATTTCATAGCACAATACCAGATGCTTTACTCACAAATAAACATTAAGATTCTCGATGATGACCTTCAAATGATGTTTATTTACAATTTCAAAATAAATTCCAAACAAAAATTGAGATGTTGAAATTTCCCTCCTTCACATAGTTGTGTACTACCCTCCATGATTATCAAAATTTAGTTAGTAGTCGTGAAGTGAAAAATCTCTCTAGCCATCTTGAAAAATTTGAATCCACATCTCATAACAACTATCAACCATTCAAGAAACAAAATAAGGTATTTTTATAACTTAATCCCCCTCAACCAACTCAACATGTTGATAACCAAGTGGCTGCTATAAAAATGACAAATATATACACATTTACTGATAGAAATAGATAATTAACCTCACTACCTGATACCATTCATAATATAATGTTGCAGCCCTTAAACTAGAAACTAATTTCCTTACCTCCTATTAGAGCTCCTAATCCTTCTAGGCCTTTACCTCCAAACTATAGATAAAATGTTTATTTCCATTTTCATCGATAACATGGACATGATACAAAATATTGCAAGCATCTTAAACATCTTGTCAAAGAGCTCATTGATTCTAATCATATTGAAATTGGTGGTGTTAATGATCAAGGCAATAAGTTTGTAGCCCCTCCTAATCAAAGTTTTCAAATCTTTACTAATCATATGCCAAATCATAACATTTACTTTGTCAAAGCTATTGAAACAAAGAATGATGTGATGAATGTTGACACAAATGATGAAATCACGAAGAACATAGACAATGTGATTAGGCTTATTGAAGTTCAACCTCGTAAGGTCCTAACCTAAATTTCACTTGACATTTATTTCACAGCATGACATAATTAAACATGCACCCAATGGTCCTCTTTACATAGCTGGAAGAATCAATGACAAGCCTACTAATGGGATATTAATTGATCTCATTTGTGTATAGAATGTGATCACTAAAGAATTCTTAATTGTGCATGAGCTTTATCAAGATACTTATGAAAAATTGAAATCATGGATCAAAACACATAATGGTTTCGCTTACCCTACAATAGGCTCAATAACTCTTCCTTTAAAAGTTGGACCGAAAACATTAAGTGTATCATTTTCCACCATCCCGTCATTGGACCAATTTCATGTGAAGTTAGGCTATCCATGGATTCACTCCATGAATTTTGTCTCGTCGGTTGTGCATAAATGCTTTAAGTTTTGATTTGGAAATGATATCTTTACTATGCATCATAGTGGCTTTAATCTTGTGTCTTCTTGTGGGAATTTCTCATTAGATTTCTTTTGTCCCAAACCTATGGAACCTATTAGGCCTCGTGAGGACTTCTTTTTCAAATCTTATCAAAAATTTAAGGCAAAATTCATAGAAGAATTATCCCTTACTAATATTCCTTGACCTACGATTGAGCATCTTATCCTTAATGAAACCATGATTGAACCAAAATTCTTTCCAAGTAACCAAGACCAAAGCATAGAAAATCCTCCACCTATTTCCTATAAGAGACCATGAGATAACCAAATAGTCTTGTTGTGCCTCCTAAAATCAAACAAGTTTATAAAGCTAAAGAGAAAGTGGTTGAACAACCTCCCATGGTCCCTTTCATTCCTCCCTTAAGGGAAGAAAAGAAACCTATGGTTGATAAACCCACTCCTACACAATCGCAACTTGAAAACTAAATGAAAAGAAATCAAAATGCTAGAAGGCATAGGAGTATACGTGTTATTGCTTGTTTGTTACAAGCCAAAGAAGAAAAGAAAAACATAGAAAATCAAAATATAAACTTACCTCAAGCAATGCATGATGATTCTCCACCTTCACCGAAACAAGAAAATCCTAAACTTCAAATGCAACAAGAACAAGAACCTTCCATGGATATTTTCATTAGACCTTCTATTATGATTAACTTAGATTATGATAATGAAATTGTAAAAATCTATGAACAAGTGCATTATGAGCCAAATTCATTGTTTTCCTCTTCCATGAGCTTAAATGATGACAATCATGATGATCCTCCTACAAAGAGTGCTTCACCATGTGCTGAACTTGGTGCTTTTCCTAGTTTGTCACTTGATGTTGTCCCTTTAGATAGTTGTCTTCCTTCCACATATGATGAACAAGATTGGGATGCAAATGACCTGCTATAAGTTGACTCTAATGTGCCTTACTAGAGTCTTGTCTTCTTCTTTTTTTCATGTTCTTTTTGTGATTGCATGTGCATAATGTGATCCCCCATATCGTTCTGTCTGATGTGTCTTCATGTTCATTCCTCTATTTGTACCTTCATTCTTGTATATGTCGTAAACATTTATCTTTTATTTTGTCTTGTGTTTTCCTTTTGGGAATGACACAAGTCATCGAGACATTTAGCTTTTTTCCATGTTGACCCAAAAATCTTTTCTTTGTTTCACTCTCTATGCGTCATTCTTCAAGTTCTATGAGTTATTTGGGGAGTGATGATGTTTCTGAGCTCTATAATATCATTCTAGCAAAGACATACGCTGACCCTAAATTCATGGATCCCTTATATGTGATTTTGGGATTTCATTTTGGGGGCAACCCCTCTTGATGACGTAGATTCATTTGGAAACATATGACTTGGCATAGGGATTTCCAAATAAGCTCTCATGTATTCTTTATTGTTAGCATCTATCATTTTCTACTTTAAAGGAATTGCTCACAGCATGGTGTTAGCAATTTCTTTAAAGTGGGGCATACATTGGCATTATCATTTTGGTGATCTTGGACTATATCTTATGTTTCATTGTGTGGTCTTCTTACTTCTTGTGATGTGTCTTCTTCTTGGTGGTGTCATTGGGTTTGACATCCTCCACGAGTGTGACATTTCTTGAAATATGGCATTCATCTTAGTGGTGATTCTATGCATTGCATTCCCTAAGTTGTGAATATTTTATCCTAGAATTTTCCTCTCTTAGAGATATTAGGCATGATGTTCCCTAAGAGGAGACCTTACATGGACTAAGAAAATCCCTTTGAACATGTCTTATCCTAATTGCATTTTTTTCATAAGTGTTTAGCATATTTTTTCTTGCTAACCTTATGAAGTTCAAAGTTTCAACCCTTTTTCATGGCCACCAAGCATAACACACTTTGCTTGCATGTGATGCCTTAATTTTTCATAAGTGTTTAGCATAATGCAGCTTGCTAAGCCTTATGAAGCTCGAAGTTCATATTGTGTGGTGCCTCATTAAATTTATCGAAGGAATAACTTTGGTATGGTATGGGAGCCTAATAAGATTCTTTCATTTTCCACCCTTAGGGGCTCACCTAGTGGACAACAGATTTCACTAGCCCATGTGAGAGTGCATTGTTGTTTGCATAGTGGACAACGAGTTCCACTTGTAAATGTTTTTTGACAAACAGTTGAGGTGTGTTCCACATCGCATTGGATATTTGAGGCTTGATCCCTCCCTTCTCCCTTTTCCTTTTTCTCTTCCTTTGAGTCTTTGGCAATGTATGATTGAATATCTTGTCATTGTTGCAAACATATATATGGGCGGGTGCATGGAAATGGGTAGCCAATTTGTGGCCACTTTTAAAAAAAAGTTTTGAAAATTCATAACGTGAGCGCGTTATTATGTGCCCGTGTTATGGGTTGGTGTGCCAAGCCTAAGGCTTGGACACAACAAGCCCATAACGTGAGCACATTATAACGTGCTCATGTTATGACATGCTAAAAGTAAAAAAAAAAGTGAAATGCATTCATTCTTGCATTTTGACTGTGTTTTTTGTTTTGCCCGTGGCCAAAACCCCCATTTTTCGTGCCTGGGTTATAGGAGGAGGTATTTTGAAAAAATCTTCATCATGGTTGCTATTTCATCTCAAGGATGGCACCACGACAATGAGGAGGTGTGAGAGGTAAGGATTGTTTAAGCATTTTTTTTTTCAATTTGTTAGTTTTAGGTTGTATTTGATATTTATTTTTTTGAATTTGTAGGAGATGCAAATCAACCTGCAAACCCTCAAAACCCTCAACAAGAAGAGCAACCAAATCCTCAACAACAAAATCAACCACAACAACAACCTCCTCCACCAATCACTCAACACCCTCCTGGCACTTAACAAAATTTAATGAGTGAAATTGAGAACAACAAAAATCAATCTGAGGATTTAATCAGCACGTTGAGTGATCCAAATGGTTCAACCAGAGAAAGAATGACCTTAGAAAGTTCATTGAAAGATATGTTAAAAAATGTAGATTCAATTAGCAAACAAATAACTGGAAGGCAAGATAGGAGGCAGGCAGCTAGGGCTTATTACGTGGATAAAATATCATATAAAGATGTAAAGGATTTAAAAATTGCAAAAGGTGATTTGTGCTCATTATTCACTGACCCACACAAAAATCAAAATCTTACCCTCAATGCGAAGAGGTTTACTATTCATTGGTGCCACCATCAACAAATTAGGAACTATTTTTATGATACATGGTACATGGTTTTTGATTACCCACCATGCAACAATTGTGAAGTCCCACAATATTTCCTTAGAAAAGTATATAGTGAGTTCAAATTGAACAAAATCCCAAATTATTTTGATATAAGGGAGTTCCAGGGGAGAGGTGAGGGGTTGGCTCGGGATAGACATGGTGCACAACCAGATCCTACGCAGCAAGGGAGATGAGCTTTTACTAGGCTACCTCATGAGCACGTTGTTATAGCTTTCATCGTAAAGGAGAGTGTCGATGTAGAGACATTGTAGGCGATCAACACTTTGACCTAGAGTGTCATCTAGCATACTAGTCCTATTCTATAGTGCCATCCAGGGGAGTCTTCAAGTGGTGGCCTTCGAACCCATGTGTGTCAATCTTGCGGGGTGACTTGTTCATATGACCCCACTGACACTCAAGAAGTTGCTACACAGGATCCATTTGTAGCTATGAAGATGGAGAGGGCAGCTAACATTTTGCATGAGGCGTATGGCATTGATACTCAGGTAAAAGTTAGCATGTTCATTGAATTTAATTTATTAAATTTTGATTTTGAAATGCAAGATTAACTAATTTAGTTTTATGATTTTAATAAAATTGCAGGGTCACATTGTTGAGACTGGATACACCAGCCCTACACCTACTTATTTTTGCAGTACACCTATTGGTGGGGTATGTAACTAGTAAACAATTATAAATTTATTACATGTTAATAGCATTGTTTTATGAATGGTATTTTAATATCTGATTTTGGATGTTGAACAGGCTAATATTGGAGGTTTCGAGGGAACACCTTCCAGTGCCAATGGATTTACTCAAACCTGCACGTAGGTAATAGAATAAAGAGTTTAACTAATGAATTGTACTTAATATATTTGTGTAGTTTATATTCATATCGTTGATTATTTTGCATTGCACATCATTCAAACTCAAAGCATTACTTTGCATTCCATAACTAATAACTAGATGTTGACAGATGACAAAATTTCAACTACAATATAGTTGTTTAGAAAGTCAACATAAGCATTGATGCAATTACTCCACATAGCATAAGTAATAAGTCTAGGAGCAGCTTTCAATTGCATTTGCTTGTCATGGCATTCCATGAGACCATTTTTTACTACTCAACATCTTTTCAAATAGTTCACTGCCTTGTCTATGTTATGGATGCTTCGAAGGAATATATGAAAGAATAATAGTAAGCAATAGCATAGACAAGGTAATGAGTTTTTTGAAAAAATGCCTCAAAGACTCAACCTTTCCAACAACAACTTACATCGATGGATCATATCATTTTTAAACATTGCCCAACCTTTCCAACTTCCTACAATGACTCAATAACCTCTACAACTACTTTGACCCTTGGCATTCCATGTGCCTTTACACCTTTTTTGCATTTTTACAACATTTGAAATTGACAACTTTGTCAATATTTTGCAATTTTGCACTCTATGCCTAAATTAAATAAGACTATACAACCTCCAAAATGGCTATTTAAGCCTTTTTACATCATCAAAACACATTAACCAATTCAAACTCCTAAATTTTCCTCATGGAGGCATGTGCTTGCAAAGGTGCACCTACACGACAAACTATGGATGCTTGGAAAAAATCTATCAAAGCATAATAGTAAGCAATAACATAGACAAGGCAATTAGTAGTTTGAAAAAATTCCTTGAATAAATGTGGTCTCATGGTGATGGAATGCCATTCCATCACCATGAGACTACATTTCTTTGAGGCATTTCTTCAAACAGCTCACCACCTTTTCTATGATACCACATTTTCCATACATGTGTACCAAAGCATTTTATCAAACTACTCACTTCCTTGTTGCTATGACTAAAAGCCTAAAATAGGTGCTTTCCAACAAACTATGGATGCTTGGAAAAATATCTATCAAAGCATAATAGTAAGCAATAATGCCATAGAGAAGGCAATGAACTGTCTAAAAAAATATCTGAAAGAAATGCAGTCATATGGTGATGGAATGCCATGATGTGCATTTGTTTGTAATGGCATTCCATCACCACGAGACCCCATTTCTTTGAGGCATTTTTTCAAATAGTTCACTGCCTTCTCAATGCCACCATAGTTATCATACATGTCTACGAAAGCATTTGATCAAATGGTTCACCGGCTTGCTGCTATGGGTAAAATCCTAAAAACACATCCTTTCAAACAAGATATGGATACAACAAATAGTAAGCATGATAGTTAGAAAAATATAGTTCAATAAGTACTCAAATTTTTGTTCATTATCTCATACATTATAAGTCATGACGTGGATTGCTATTGTAGTTTTTATGATTGAATAACTTTTTGTTTTATTTTCAGATGTTGCAAGTCGAAACACCTTTGAATGTGATGAGGGTAATGGAGATCAATGTTTCATTTTCTATACAATCCTCGATGGCTCTGACAGGGGAGGTATGAGGCAAATTACTAAATTTCAATTTACATTCGTTGTTATAGATGTTAGTTAGTGAAAAAGCAAACCATTATTGATTCATAGTTTAATTTTTGTTTGGATGGTTTATACAGGGCTTTAGCATGCCTCAACCTGGGTGTGCGAGTATTTCCCTCATGGTGAGTGATCATCAGATGGCAGTAAGTGATTATTTTGTTAAATATATCATTTTTTATAATGTAATTTCCATATATTAATTTCTTTACTTCTTATTGTAATAGATAAAACTTCACCAAGAACTAAACACTAGGAGGAGAAGCAGGAGAACTCCTCAAGCATAATAGAAATGAGTGACAGATGTATCGCCATCCAATCGACAAGAAAAGGGAAAGAGTTTATTTTGTGAGCATGGAGAGCAATGACTTTTGATTCAGAGCCCTTTCTTGTATGCCTACGTGGCAGTTTTGTACATATTTTATATTGGATATATTTGACATTGTATGCCTATATGGCATTCTCGTAAGCCTATATGGCTATTTTGTACCTATATTTCATACTTATATCAACAAATATTGATGTATGCCTACATGGCTATTTGGTTAATACAAATCTTTTTTATCGATGGTGTCCATATTTTCATTCTAAATTCATGGTTAAATAGATATGAGTTACATGTATTCAAGTGTATACTTTACAACTTACGTGTATATTTTGTGACTTACGTGTGTTCCAATGTATACTTTGTGACTTACGTGTTTTCATGCGTATACCTTGTATTCATGTATATACTTTGTATTAATTTGTGTATACTATGTATTTGTGTGTATACTTCAAGGCTTACGTGTTTTTGAGTACTTTGCTTCCCTTATTCACATGTACATGCTTTACTTATTCGCATGTATACTTATTAATTGGTTATCCCTAGCATTGATCATTGTTGTCCTTCATGGTTTGTCTTGAATATTAATTGATTGATGCTAAACAACTTTATCTAAAAGAAAAAAACATGTTTTCAATTAGTATTCCATGAAATGATTCATAAAAAGATTCTAATATATGTAATCCTTTGATTGGAACAACTCAATTAAGCAAAGGATACATAATCTTCACAACACTTGCAAAACATAATACTCAAAGTAGATGAAGTAGTTAACTTCTTGACACATTATCGTACAAACATTTATATTCAATAGTCTTTAAACATTTTCACAACATAATCCTGATAGTGCAAAATGAATTGTTATGTTCTTGATGCGTCACCATATAAACACATTGAAAGATTTATATGTCAACTTTTTGCAATATTATTTCTTGTATATGAAATGGACTGGGGAGAAAGCAAGTTATAATTTATAATACAAATAAGAAATGGACTCAATGTTGTCCTAGACCCCCGAATAGATCTATTTAACAAAGCAACACCCTCTCAATCACTCTTCCAATTGAAAAACACCATTGGGAAGCATTTACTAGTTTGCAAATCCACAAAATCCACTATTTTTAAGGCGTGGTTGGCCCTCTAACTCGACTGTGCTCTAAACCCTCACTTTTCTCAAATTTCACTAGGGTTTATTGAAAACCCCATATCCAGGCATCATACAACCTCAAAACCTCTTCCAAAACTCTTCATTTTTCCTACACAAACTTAATTGACCACCAAATTATGTTTTCCCTTGACTTTACCCACTTTTACTCTCTCAAACCTCTCTTTTTCATTCAAAACCCCTATTTTCCTAAGTAGGGCATTATGCCATAACATACTTTTGACCTCCCTTGTCCTTGCAGACCATTTGAACACATCAAACTTCACAACCTCACCCAATTTCCAACCTATTCTAACTTATTCTCAAGCAATTTCTTCTTTTCACCTCATCTGCCGTTGCTTTTAAGGCCTAAATTTTGAATTTTGAAAAGGGGCAACATTAGTAATCTCTTTCAATGCTTTTACCAATGCTATTTTCTTATTCGTACTCCCTATCGTACTTACATAATTGACTCAAATGACCCCACACTAACTCAAAACTAAAAGCAAGATTACAAAATGGCCTATCATGGCCTTATTTGACATTATAATGACTAAAACCGCTAAACTAGACCTTCTTCATCAAATGAAAGAACAAGGTGCTCTGCACCAATGATCATACGTTTTTTGTGTGGAATAATCAGACTTCTAAACTGTCGTGTGTATATTTCTCTTTTCGATTGTTTTGCATGCCATCATAAGGGATCAAGTCGGTTGAACGTAGCTCGGAGAAATTCTATGTGTTTGGGTGTGAAAGAGAACTATTCCTAGCATAAACCTACCTATTGGGATGCACTAGAGTAGTTTGTTTGGTCACACGAATTGCAAAACTAAAGTTGCACCACTTTGCAACTTTTCACTACTTCTATTTGACACTTTTTCTATCCAGTAAAAATTGGACACCATAGGAAAATGACTTCGAGATAACAAAAAATGAGAGAGATTATTGTAGAAGGGCCCAACGCGATCCTATAGGCTCAGACAGAGAGTTCGTAAGTGTCATGATTTCTGAGTAATAGCCCATCAAAGTTTGCTTCCCTTTTGTACTTTGGACCTTTAAGGGATCAAGCCGATTGAAAGTAGATTAGAGTGTTTCCGCTTGCTTGAGTACAAAAGAGGACCATGCCTAGTGTAAAATTACCCATATGGATGCTTTCGAATAGTCTGTTTGGTCACACGAGTTGCAGAACGAAAGTTGCACCACTTTGCAACTTTCAACTACTTGCATTTGACAACTTTTTTTCCATGTGAAAATCCGCCACCACGGGAAAACCACTCTGAGATAGTAAAGACTAGGATAAATTTTTGTAGAGGGGCCCAACGCGATCCTGTAGGATCATACAAGAAGTTTCTAAGCATCACGATAACCGAGTAACAACATGTTGAAGTTTGCAGCTATTTTGCACTTTGGACTCTTAAGGGATCGATCTGGTTGAACGTAACTCAGAGTGATTTCGCATGTTTGGGTGTGAAGGAGGACCATGCCTAGCATAAACATACATATTCAGACATGTTGGAACAGTTTGTTTGGTCACACGAGTTGCAAAATGAAAGTTACACCACTTTGCAACTTTGCATTGCTTGCATTTGACACTTTTTTCATCAAGTGAAAATTTGCCACTATAGGAAAACCACTCCGATATAGAAAAAACTAATAGAGGTTTTTGTAGAGGGGTCTAGCACGATCCTGTAGGATCAAATGAGAAGTCTCTAAGCATCATAGTATCCGAGTAACAACATGCTAAATTTTGCAGCCATTTTTCACTTTGGACTCTTAAGGGATCGATCTAGTTGAATGTAGCTCAGAGAGATTTCACATGTTTGGGTGTGAAAAAGGACAATGCCTAGCATAAAAATAGATATTTGGATGCATTGGAACTGTCTGTTTAGTCACACGAGTTGCAGAACGAAAGTTGCACCACTTTGCAAATTTGCACTACTTGCATTTGACACTTTCCATCAAGTGAAAATTTTCTGCCACGGGAAAACCACTTCGAGATAGCGAAAACTGAGAGAGGTTTTCAGAGAGGATCCCAACGCAATCTTGTAAGATCAGATGAGAAGTTTCTAAGTATCATGGTATCTAAGTAACATCATGTTGAAATTTGCAGCCATTTTTCACTTTGGACTCTTAAGGGATTGATCTGATTAAATGTAGCTTGGAGCGATTTCGCATGTTTGGGTGTGAAAGAGGACCATGCCTAGTGTAAAAATTCCTATTCAAATGTGTTGGAACAGTCGATTTGGTTACACGAGTTGCAGAACAAAAGTTGCACCACTTTGCAACTTTGCACTGCTTGCATTTGACACTTTTTCCATTATATAAAAATTCGCCACCACAGGAAAGCCACTCTAACATTGCAAAAACTGAGAGGTTTTTTTAGAGAGGCCCAACACAATCCCATAGGATTATACAAGAAATTTCTAAGTGTCATGGTATCAAGTAACAACATGTTGAAGTTTGCACTATTTTGCACTTTGGACTCTTAAGGGATTGATTCAGTTGAACGTAGCTCAGAGCGATTTCGCGTGTTTGGGTGCGAAAAGGACCATTTCTAGCATAAAAAAACCTATTCAGACATGTTGGAACAATATGTTTGGTCACATGAGTTGCTGAACAAAAGTTGCACCATTCTGCAACTTTCAACTACTTGCATTTGACAACTTTTTCCCCAAGTGAAAATTTTCCACCACAGGAAAACCACTCTAAGATAGCGAAAACCGAGAGAGGTTTTTGTAGAGGAGCCCAATGTGATCCCATAAGATCAGATGAGAAATTTCTAAGAGTCACGGTATCTGAGTAACAACATGTTGAAGTTTGCACCATTTTGCACTTTGGACTCTTAAGAGATCAATCTGATTGAATGTAGCTCGAACTGATTATGCATGTATGGGTGTGAAAGAGGACCATACCTAGTGTAAAAACACCTATTCGGATGTGTTGGAAGAGTCTGTTTGGTCACATGAGTTGCAGAACGAAAGTTGCACCATTTTGCAAGTTTCAACTACTTGCATTTGACAACTTTTTCCCCAAGTGAAAATATGTCACCATGGGAAAACCACTCCGAGATAGTGAAAATTGAGAGAGGTTTTTGTAGAGGGGCCCAATGTGATCCCATAAGATTAGATGAGAAGTTTCTAAGCATCACAGTATTTGAGTAACAACATGCTAAATTTTTTAGCCATTTTGCACTTTGGACTCTTAAGGGATCTATCCGGTTGAGCGTACTTCGGAGTGATTCTATGTGTTTGGATACAAAAGAGGACCATGCCTAGCATAAATGTACATATTTGGATGCATTGAAACAATATGTTTGGTCATACGAATTGCAGAACGAAAGTTGCACCATTTTGCAACTTTGCACTGCTTGCATTTGACACTTTTTTCATTAAGTGAAAACTGGACACCACGGAAAAACCACTATGAGATAACAAAAACTAAGAGAGGTTATTGTAGACGGGCCCAACATGATCTTGTAGGCTCAAATGGAGATTTTGTAAGCACCATGGTTTTTGAGTAATACCTCGTGAAAGATTGTTGCCCTTTTGTACTTTGGACCCTTAAGGGATCGAGCCAGTTGAACATAGGCCAGAGTGATCTCGCATATTTGGGTGTGAAAGAGGACCATGCCTAGTGTAAATTTACCAAGTACTTAGAAGGAGATCAATAAAATTCATTTTTTCCTTGCATTTTTTTGTATTTTACCAAAAATTTGATATTTCCTTGAACTGTATGGTTTTGTACAGAGTGATTGTGTTCTCTTTTTCAATCTCTTTGTGTTTCCACAGACCTCATACATATTTAGAAACCAATTTTGATTTTATGTTGCTTATTTGGTGAAAGGGAATAAGTTTTATGGGGTTTGTGTTGCTGCCCCTATAGATTTTGATGGAAAAGGGCATGAAAAATGAGGTTTCACCCTAGGGTTTGATAAAATATTGCATGTAGAGGTTGGGTGATTGTCTTTTGAGTTTGTGTAGGTTATTTTAAGGTCTTAGGAGGTGGCATGTTCTGGTAAGGTGTGGAACCATTCCAAACCCTCCTCATACTAGCATAAAATAAGGGTTTTGTGGTTTGGCATGGTGGAGTGAGTTTCTCCTGAGACAAATTATGGATTTGAGGGTTTGGATACATAAGAATTGTTGGCCCAACAAGTTTAGGGGGTTTTTGAATGTTTAAAGGTATGTTCCTTTATAAATTAGGCCTAGTTAGCCTAATGAGGATAGTGAACGTCATTTTTGATGTACATGTTCCAAGACAGTCACTATTGATTTTGAAGTATGTGTTGTAACTCAATAATGGCTGTATACGCATAAAAATGATCATGTCTATAATCTTGGCAATTAATTAAATATTTATTATTTAATTAATTTCTCTAAAGTCTTCAACATATGATTAAATTTGATTAATTTAATTATATTGTTCATTCACTTTATTCTTCTTTCATAATTGAAATAAATTTATTTTATTTTATTATTTTCATGCGTCCACTTAATTAATTAAATAAATACATTTTATTTATTTAAATTAATTATCATCGTTTGAATTTAAATTAAATCTTTTGATTTAATTAAGTTTAAATATCTCTTTTTCTTCTATTTTAAATCCTTCTTCTAATTAATTAAATATTTCATTTAATTAGTTTCATAAACATGATTACCTTATTTAATTAAAGATCTTATGCTTTCTTTCTAAAATCACAATTAAATATTTTATTTAATTGTGAGATCTTCTGTTTTCTTCGCATATCATAATTAAATATTTTATTTAATTATGAAATCCTCTACTTTCTTCAAGATCCTAATTAAGACTTTCTTCATATCACAAACTTTCTTCTGCTTTCTTTAAAAGCTTAATTAAATATTTTATTTAATTAAGAAAAGCTGCATGTCATCCACAAGTAAATAATTGAATTTTTAATTCATTATTTATCATCTTTAAATCTTTCTTTTATCTTTTAAAAAAAAGATGATTTTCTATCATCTTATCTTATCTTTCTTTGAAAAAGAAAACAAAGCCTATTTTCTATTTTTATTCTATCTTTTTCTTCAATCTCATTCATCTTGCACCATTTGATCTGTCAGGAATTATCACAGCCATTGATCATATTAGCCAATCAAAATCTCTATAAATACAACCTCTCACAATTCATTTGGGAGGTTTATTCTTAAGTATCCTCACTATGTCAAAATTATTCTTCAAATATTCTATATTTCATCCATCATTCTCCTTCAAACCTTTACCATATCGTTATGCTGTTGAAGTGAACAACCAACATTCCTCCATTATCAACCTTCAAAATCTTGCATTCTTAGTATAGTATGCATTTATTTTAAAATATCATTCTTTAGTAGTCATTTTGTGGAGCTTAGCATACAAATCGGAGAGCTTTAGCAAAAATACTAGAGATAGAGGACAATGGGACGTCTTCAAAGGAGTTGCTGCATTGAGAGTTTGCTTTACTTTGTTTAATCAGTTTTCCTTTGATTTAAAGTTTCATTGGTGTGCTTGAAAAGTATTTATTTCATTTTAATACGCATATTTTCAATCACACAATGGCTATCTAGATCAGTCATTTGTTTGTGAAGTCATTTCAGAAGTTTGTGAGAAAAGGTCTAAAACTAGGGTTTGTTGGCCTACTAGACAAGGTAGAGTGAAGGGTTAAAATTGGAGAGATAGAGAGTTGTTGGTTGAAACTTTGTTTTAAAATCATTCATTTGAGGTTTTGTGAAGATTGACACCCCTTGCTTACATATTCAAATTAAAAAACACCTAATTGTAATCCATTCCACTAACCTACTTAACCCTACATCGGTGGAATGGCAATCTTATCACTTAATGGACTCTTAAAACCCTGTTTTGAGGGTTACAAACTAGTTATGATAAAGGAAAAGGAAAAAGTGTTGCAAATAGAAAAAACATCATCCTTTATTTATTAATTTTGCAATTGTGCAACTAATGCAAGTTTTGCATTTTAACACCAAATAACATCCTTTGTGCAATATCACTTCTCTAATCACCTAATGACCTTTTTGATACTTTGAATACATTACATATGACCTTCACATGACCTTTTTCACACATTGTTTACATTTCAAAATTCAAATTTTGAAAATTTTCCTATTGAAGGAATTTAGAGAACAAGGTGCTCCTGCACCAAACATGAACTCCAAAATTACAATATTTGAGTAAATCTCATTACAAGTAAATCTCATTACAATGCCTTAGGTACTTTGTTCTCATAGATCTTTTACAATGTCACTCATACATTCGAGATTATCTTTAAATGTCTACATCATAGGTGCTCATTATGAGGCTAACTTCAATTGAGTAACTTGAGATTCCCTCACTAAGCTTCACATGCTCTTTTATAATGGCTTCAAATAAGAATTGATATTTGTCAAGAGCATCAAAATAAGGATGTTGCATTGCTTTTTTGGCTGAGATTTCTTTGATGGCTCATAAATCAGCATTTTCTGCAATGAGAACCAATCAATTTTTAGTAGTTTACTTACAAATACACAAAGTAAAAGAGAAAAAGAAAGAGCATCCAAAATGCAAATGAAATGAAAATAGATGGAAGGAACTTACAGATAGGCATGCTAGTCTCTCAACTTAGTCACTCCTGATCATACATCTTCACTAGGAGTTCCAAGATACCTATTGCACACAACACCTTAGGTTAACTTCAAATGAATAACTTGAAATTCCCTCACCAAGCTTTGCACGCACTTTTGTAATGTATTAAAATCATGATTGAGATTTGTCAAGATCATCAAAATAAGGATGTTGCAATGCTTTTTTGGCTGAGATTCTCTTGGATGGCTCATAAATCTGCATTTTCTGCAAGGGGACACCAATCAATTTTTAGTAGGTTACTTACAAATAGGAAAAGTAAAAGAAGATGATAGAATTTCCATTAAACAAATTAATGTGCATACAAGTATAAATTAATAAGAATCGATGTGCATACTTACAAATTAATCCAACGAACCATTTGAGTCTGCTCTATTTTTTATTGTGTCAAGTATTGCCTCATGGTCAGACTCACGGACCTTCCACAAGACCTTGTTCAAAGGTCTACCCCCATATTTGGTCAAACAAACATTGGATGGCATGACAAGGTTCGAGCAATGAAAAATCTTATGATGTGTGTCAAAGTCCTAAAATAGCCAATGTTTAACACTCTTATGTGGGTACCTTCTAAGCCATGTTCTAGTAACAACAATTGATCCTATAGGGTATTTGATTTTTTCTCCATCTATAACTAGGGCCTCCAATTTATTTTTGGCCTCAACACAACATAAGTAATATTTTGTTCCCTCTTCGTTGTCTTCATCTGCAATAACTGCATAAAATTTCCCTGCATTGATATGTGCAGCAAATCTCTTGAAATTAGTCAACATTACAAATACACTACAAAGTAATATAAAAATATGGAATTTCAAAAACTAAGCAAGAAAATATATTACCTGATTGAAATAGATTTGATACATGGTCAAATTTGACCGATGATTTCATATGTGTTAGTTCCAATATCATCGGAGGGCGATACATGTGAAGTGGGCTAAGATAACTTGTTAACCATTTGTCAAACCACTCCCCTGACTCACAATCATTCCAAGCTTGCATTGTACATGAAGAACAAAAGCATGCCATCTTTCATGTATCAATACTCCATGAACCTCCATTTGAGCTAAGGAAAGAATGTAGCTCACTCGATCTTGTTAGTGTATAACAATCCTCATATGGTGAAATGTTAGTATCATCCATCACCCAAAAATATCTATGAACTAAAGATGTACCTTCATTACCTGGACCTATCAAATCATTACACCATTCGACAATTGATCTTGCATCTGTCAACTTTGCAATGTCTTTATACTTTAACTCTTCTCATGCTAATGCTTTTTTTCACGCATGCTCCTACACCATCATGCTCCCCCTTTCCATGCCTGGCCTCACAAAAGTTCCACATATTTTGTACACCTATAATTACATGCATCCTGCTCAACTAGTAGAACATGTACGGGTTCTTGAACTATCCTGCATAGTTATTCAACCATATTATATGTCAACTATATGTTATGCCCCTTTGAGCCAAATCACTCTAGAACATCTGGAAGCAACCTTGCACGAACTCTGGAGAATGTGTGAAATCATCACTAATATAAAAGTGATACTCCCTCAATACCTTCCTTTGGTCCTCTGTACTATCAGCTGCATAAATGATTGTTATTTGCACAAATATCAAAACTTGTGTTGAGTTGTAATACTGTGACTGCACCTCACGTTGTGGTTGTAGAGTGTAGTTCTCTACAAATTCAACCACTAATACTATGTTGCCAACTAGAAAGGTTTCCTTGCATAGCTTGAATTGTGTGTCTAGCCATCGGGCTCTATGGGTATGCCTTGCATACTCATACACTATATTGTCATGAAACATGGACATAAACTGATACACTGGAATCTTCTTAATAACCAAATCACACCTTTTTGCTTAAGACCCATCTTTTGTAGCATATGCCACTATTTTATGCTTCCCAAACTCTACTAGTTTTTGTCCCACCTCATCTGTGCTTTCCATATGTTGACATACTGGCATATGTCACAAGCCACTACAACACTTGCATGAACCATCCAAGCATGATGTCTTGTAGAATATTTGACCATCCTCTCTTTCACATAAATTTTTTATAAGAACTCTCTTGAAGATTTTGGTGGGGCTTCTATGCCACAATCCTACAAAACATCATTAGTATGCAAATCACAACATATAGAATGATAAACATCATAATGGTTCGAGAATTCAATATGTAATCTACAACAACAAGTAGTGCGTGTGTGATTTATCTTGACATAAAAAGGTTTAAGAATTTTTAAAAAAAATGACAAATACTAATTTGAGGATAATCCATTTGAAATTTATGAAAAAATTGGGTTTGAGCCATATCCAAAAAATGCTTTGGATGTGGCTCACGGTTCTAACTACCCTCTACCCTCTACCCTCAATCCAACTACCCTCAATGCTCTACCCTCTACCCTCAATGCTCTACCCTCTACCCTCAACCATAATCCCTGAACCCTTAAACGCTTAAACCCACTTAGTAAACTCTCTACCTTAATCCCTCAACCATTAAACCCTAATCCCCCAAACCTATACCTGCAATCCTATACCCTCTACCTTGTATATTGGACCCTCAACCCCTATACCCTCTACCTTGTGCATTGCACCCTCGACCCTAATCCCCCAACCCTATACCCTTGATCCTCTACCTGCAACCTTAAACCGTCAACCCTTAAAACCTCTACCCACTACCCTCTACCCTATAAACCCTTAAACACTCAACCCTAACCCCTAACCCCTAAACCCTTAAACCCTAAACCCTTAAACCCTCTACCCTCTACCCTCAATCCTCTACCCTCAACCCTAATCCCACAACCCTTAAACCCACTTAGTAAACTCTCTACCCTAATCCCTAAACCCTCTTGATCCTTAATCCCTCAACCCTTAAACCCTAATCCCCCAACCCTATACCCTCAATCCTATACACTCTACCCTATAAATTGGACCCTCAACCCTAATCGATCAATCCCTATACCCTCTACCCTATACATTGGACCCTCAACCCTAATCCCCCAACCCTATACCCTCAATCCTCTACCATCAACCTTAAACCGTCAACCCTTAAACCCTCTACCCACTACCCTCTACCCTCTACCCTCTACCCTCTACCCTCAACCCTAATACATGAACCCTTAAACCCTTAAAACCACTTAATAAACTCTCTACCCTAATCCCTCAACCCTCTTGACCCTTAATCCCTCAACCCTTAAACCCTAATCCCTAAACCCTATACCCTCAATCCTATACCCTCTACCCTATACATTGGACTCTCGACCCTAATCCCTCAACCCCTATACCCTCTACCCTATACATTGGACCCTTGACACTATATCCCCCAACCCTATACCCTCAATCCTCTACCCTCAGCCTTAAATCATCAATATTTAAACCCTCTACCCAGTACCCTCTACCCTATAAACCCTTAAACACTAAACCCTAAACCCTAAACCCTCAACCCTTAAACCCTCTACCCTCTACCCTCAACCCTAATCCTTGAACCCTTAAACCCACTTAGTAAACTCTCTACCCTAATCCCTCAACCCCTATACCCTCTACCCTATACATTGGACCACCAACCCTAATTCCCCAACCCTATACCCTCAATCCTCTACCCTCAACCTTAAACTGTCAACCCCTAAACCCTCTACCCACTACCCTCTACCCTATAAACCCTTAAAAACTCAACCCTAGACCCTAAACCCTCAACCCTTAAACCCTAAACCCTTAAACCCTCTACCCTCAATCCTCTACCTTCTACCCTCAACCCTAATCCCTCAACCCTAGAACCCTTAAACCAACTTATTAAACTCTCTACCCTAATCCCACAACCCTCTTGACCATTAATCCCTCAACAATTAAACCCTAATCCCTCAACCCCTATACCCTCTACCCTATACATTGGACCCTCAACCCTAATCCCCCAACCCTATACCCTCAATCCTCTACCCTCAACCTTCAACCATCAACCCTTAAACCCTCTACCCTATAAACCCTTAAACACTCAACCCTAAACCCGAAATCCTCAACCCTTAAACCCTCTACCCTCTACCCTCAATCCTCTACCCTCTACCCTCAACCCTAATCGCTAAACCCTTAAACCCTTAAACCCACTTAATAAAATTTGTACCCTAATCCCTCAACCCCTATACCCTCTACCCTATACATTGGACACTCGACCCTAATCCCTCAACCCTATACCCTCAACCCTATACCCTTATCCTTAAACCCTTTACCCACTACCCTCTACCCTATAAACCCTTAAACACTCAACCCTAAGCCTTGGACTGTCAACCCTAATCCCCCAACACTATACCCTTAATCCTCTACCCTCAACCTTAAACCACCAACCCTTAAACCCTCTACCCTGTAAACCCTTAAACACTCAACCCTAAACCCTAAACCATCAACCCTTAAACCCTAAACCCTTAAACCCTCTACACTCTACCCTTAATCCTCTACACTCTACCCTCAACCCTAATCCCTAAACCCTTAAACCCTTAAACCCACTTAGTAAACTCTCTACCCTAATCCCTCAACCCTCTTGACCCTTAAGCCCTCAACCCTTAAACCCTAATCCCTCAACCCCTATACCCTCTACCCTATACATTGGACCCTCAACCCTATACCCTCAATCCTCTATCCTCAACCTTAAATCATCATCCCTTAAACCCTCTACCCTATAAACCCTTAAACACAAAACCCTAAACCCTAAACCCTCAACCCGTAAACCCTCTACCCTAAATCCTCTACCCTCCACACTCAACCCTAATCCCTGAACCCTTAAACCCTTTAACCCACTTAGTAAACTCTCTACCCAAATCCCTCAACCCTCTTGACCCTTAATTCCTCAACCCTTAAACCCTAATCCCTCAACCCCTATACCCTCTACCCTATACATTAGACATTCGACCCTAATCCCTCAACCCGTATACCCTCTACCCTATACATTGGACCCTCAACCCTAATCCCCCAAACCTATACCCTCAATCCTCTACCCTCAACCTTAAATCATCAACCCTTAAGCCCTCTACCCTATAAACCCTTAAACACTCAACCATAAACCCTAAACCCTCAACTTTTAAACCCTAAACTCTTAAACCCTCTACCCTCAACCCTAATCCCTGAACCCTTAAACCCTTAAACCCACTTAGTAAACTCTCTACCCTAATCCCTTAACCCTCTTGACCCTGAATACCTCAACCCTTAAACCCTAATCCCTCAACACCTATACCCTCTACCCTGTACATTGGACCCTCAACCCTAATTCCCCAACCCTATACCCTCAATCCTCTACCCTCAACCTTAAATCATCAACCCTTAAACCCTCTACCCACTACCCTCTACCTTATAAACCCTTAAACACTCAACCCTAAACCCTAAACTCTCAACCCTTAAACCCTAAACCATTAAACCCTCTACCCTCAACCCTAATCCCTCAACCCTTAAACCCACTTATTAAACTCTCTACCCTAATCCCTCAACCCTCTTGGCCCTTAATCCCTCAACCACTATACCCTCTTCCTTATACATTAGACCCTCGACCCTAATCCCCCAACCCTATACCTTCAATCCTCTACCCTCAGCCTTAAACCCTCAACCCTTAAACCCTCTACCCACTACCCTCTACCCTATAAACCCTTAAACACTCAACCCTAAACCCTAAACCCTCAACCCTTAAACTCTAAACCCTTAAACCCTCTACCATCTACCCTCAACCCTTAATCCCTTAAACCCACTTAGTACACTCTCTACCCTAATCCCTCAACCCTCTTGACCCTTAATCACTCAACCTTTAAACCTTAATCCCTCAACCCTTATACACTCTACCCTATACATTGGACCCTCGACCCTAATCCCCCAACCCTCAACCTTAAATCATCAACCCTTAAGCCCTCTACCTACTACCCTCTACCCGATAAACCATTAAACACTCAACCCTAAACCCTAAACCCTCAACCCTTAAACCCTCTACCCTCTACCCTAATCCCTCAACCCTTAAACCCTTAAACCACTTAGTAAACTCTCTAACCTAATCCTTCAACCCTCTTGACCCTTAATCCTTCAACCCTTCAACCCTAATCCCTCAACCCATATACCCTCTACCCTATACATTGGATGCTCAACCCTATACCCTCAATCCTCTACCCTCAACCTTAAACCCTCAACCCTCTACCCTCTACCCTATACATTAAACACCCAACCCTCAATTCTCAACCCTCAACCCTTAATCCCTCAATCCTCAACCCAATACCCTAATCCCTCAACCCTATAGGTCGTCAACCCTTTATCCTCTATTCTCAACCCTCTACCCTATACATTGGATCCTCAAACCTCATATATATATGTCCCTCCCTCCTCTTCTCTCCTTCTCTCTATCTATCCATCCCTCCCTCTGTACCCTAATCCCTCAACCCCAGACCCTAAACCCTTAAACCCTTAAACACTCAACCCTAACCCTCGACCCTCAACCCTTAAACCCTCTACCCTCTACCCTCTACCCTAAACCCTAATCCCTCAACACTAATCTATCAACCCTTACACCATTAAATCCAAGAAAACTCCCTACCCTAATCCGTAAACCGTCAACCCTTAAACCATCAACCCTCTACCCTCAACCCTTAAACCCTAATCCCTCAACTATACCCTCTACCCTATACATTGGACCCTCAACCCTAATCCCTCGACCCTATACCCTATACCCTCAATATTCTACCCTCAACCCTCAACCCTCAACCCTCGACCCTTAAACCCTCTACCCTATACATTAAACCCTCAACCCTTAATTGTCAACCCTCAACCCTTAATGCCTCATCCCTCAATCCTTAAACCCTAAACCCTCAACCCCTATACCCTCTACCCTTTGCATATTGGACCCTCAACCTAATCCTTCAAACCATATACCTCAAACCTATACTCCCAAAACCTCTACCCCTCAACCCTAAACCCTTAACCCAAACCCTTTAACCCTAAACCCTTAAACTCTTCTACCCTATAATTTCAACCCAACACTCTCTAACATCAACCTCAATCCTCAACCTCAACCCTTTAAACCCCAATATCCCTAAAACCATCAACCCTATAGGCTCTCCACCCTAATCCTCACTCCTATACCCTCAACTCCCTATCAATACCTTCATTTACACATCACCTCTCCTACCCTCTCTAATTTTCTCTATCTACCTTGTCCCTCTTTCTATGTACCTCTCATTTAATCAATCCCTACCACCCTCTATTTCTCCCTCTATCTATCTCTCTCTATCTCCCTCCCACTCTCTCCCACTCCCTCTCTCTCCTTCTCTCTCATGTCTCTGCCTCCCACCCCCTCTCTATCTCAGGTCTCTCCCTCTGACAATGTACCTAGGTAACTCTCTCTATCTATCTATCTATCTATCTATCTATCTATCTATCTGTCTATCTATCCCTCCCACCCTACCTAGATAAGTACCTCTCACCCCAACCCCCTCTTTCTCTCCCTCTATTAGGTCACTCCCTCCCACAACCTCTCCCTCTCTCTCCCACTCCATCCCTCTCGCACTCCCTCTCACTACCTATCTCTCAAGTCTCTCCCTCTCACCCCCTCACACTCTCAAGTCTCTCCCTTTGGCACCCTACCTACATATCTCTCTCTTTCTCTTTGTCTCTCTGTCTCTTCCCCCCTCTCTCTCTCTCTCTCCCTCTCTCTCAATTATCTCTCTCCCACCCCCTCTCTCTCTCACTCCCTTTATCCCTACCACCCTACCTAGTTAAGTCCCTCTCACTCCAACCCCTTCTCTCCCACTCCCTCTCTCTTAAAATATCACTTTATCCATTTATCCCTCTCACCCCCCTCACACTCTCAAGTCTCTCCCTTTGGCACCCTACCTACATAACTCTCTCTTTCTCTTTGTCTCTCTCTCTCCCCCTCCCTCCTCTCTCAATTCTCTCTCTCCCACCCCTCTCCTCTCTCCTCCCTTTATCCCTCCCACCCTACCTAGCTAGTCCTCTCACTCCAACCCCTTCTCTCCCACTCCCTCTCTCTTAAACTCTCACTTCCACCCCCCCTCTCTCTCTCTCTCTCCACTTCCCTCTCCCACCATACCTAGATAACTCTAGATCTCTCTCTCTCTTAAAATTATCCCTCCCTTTAAAGACATACATAAATACATACATACAAGCATACATGTGCATGCATGTATATATAATCTTACATATAAGTAGGTATACATGCAATATACATGCATTGATACATACATGCATACATACGTACATACATACATACATACATACATACATACATACATACATACATATATACATTCATGACATACAAGCATACATGTGCATACAAACAAACAAATATATAGACATACATTCAATATGCATTTAACATAAAGCAAGACATGACGCGAGCGTGTTATACTACGCTCGCGTTATGTCTTGCTAGACATGCTCCCCACAAACGAAAATAACCATGTCAAAACTGACATATAACATGAGCACATTATAACACGCTCGCATTATATCTTGCTTTGGGAATCCCCAAGCCTTGGGATTGGTATTTTCCTTGGAATATCAACCCAAAGGCTTGGAGGGCATTCCCAATGACCATAAATGTTTTTTTGCAATTTCTACAATATTTTACATATTTAGGTTCATGCTCACCGTCAGGATTGCACATGGTTCAATATCAAAAAAAATTGAACATCTGGGTAATGTTAGGTTCTCTCTTAGCTATCCAATGATGTAATTTTTTTCACTTTTTGAAAATGTTAAGCCATTCATCCATAATTTATTTTGTTTGTGTGTCTCTTTTTTGGAAAAAAGTAGTGTTTGGTGTTTTTTTCATTATAAATTAACCGTTCATCGAAATTTCAAATAAATTATATTTTTAGAAACTAGACTCCATTCTACAAAAAAATAAAAATAAATAAAAAATCAATTACTTTCCAAAATGTGTAGGGGTAGCACGACCAAAATTCTATTTTTTAGGAAGTGTCCACTTTGAAAATTAGTAAAAATAAAATATTCATTAAAAAATTATCAGAAAAATCGTGCATCAACTACATACTATTAGCTAACTTCTGACCTTAGCGATTTTAAAAATACTAAAAAAAAAGTTCACCGTATGAGGGTCATACAAGAGTTGCTATGTTATGTTTTTCTGACAAAAACAACACCAATTTATGTACGTCCCTCATTTGAACCCCTTAATCTCAACCATTTTCAAAATAAATTAGTAGCTTAGAAAGTAGACTCAGAGCACTTGAATCCTTCTTTTTGTTCCATCTCAAAATTTTGAGTGTAAGTATCCTCAATTTCACATCCAAGGTTAGTATTTCCTGATTTCAGAAAAAAAAAAGTGGCCACTTAAGCCCTTTTTTTGGGAACCATCTTGGTGCACTTACCCATATGTTTAACATAAGCATGTGTCTCCTTGTGCCTTTGTTGGTTTTTCCATGAGATCTTAGATCACAGGGGCTTGATCACCCTCCTTGATCTTTGTCCGGTTATCCTTCCAACAATTTTACAATTAGACCTCTCTTGATTGTCTACTTTAGTGTGAGTTTGACACAAGGTCATTCTCTCACTAAAGTGGGGGCTAAATATAGTGCATAAAAATGTAACCCTTTATATTTTCTCACTTGCTTGGGCCCTCCTATTTCAAACGAACTTAATAGTGCCTTAATTTAGTGTTGTTAAATGTACCTGTTTACATTTACACACTTATTTGGGCCCTCTTAATTAAATTGAGCTTAATTATTCCCTAATTAGCCCTTTTATTCATTTACAAGCCTGATTAATTACATTTTTCGAAGGGGAAACCTAAAAATAATTAATGCCTAAACATAACACTTTGTATTGAGCAATGTGTGTTCCAGGTATAGGGACCTAGGACCCATTCGCCCATGGGCGAATGGGTCTTCCCTAGACCTAAATGGACCTAAATTTTAATTATGTTTTTGGTGGTATTTTAGCATTTCTAAATCTATAATTCAATGTTAGCTTGTGATATTTGAATTTCAGGAAATTAAGGATACGTACCTATAAATACAAGGTCATTTCACTAAGTTTCACCTAGATATACAAGAGAATTTTCAAGTGAGAAAAAGTATAGAAAATTTGATGATCAAGAGCATTCAAGAGTAGATATATCGTAGATTTATTGCATCAATCAAGATCTAAAAATCATGCCAATCTTTTTGCATCATGCATTTTTTTGGAGCTAACATTATGATGTAGGTTTCAAGATCAAGTTCAAGCATTTCGAGCATCAATTTCAAGTGTCAAGATCCACATCCA
The DNA here is from genome assembly GCA_007258455.2 of Sequoia sempervirens. Lineage (NCBI taxonomy): Eukaryota > Viridiplantae > Streptophyta > Pinopsida > Cupressales > Cupressaceae > Sequoia > Sequoia sempervirens. The sequence continues at coordinate 15,076,971 of VDFB02109042.1, forward strand.
ATTCAACCATCTCATGCAAGTTGTAGACCTCCTCAGATCTCCATTATCAAGGTTTAGATACAACTTGGTTTGTTGAGTGGTAACATAGCTTTGTTCATCCTTCATTCCCTCTTTCATTTCATTATATTAATTCAAGGTTTGATTACCAAACGAGGTTTGACCAAGGAAAACCCCCATTCACCCAAAAAAAAACATTTTTCTCTTTTGTATGTGTGATTGCAAATTTAGGTTGAAGAGTACTTGAAGACCTTTTGAAGATAAAGATTTACAAAGTTGTCAAAATTGCAAAAGTTGTCAAAGTTGTCAAATCACAGAATCTAACCTACAAATTGGATTTCTAAGTTTTCGACATTGAAACCTAGACAAATCAGAAGCTACAAATCTACACCAGAGGCTCCTGAAAGATTGTTGAAACACCTATACTTGGACCCATTAGCCCATGGTAAAATGAGTCTCAGATCATCTTCTAGAAAGCACTTTTGGTGACTGGTACACATCTTTTTTTCCTTAAATTTGCATTATGTTTTTTAGTTCTGCAAATATTGAGTTTAATCTTCTAGTTTCAAGTGTTAGAATGTATTTTGGAGTTGATTTGTTATTTTTTGTTTTTCTCCCAAAAGTGTTGTTTGACCTTGACCCCCATCCTTTAGTCATAAGGAAATCTAAAGGTTCTCTCTTTGGGTTGATTCACCTAAGGGTTGATAATCAATTCTTTGTGGGGATCTCATTTCCTAATGAAATAAAGGAAAATAGGCCCCTCATCACATCATATTTTAATCCACATATTTAATAGAAAACCCTAATTTTCTATGTTTCATATGCTTTATGTATATTATAAAAAGGAATTAATTAAATTAATTAATAAATTAAAAAATCCTATACTTTGTGATAGAATGTTAGAAAATAATGATTACTTCTCTTATTTATTTGCATCTATGCTTTTGTAATTAGAATTAACATGAATTAATAGTATGGCTTAAAATTTATATGTTTAACTCCTTTGTGTTCAAACTAAATAATGTGATAAACAAGTATATCTTTCTTTTTTATGTCACTTTGTAGTTTGCACATCTAGGTTGTGGGTATGAGTACTTGTTCAATAATATAGGGTGAGACTCTATCTCCCATAAATATCCTTATGATATTTTGGGTGATGGTGGTTAAAGTATTCAACTTGTACTTTGTGTTAGTTTGAAGTATGTTGCATCAATGCACTTTCTACCTTCAAGTGGATTGAGGTGCTTATGCTTCTCCACTATGTTTTATTTGTCATAATAAAGTCTATGTGTGTGTATGTGAACATGCATTATGCTCTAGAAATTGTTTGTGTCTATTAATGTGAAATAATTTTTGGCTATGCTTTCTTCTATTTTTCTCCTTATATCTAGTTTGGGGGTATTAAAAAAATTAGAAAATAAAATTTGAGGTTCATTCTTATGTAATACAAGATAAATCTTAAGTGGTACAAAAATAAACTTGGGTAGTGAAATGACAATCTTGAAGTAGGGAATGAATATATTGAGTTAGGTGTGAGTGAGATGCAATAAATGATAAATAAATAGTGAATGTGTGGTAAATTAGAGGAAATAAATATATATATATATTGGGGTATAATTCGGACCTAACATAAAAATGTGTCACTTATTAATATATAATTACATTTAAAACCTTCCATTAAAATTTAAAAAATAAATAAAAATATATATAAATTTCTCATTTGAATAGGAAAGAATTAAAAAATTTACATCCTATTATCTCTAAACAAGCCTCCTTATTATCTTTGGCTAAGCTTCAACCATTTGTGACCAAGCCTCCTTGAGATCCACAATAGATTTCTAAAATTTAGCATCCAATCACCTTTGGCAATGTTGAGATTTATCCTTACACTAGAGGATTCCTTATTGTTGTGTTTGACAATGCCAATGATATGGATGCAGTGCTTGAAGGGGGTTAGATATGTGGTGATCACTCTTTAGTGATGAAAACGTAGTTTCCCTCCTTCAACCCTATGACTCAACCTCTCACTATCAAGCCTATATGGATTTAGTTACCTAATCTTCTACTTCAATTTTGGTTGGAATCTTGCTTCATTGCCATTGATAATACTTTGGGACATTTTTAATTGACTAATCTAATGAATTTATGCTCAAACATGAATTTCACTTGCAAATAGGTACATTTGAGCTTATCCAAGACTCTTCAAGTGGATATTATCTTGTAGGTGGATAATTGACCATGGGTTTAGCCCCTTGACTTGGAAGGCCTCCCTTTCTTCATTATCATAGATTTTTTTCTAAAGGTCATTTGGCATCAAATTTTACTCACCCAAAATACAATGTGGATTCTTTAACTTCTTCATGGTGGGATGTTCTCTTGCACCATTTTACTAAATTAACACCTTGATGTTGCTCCCTTGATTTATTAAAGTGATATTTATAAGGATGTTGAGTTACCTCTTGTGGGGTGAATCCTCTTGGCCCTTTGGCAAGTAAGGCTTCTAACTTGTTTCCTTTAATTGATGGATTGTTGGAGTCTCCAAACATGCTACTCCTTCGATGATGGTTTCAAACTTGCATATAGGAGATGATCTTGGTGTCCTTGCAATAGTGGCTCGCATTCTACCAACAATGGTTGCTCCTAATGGGGTGAATTCATTCCCTTTAGGCATTGATCATGAGGTCAAATTTATATCTTGGATGGTTGTTTAAAAAGCAGGAAAATTCCTCCAAATTTTGGTTTGAATCCATACTTCTGGAAGGGAGGAGGTTTGCTAGGGAAGGTTTATGGATTATGTAAGTTGTTTTTAGCATTTTGTGATCTAAGGATAAGCAATGTACTTTTAGTGTCATTTGAAGTTTGTGATCTTGTGGAGATGTTGGCTTTCATCATTGTGCCAAATTTTTTCAACCTTATGTTGTATTTATTTCTCTTTGAGCATTGTATTTTGTAAAAAATTCGGACCCCTTTCAAAACTCTCTTTTTACTCTTTATAAAAATAATTGGCAAAAATAATTAATACTAGAATTGAACATATAAAACTTAGATAAATGCCTATTAATTTTTCTTTAATTATCAATTTATTATAGAACAAATGCCTATTAATTTTTCTTTAATTGTCAATTTATTATAGAGCAAATGCCACATATGTAGAACTTTAAATGTGTATAATGACTGACCTTATGGATAAGAAAACTATATTAATTCTCCAACAAGGATGAATTCAATATAAATAGTATAGCTCATTAAGATTTAGAAGATCTTATAGGACATGAATTGGCTTTTATTTCTAATTTAATGAAAATATTATTTAAAACAAAGTGTCCATAATCCTTCTAAATCATTATTTAATGAAAGAGTTTGAATCATTGGCCCATTAACCATAATAAATTATTAAAAACAAGATTTATTTTTAAAATATCTTTCATATTATGCTAAATTATTTTCTTAATTAATATTTCTCAAAAAAAATCATTTATTTATTTGGTACATATTATTTTATAATTCTTAATAGAAATAAAATGTAAAATTATTATTTATTGTTTGATTATTAAACTAGTTAATATCTAAATAAAATGGACCAAGCCTAGTAAACTATATCTATAATCATTTTGTTAGATTTGATTTTGAAGACTTAGTGTCCTGATTTAACTTTCTATTTTATTTATACATAATTTTTGAATATCTTTTAACTTTATTAGTATGTTGTTTTTATATCAATATAATTAATTTTATAATGACATGTAGTTATCATATACTTAAAAATAAAAAACACCACTCATATTTTTTATAAAAAATGATAACTATAAAATTAAACTTTAAAAGTAACATATAAAAACATAATATTTATTACACTTTTAAAGTAAAAGTAAAACAACAGAATCATCAAAATAATAAATGATAATTATTTAAAAGTAAAATTAAAATTTACATAAGATGGAGGCTAACGGTCGAATGCTCCTTGCTATTGCGACAACCAAGGTTTCGCTTGGTCTGAGCTCATTTGGGAAGGAGTCTTAGGGAAAATCTTTTGGTGTTCGGCGCAAGGACATTAGCAACGAGGAAATGAATGGTAGGAGAGAACAAGTTGCATGCGCAAAGAAGATAGCAGGGCTTTCTTTCAAAAAGTCCTATGGATTTCAGCCCAACAAAGGTTGTAGCATAGAGAACTCGGCCAAAGCAAGTTTACAGAGATTATCAAAAGAAAAGGAGATGGTTGTGGGGTGAATGGCAGCGTCCTTCATTTTTCACATCCCAAATCAAGAGTCGAGGGAAGGGATGCCAACAACCGACTACAAAATTCTATAGACACTAGGGTTTTGCCTAGGTCGTGCTCTTTGGGGATGACTCCTTAGGGGACGAGTGATGGTTTCTATGTAGGCAGAGTCTGCAACAATGACATAGATGGTCAGGATAGCCCAAAAGAAAATGTTGGGAAATCTTCAAGGCTAAGTGGTGTAGGCTCTGCTGTAGAAGATGTTAGTCAGATTCAGAAAGGTGGACAATAGGCGATGTAGCTTCAGGGGGAGAAGGAGTTGTTAAAGGATCAAAGACACAGAAGATTGAGAGGAACCAATCTGGGCATGCTAAGGGGGAAAAGCACTCAACCAAAAGGTCCATAGGTGGGGGAGGAGGGGATTCTACTCTCCATCCCTATGCTAAAACAATCACACTAGAACTAGATAGTGAGTTGGAACAAGGAGTGGCATTTCATGAAGAAAAAAAATTGGGTTGGGCCTGATTGGGAGATTCAAGGGATTATGGCCAAGCTTGACAGATCTCCACAAGTGGATCTCTAACCACTGGAAGCCTGTGCTGGAAGGGTATGTTCAAATTTATCCCATGGCTAAGGGCTTTTTTATTGTTGTTTTTGAAAAGGAGCATGATAGAAATAAGATCCTTTGTGACTATCACTGGGATTGGGAAGAAAAATATACATTGATGTTAAAGCCATGGCATCCAACTTTTAACCCAGCCATTGAAGTGTTCAAGAGGGTTCCTCTTTGGGTGAGACTTCCTAACCTCCCACTATAGTTTTGGTTTGATTCATGCTTAGAGGCTATAGGGAACTCTTTAGGAATATTTTTAATGGTGGATGAGGGATCTTCAAATGTTCTGCATTTGACTTATGCCTGCATTTTGGTAGAAATGAATGTGTCCAAGGTGCCTCCAAAGGAGATTCGGCTAAAAACTTCGAAGGGATGTTAAGTGCAACCTTTGGATTATGAAGGGGTACCCTTTAGGTGTAGAATCTACTATCAACCTAGGAATTTGGCAGCTCAATGTAACAAACATAGAAAAAAAAAATCTACCTCTTGGTGGAAAGATATGGCACCCCAACACTATATTGTGGAGAAACAGGAGGAGAAGCTAGTGAATTCTCAGTTGAATGAAAGTGAAGAGGAGGGACAGGTATTTGGGGATCTGATTCAAGAAGGGAAGGCGTTGATGAATGAGGTTAGAAGGGAGGATCAACAATAGAATAGTGTTGTTTCAACACACGAAGGGAGTCTGGTGGAGAACAGTGAACAAACTATTTTTAATGGAATTGATAAGGATTTGAACTTCAAAAATGGTGCTACAACACCTGAGTGTCGAGAGAAAAAAGGTGTGGTGAGGCCACAAGATAACTTAGATGTTGGGAAACGAAAGGCTGATAGTCAGAGTCAATAAGCAATTAGCAGTTGGAATGGTGTCTGGAAGAGTCCCCGTGACAATTCATTGGAATGGTAGAAGGAGGTTGCAAGAGTGGAGGACGAGTGACAAATGGTCAAGGGGAAGAAAGCAAAGAAGGAAGAGAAGAAATCCTTTGCAATGGTCCTCTAGTCTCAGACTAAACGAAGACCAAATAATGATTCAAACTTTTGACCTGTTCATAGGTCCTTTACGGGTTCTTAGCTCTAAGACTAGTTGCCAATTGTAGTGAAGCTTCATTTGTAACACATGGGTTTGATTTTAGCATAAATTGGCAATAGGGCTAGGGGTGCTTGTTTAGGAAATAGTGGGGTTTGGATGGGATTTTAATTGATGATGTAATGAGAATAGCCTTGTAATATTTTATTTTTACTATTAATAAAATTAACTCCTTTACCAACTAAAAATAATAATTAAAATTTACATACTAAAGTAAAATAATTCTTTAAATAAAAATAAAATAAATCTTTAGTAAATATTTGTACAAGAAATATAGGAGGGAAAGATATGTGGATATAGTTACTATTTGGGTCTTTATGTAGTAGATTTGCAAAAGGGGTTTTCAGTAAAGGGTAGTATATCTGCACAAGAAGTATAGGTGGTAACTGAGTGCCTATAATAACTGCAATCATTTTGATTTTTTTGCTCTTTGGCATATTCAGGCATTATGTAATCAACTTTTATTATTAATATGTTATATGGGCCTTGTGCCTTTTGCCTAAAAAAAAATTCTTAAGTAAATAAATAAAATAAAATAACTTTTCACTAAATAAAAATAAAGCAAACAATGTAAAAAAACAATAATGATTCTTAAATAATTTTAAAGTAAAATAAAACAACTCTTAAGTAAATCAAATAGTTCCACTAATATATAACAACTTTTTAGATAGATATATTTAAGATATTTATATTTGTTTTTATTTTCAAAAAATACCTAAAAATTATCTCACATTTAAAAATATTAAGTAGTCCTTTAAAATTATTTTACTTTAAAAATAAATAAATAAAATTAATCAATACAACAAAAACACTTGTGATTGACACATCCATATTTTCTATCAACCAACTTACTTTAAAATACAAATAGAAATATTATTTTTATTAAATTTTAAAACACAAATATTTTTTATTAATAAAAGATGTTTTTCAAAATACCCCAACCTTTTTACAAAGCCAACAAAACTACCAAGAATTAACTACAAAATTAAACAATGATATAGAGCAATGATATACATACCTACAAATGTTAACAATAAAAAAATACAAATATTAAAAAATAATAATACAAATGTAGTTTTTATTTTAATATTTAAAAAACTTTTACGCACACAAGTACTTGTTCATTTTAAAGAATTTGTATTGAAAGGAGGTCACAAGTTCATATGTCTCTAAAAAAGTATTTATTTATTTGTTCCATATTATTTTATAATTTTTAATATAAATAAAATGTAAAATTATTATTTGGGCATGAGCCCATGGTGCATTGGATGAGTGGTGGTGTTGTTGTGATCACCTAGGTTCAAGTCTTGTTGCTACTAATGTTACCTAATTTTCACCCACAGGCTCAATCAGATAGGATAAATCATGTGACAGAGGTTCGAGAAGGCCAAATGGAGCATTCGCACAAAGGGAAAAAGTCATGAATCTGATGCTAGGTCATAGGGAACTCAGTTGGGAAGCTTGCCTTGTTCAGGTTCAGCATGAAAATCTTCTAAGGAGAGTTGCCAAGACCTTCAGAATGTCTCATCGACTAAAAGGGCTCTCGCTGAATGAAGGCATCATCCGGAGGAAATGGTTGCATCGAGGAAATAAAATCATCTCGGGCGAATGTCTAGCCGATGGGCCGATGTTTCGGCGATAGTAATGAAGCTCAGCAGGAGTCTCCCCGATAACAAGTGTTTTTCCAAGGGGATGATGCATTCGGTATAGGGTTGTGCCCTCAACAAATGGTCTTACCAATATGGTCATGTCTCCTCGACAAGAAGGGTGAGTCTCGGTGAGGGGAGGCATCTTTGTCAGAGTGTCTCACCGAATGCAGGAGGTCTCCCTGACATATTTGACATCGGTGTAGTTTCCAGCCTTCGGGGTAATGTCTGGCCTTCGGCATAAGGTCTCAGTAATGCGGAGGGTCTTGTCGATATAGAATGAGCTCAGGGAGAAAGCAAAAAAAGGGTCACTAAGAAGTCTCGGCGACCTGAGGATGTCCTGTCAACTAGTGAACAACTCAGCGAAAGAGAGGACCTTGGTGTGAGGTCTGGGTGAAGAAAGGAGGTCTCACCGACCAATGGGGAGTCTCATCGAACAAAATGATAGGAGCTCAGAGAGAATGGGGCCGTTCGCCAAAGGGTCTTGCCGAAGGGTGAAGGTCTCAGCGATCAAAGAGATTTCTGTGTGACTCCAGGGGGCTCGTTGTAACATCTTGCCGAAAGAGATATGTCTTGCCAATATTCTGGGCGATAACAAAGGCAATATTGGCATGTCTTTTGGGCTCACTAAGAAGTCTCATCGACAGTTCCATGTTATGTTGGTGGTTGCAGGAGGTTTTAATCGCATCGGGGAGACACAATTAGTGTCTCACTGACATGCGATTCTACAGGAAGAGCTTTTGACTGCCCGAAGAATCTATGTGGAGTAGGCTCAACCAATCAGAGAAAGCTACGAAGTGAATCGTTAGTAGCTGAACTAGATGAAGAAGATCAATAGGATGAAAAGCAACGTGTATCTGTTCTGAGCTTAGGAGCATTCAAAGCACTCGACAGGGAGGTTCAAAGGTGGACACGAGGATCAGAAACGAATGCAGTAGTTGCGAAAGATCTGAAGGATTCTCCGGGAATGTTTCTTCACTGACATAGGCAACAAGGACACGGGGATACATCATTAATTTCATCAATAGATCTGAGGGAGATTTATCCTGAAGGGAGATATTTTGTAAGCCCTAAGGGGCCGACACTCTTTTGTATATAGGGCATTTTTGCCTTTTTGTAAACAGTTCGGACTGTGCATTTTGGAGAGTTAGTGATTTTTGACAATCCTCTCTCTGTTGATGTATGCTTTGTAGCTCAAGTAAGAATCTGGAATAAAACACAGAGTTTACCTCGGAAGCTAGTGTTAATGTTTGTATTACACTTAGTTTTGTATTTCTTTTAGATTATGCAAGTTCTCAACCGTGTTTTCTAAAATCTATATTCATACCTTAAAGCTGTGAATTCATCTTTCCTTCTGAAGATATGTATGTAGAGCAAGCCTTTTAAGAATAGTGCATAAGTGGGTCATGTTGAATAAGTAAAAATACTAACTATTAGCTTCTCAGTGTACGTTCATCTTGTTTTCTTTTCATGATTTATTATCAACCCGGTGTATCACCATAGTTTAGTTTCATTCATGTACTCCTTCTCCTTTTTCCCTTTATTGAATCGTTAGTTTAAGTGATACCCAAAGGAAGTCGGCCTTCTTCGGAGGTTCATTTCATTTTCTAGGTGACCCATAGCCTTGAAATGATCCCATGTTTCACTAGAAAGCTCAGTCTCCATCACTATGCGTAGGGTGCATTTTCTAGGTGACAACAGTTAACAATAAAAAATACAAATATTAAAAAATAATAATACAAATGTAGTTTTTATTTTAATATTTAAAAAAACTTTTACGTACACAAGTACTTGTTCATTTTAAAGAATTTGTATTGAAAGGAGGTCACAAGTTCATATGTCTCTAAAAAAGTATTTATTTATTTGTTCCATATTATTTTATAAATTTTAATATAAATAAAATGTAAAATTATTATTTGGGCATGAGCCCATGGTGCATTGCATGAGTGGTGGTGTTGTTGTGGTCACCTGGGTTCAAGTCTTGTTGCTACTATTGTTGGTGAAAGGGTGGTGTTATTGTTGTGACCACCAAGGTTCAAGTCTGCGGACTTGACCATAACATTGCTACTATTGTTGGAGTTCTCATCATTGTACCAGGCATTAGTGCTTGGGACCCACTCCCTCGCTGGGCTAGTGTGCTCATGGGCCTTGTGCCCTTGCTGGGCTATTGTGCTTGCGGGAGTGGTGGTTGTTGTGCTCGCGAGCCGTGTGCCTCTATTGGGCTTCCCACTCATTAGAGTGGTGATTTTTGTGCATCCATGTCGGGATGAGGTAGGTCCCCATTTGTGGCCTCTAGTCAAAAGTGCTTAGCTTTGGCTGAGTATTATGAATAAAAAAAATGTAAAATTATTATTGATTATTTGATTATTAAACTAGTTAATATCTAAACAGAATGGACCAAGTGTAATAAACTATATCTATAATCATTTTCTTAGATTTGATTTTGAAAACTTATTGTCTTGATTTAACTTTCTATTTTATTTATATATAATTTTTGAATATCTTTTAACTTTATTAGTATTTTTTTATATCAATATAATTAATTTTATAATGACATGTATTTTATAAAAAAAATGATAACTATAAAATTAAACTTTAAAAAGTAACATATAAAAACATAATATTTACTACACTTTTAAGGTAAAAGAAAAACAAAAGAATCAACAAAATAATAAATAATAATTATTCAAAAGTAAAATTAAAATTTACATACTAAAGTAAGAAAAAAAATCAAATTAAAATAAAATAACTTTTCACTAGATAAAAATAAAGTAAACAATGTAGAAAAACAATAATGATTCTTAAATAATTATAAAGTAAAATAAGACAACTCTAAGGTAAATAAAATAATTCCACTAATATCTAACAACTTTTTAGATAGATATATTTAAGATATCTATATTTATTTTTATTTTCAAAAAGTACCTAAAAATTATGTCATATTTAAATATATATATATATATATATATATATAGACTGCAGGAATCGGGTAGCACGACCCCCTATAAACTGCAGTGCGCCTGGTAAACTTTTTAACGTGACCGGCGGCGCTGGCGCGACACGCCCTCCGGTACCACGGGACGGGGGAGACTAGAACTCGTGACCAGCAGAGCCACAACGGAATTACTTAGCCAACCGAGCTAGGGCCCCCGCCCTGTCATATTTAAAAATATTATTTAGTCCTTTAAAATATTTTATTTTAAAAATAAATAAATAAAATTAATCAATACAACAAAACATTTTTTATTGACATATCCCTATTTCCTATCAATTAACTTACTTTAAAATACAAATATCAATGCATACAAATACAAATATTATTCTTATTAAATATGTATTTAACACAAATATTTTTTATTAATAAAAGATGTTTTTCAAAAAACCCCAACCTTTTTACAAAGCCAACAAAACTACAACAAAATTATCAAGATTTAACTACAAATTAAACAATAACATATAGTAGTGATATACATACATGCAAGCATGAACAATAAAAAAATACAAATATAGTTTTTATTTTAATATTAAGAAATACTCTTATGCGCACAAGTACTTATGCATTTGAAAGAACTTGTACTCTTGAAAGCGAGGTCACAAGTTCAAATAGTGGAGGGGGTAAGATACACACACCTCATATGTAACACAGTTAGGTGCCTCCTCCATAGTGATTTTTTTAGTGGCTAATATTCGTCAATTGGCTAATAGATGAAATTTGGGAATTAGTTTGAGTTGTAATGCGACTTGAATCGCCATATTTTTACAAAATTTTATGTTAGTCTTATTTAAATCGCCAAAGCATTTATTTTAGTATAATTTTTAACTCAAAAATTTGCCACAATATTCGATACATGATTACATTAGATTCGCCTAAATTTTATAAGTTATAGTAGAAATCTATATTAATTCGCCAATAGTATATCATAATTATTAATTTATTTAGTTTCCAATTGATTTGAAATATAATCTAATGGCCCTCATTTTATTCCGCGAGGTAAAATGTACATGTGATTTGTATTGGATTATTGATCTTCTAAGATCAATGATCCAAAAGAAATTTTAGGCCCTATGTGCATTACAAATTGTAGGTATAGTTTACCTCATGAAATACAACAAGGGTTGTTATATTATATTTGAAATCAATGGTGAAAAGTAAATATTATCGTCTACCCATTAAACCCATCAATAATTTCCACACTTGGGCCCCTACTTTTACATAAAAAATATTTTTTTAATTGGAAGGATTCACTATCATAATTAATGCATTTTCCTATTATTTTCCAAGATTCGCCAATATTTTCTACAAAATCCTAGTGATGTAAAAAAAATCTCCAACAAAATTTAATATTTTTTTTTACCAAAAAGGAAAGATTCGCCAATAGGAATTAATATTTTTTCTCAAAAAAATGAAAGATTCGTCAAGATTTTATATATTTTTGTGAGGGGGTTTTTTAAAGTTATCACTGCTCCTCCATGTAGTACTAGTCCATTTGAAAGAACTTGTACTCTTGAAAGTGAGGTCACAAGTTCAAATAATGGAGGGGGTAGGATACGTACACATAGCACAGTTAGGTGCCTCCTCCATGTAGTATTGGCCCATTTGAAAGAACTTGTACTTTTGAAAGTGAGGTCACAAATTCAAATAGTGGAGGGGGTAGGATACATACACTCATATGTAACATAGTTAGATGGCTCCTCCATGTAGTACTCCCCCATTTGAAAGAACTTGTACTCTTGAAAGTGAGGTCACAAGTCTAAATAGAGGAGGGTGTGGGATACATACACCTCATATGTAACATGTAGTATGGGCCGGTCTCATCCCCTATACTATAAGTTATTTGTAGACCCAAAAAGAGATGGCCAGGATGAATATATGAACTATAAAAGAATCTATTTCCATTTCTGTTTGTGAGATAGAAAGCAACAACTGAGAAAAAATGAATTAATTTTTTCTAATTTTTTAACGAGTCTGGATGCAGGCGAGAAGTTCAAAAATTCTAGACAATAGGTATTATGCGAGCGGAAGTAATTAAAAAGGGGAAACATGCAACGTCCTTATCATGGAAAGGCAGTGACCCACAAACTCTCACTGCTCACACGATTCCTGCATAATACCAACTTTGAAGAATCCTCGTTTCTGTGAATACTAAATTGTTTTCTTCCTCCTCGCACATGCAACGATATCATATAAGATAATATATCCATGTGCCCTCTGTACCTCTCTCTCTTCCACATGACTGCACATGTTCATCTTTACGCCGTTCTCCCCCCCGTTCCATGAATTATCACCAACATCTCGCTACACAACACTGTTCTTCACGCAACGCAGGACAAATATCATGACCTAAAAAAGTTGTACACAGTGTGGGGCATTACACATTAATATTGATATGCCCAACCCCGCCATCCCCTACGCCCGTTTCGTTATCTACCCAATTATACCTAGGAATCGAATCGTGTAAATGGATTGGGTACCTATATAAACCCCAACACACAAATCATTGGAGTTGTTGGGGGGCCAACATAAATATAATTTCTGTCCTTTGTTTTCTCCTTTTCTTTTAATATTACTCATTCATGATATTTCTTCCCTACCCAAGGAAGCATGCATTATTAGGCGCAACAACTTCAATATCCTAAGAATAAGACGCAATTAAGACGCAGTTACTCAAAGCAAGCTATTTAAATATTGTTTAGCGATTCCGTAAGCAAGCATTCTAAACAGTTGTTAATAAGAAAGAACAATTAGCGTATTACGGCGGGAAAATCTGCACGATGGAATGTCAATGTCCCCGTCACTTCATTCTATTGCTCAGAAGTAGTGTGTTTTTTACTAGCCAGTTATCTATTTGCTGAAATAAAGTAGTGTAGGTTGTACTTACAATTTAGCCCGTGACAGGGACGGACTAATGGACAAGAATATCCAAGATACCGTCGCTGTTATTGCCCCTCCACTCCCTCTTAAGTTGTTTTTTTACTCTACGTTAGAATGTCGGTTTCAAGGCAGCGAATATCCATGGTTTGGAGCAGGTGAGGAGGATGTGTACCCCTGGCTGCCGGTAAAACCGACAAAGGCTAACCGAAGGAGGTTGCCGACGCGCGTGGTGCTGCTTTTAACGCTCGCACTAGCGTTAAATTAATCGGCGGCCCACACTTCAAAAACGCTAATGTTTTTCTTAAGTAAAGTTTGTGCGACGCTGACTGTCGGATTTGTTTTTTAAGTAAAAGTGGTGCGACGGTGACCGCCTCCGACAGTCACCATATAGAAAACTGTACAAAAAGTAGTAGCGTGAGGAAAACTGGGTTTCGATTGCGTAGAGGCACTCTAGCGTTATAATACATCTGAGATTAGCATGCTCGCCTTTATTTGTCGAGGAGAAAAGTCCGTACCATCTTTTATTTGTTATGTTCCTGTTTTTATATGTATTTGACATTTATTATGTTTTTATTTGAAAATAGGAGAGTTACACATAATAAAAGTTATCAATAGTAAAGTGATTTAAGAATACAGATGGTTAAAATTTCTTTGTTGTAAGAGTTAGTTTTATATAATTTTGACAATCGGCATTAAATGTATTTAATACATGGTGGCACCTTAAATTATATATAATTTATATTATATGGATTTAATAT
>VDFB02109042.1:15091256-15322918 GCA_007258455.2 Sequoia sempervirens
AAAAATGAAGTTGATTAGTAGTGCCTCAAGTGGCCCTTGCTTGATTTTTTGCTTCCACGGAAGTTTTCAACACCTACTTACTCAATAATTCATGATATCAAACTAATTCCCTTTATTTCATATAATCACTAAACTCTTACATACAATCCAATAAGAATCCATTGAAGATTTCTTATTCAATAACATATATCTATTGCTACAAATAATAACAGATAAAAACTAACTTATCATCTTGATCAACTAACAACTAGAACAACTACTAGCAACTAGATTTACTCCTTGACAAAAAATCCCACTATATAGGGTCTGTGAGAAGTTTTATTCTTTTAGTATTGAAAAAAAACTCATAAAATAACCATCCACTCTTCCTCACAGATATGAAGAGGACTTACTCTGAAATAGAAAACAATAATTATGAAACAAGAGTAGAGAAACCAATTTAGAACTCTATGCCTAATGATTGACTATTATGACACAAGAGTAGATGTGTTCCTGAGAACAGTCACGTCATAAATCAATCTCGCTAAGAAGTCTCATTCTCCTCCTAGTGTTCTCATTCAGTGAGCAAGAGTATGATGTGGTGGCTCGTGAATGATCAATAAATGATCACCTTCATTCCCCTCTGAAAGTGGCATGCCTTGGTTGTTTTGACCTCTCCCCTGCAACCATTTGTAGTCCTTCTGTTGCGGGCTACAAAACCTATTGTTGTGGTTTAATGGTATTTCTTGCTACAAGATGTTAGTCTCATTCCTAAGGTATCCACATTATTAACAATCATAATTTAAATATAGAATCATAATGAATTCCATAAGCATTCATGCATTCATACAGACATATATCAACATAACACATTTTCATTTCCACATACTTGAAAATGCTTAAAAGTGTATGAAAGGCATATAAAAGATATATAAAGTTCTGATAATGTCTTTGAAACTTAGTAGATGAAATGATAAAAGCATGAAATAGTAAAGGTAAACTAGCCATTAATTAAGCCCATCATAATTCTTTATAAGAATTTGCACAATTCATTGTTTTTTTTTTAAAAAGGGGTAAAAACTTTATTGAAAATCAAAAAAGAGCATTACAAAAACCCAAAGGGCCAAAGCCCCAGGAACCAACAAGAACCAACATCAACCTAAGCCATAATCAATTTTATCTTCAGCAAGAATCCTCTCCAAATCATGATGGAGCTCAGGGGAGATCTGCGCCCACTCATCAATCTTCCAACCATCACCATGCTCAGAAGCCCACTTGGCCAAACAATCTGCCACTCTATTCCATTCCCTGGGAATATGGATGAAAGACACCATCTCCATCAAAGAGATAATCTGAAGGACCTGCTGCACCATCTTAGCCAATTGCCAGCTCACCTCAGACACTCTCTGTTCATTGATCAAATTAACCAAAACTTGTGAATCAGATTCACAAATAACCTTGGGCCACCCCAAAGCATAAGCACTTTCCAAAGCATAGAGGATCGCCAAACCTTCCATAAGGTTGACAGTCTGCATCCCTTCATGAGCATAAAATAAGAAAATCACAGAGCCCAAACAATCCCTACCAATACCACTAATCCCAGCAGGCCCAGGATTGCCTCTTAAGGAGCCATTGGTGTTAATCTTCAAAATGCCAAACAGCGAGGGTAGCCATCTTCCCACCCTTTGAACTTTCTTTTTCAACCTCCTTCCACACCTGACACAAGCAGATGCCAAAGACAAACCCTGAATCCCCAGTCTATCCACCATCTCAGTATCCCCTTTCACCAAAGGGAACATCACTTCACACTTAGCCTCCACGGTCTCCTAAATCATACCCAAAATTCTTTGCCAAACTTGTTGTAATAGCATCTTTTCGCCCCGAAAAAGTCTACGATTCCATTCCAACCAGATCTGCCATAGAATGAAGGTTGGCCCAACATACCACACATCCTGCAAGAAAGAGGCCAAGGCAGGAGGCCTACCCAAGCTACTCCAAAAATCCACCAGGGAGGACGCATGAACACATGGGCTTTTCCAAATACCCCACCAAGAGTGCCAGAGTTGCAGTGCAAAGGGACAATGAAAAAATAAATGAGAAGAATCCTCCTCCCCTACTTCACAAAAAACACAAATAGAAGGGCCCTGGAACCCCCTCTTCCTAATATTATCCCAAGTCAAGCATCTATTCCACGCCAGAGTCCAAATAAAGCAGTTGCACTTTGGCCAAGAAAACTTGCTCCACACATTCTTCCACCAGTGAACCTCCGAAGCATCCAACCTATGGGATAACAACCCCTGGCATCCAGAAGAAACAGAATAGAAACCCTTAGGGTTAGGAGACCAAGCCAAAACATCCTCATCCTAGAGAGAACTACAACGTCTACTAGCAAGGATATTCTGAAGCTCAGCAAACTCCCCCTCCATACCAGCAACAGGCCACTCCTCAGGGTTCTTTCATCTCACCACCTCCAACTGACCACAGGATGAAAAGGATTTAAAGTCACTCACCCTCGACCAACCAGCCTCAAGGAACCTCTGGCTGAGATTCAACAAATTAGGAAACTGAGAAACAATGGGAGGAAAGCCGTCCCAAGAATCGAACCAAAAATGCACCTTTGTGCCTCTTTTGCATATCCAAAATAAGCCATCCTTGATGAGCTTAGCCCCTTTCTTGAGTGTACCCCAGATCACCGAACCTTTCCCAACAAGGGGATAACGAGGAATATCCATCCCAGGGATCCCAGGGAAATACTTATGAGATAAAATCCTGGCCCAAATATGATCTTGTTCCACACACCACCACCAATATAATTTAGCAGCCAATGCCACCCCAAACACAGATGACAACCTTAATCCAAGACCACCAAACTGCTTCGGGCTACAAACAACATCCCATCTGACAAGGCTCCATTTAGAAGATATCAAGCTCCCAGCCCATAAAAATTGCCTTGCTAAGGAATCTAATTCCTTAACAAAACCCATTGGAGCCACCTGAATCATACACCGATAGATGGGGAGAGCCTGCACCACCGACCTGAGAAGCTGAACACGACCAACAAAAGATAGCCATCAGTGGGTCCAATGATTAACTTTTACATGAAATTTGTCCAAAATATTCTTCCAAAAACCCCTAGGCAGCTTTCCAACAGAAATCAGAATACCAAGGTAGATCAAAGGGAGAGTTCCAATCTGAAATCTCAAGATATGCACAATCCTCCTCTGAATGCACTCCGGAGTATTGAAGAAAAAAATGGAGGACTTATCCTCATTAATCATTTGTCCCAAAGCAACAAGATAAACATCCAACACCTTACGCAAATTTGAAGCTTCCCTAATAGTAGCCAAACCCATTAAGGCAGTGTCATCCACAAATTGTAAATGAGACTATGGAGGCAAACCCCCTCCCCACCTCCATCCTTGAATGAGACCCAACTCCACATTTCTTCTCAACAAGCGACCAAGACCTTCAGCAAGAAGAAGAAATAAGTAAGGGGAGAGGGGGTCTCCCTGTCGCAAACCCTGAGAAGTACCAAAAAGGTCAGAATGCTCGCCATTGATAAGAACAGAGAAGGAGACTAAGGTAACACAACTCATAACCCACTAAATCCAATCTTCCCCAAAACCAAAAACACCAAGCACCTTTCGAAGGAAGGACCACCAAACTCTATCATAAGCCTTAGCCATATCAAGCTTAATGAACATCGCCTTATCTTTGGAGATAGCCATTGAGTGAATGGTCTCAGTTGCAATAACAACCCCATCCAAAAATTTCCTTCCCGCTACAAAACCACTTTGTTCTTCAGAGATCAACACTTTAAGCCACTTTTTCAACCTATTAGCAATCAATTTAGAGATAATTTTATAAATCACATTGCAAAGTGAAATAGGGCGGAATTGACTTAACCTATCTGCCCCATCACACTTGGGGATGATAGCAAGGAAGGTAGAATTCAAAGCACGTAACATTTGCTTATTCTTCTGTGACTCTTGAACAACTGCCAATAAATCCAACTTGATAATATCCCAGAATTCTTGAAAGAATTCAATCGGGAAGCCATCAGGACCAGGAGCTTTCCCCTTTTTCATCTGGAACACAATCCCCTCCAACTCTTCCAATGAAATGTCACTCATAAGATGCTCCCTCATCCCCCTAGAGACCAAAGGAGGAATACAAGAAAGAACCTAAGCTTCCTCAGGCGACCCCCCCTGCGAGTCCTCCCTGAATAGGGAAGCAAAAAACTGCACAGCTTCACTCGAGATTTCCTGAAAAGAGGAAAGGAGCTCCCCTCTATTAGTCACTAGTACTGGAATAGCATTGCCATGTCTCCTTGCCTTCACCGAATTGAAAAAGAAAGCAGTATTCTTATCTCCTTCCTGCAGCCACTTGATTCGAGCCTTTTGTTTCCAAAAAAAATCCTCCCACAACTCACACTCCTCCAGCACCTTCAAGGCCCTGGCCTCCTCCCGAAGCAAATGCTTAGTCACCCCATCCTCTCTGATCATCCTCGTAATACTATCCAACTCTGCCTAAGTAGCACTCTTATCATGGAAAATGTTTCCAAAGCACCAACGATTCCAACGTTTAAGCTGGTACTTGACAAATTGCAATAACTTAGCAAAAGTATACATTGCCGTACCAAAAGGAGGTCTACCATTCCTCCACCAATCAGCAACACAGTCGTGCAAAGATAGGTCATGCAACCACATAAGCTGAAACTTGAAAGAAGGGGACTGGGCCTTACGAGCAGAGTTAAGGGAAAACTTGATAGGCCAATGATCTGAGCCCCTCCAGTCTAGAATTTCAGAGCTAGAGGACCACAAACCACCAACCCAGTAACAGGAAACTAGAAAATTATCCAGATGCTCCACAATGCAACTCTCCCCAACCCTTCGATTGTTCCAAGTAAACTGGCCATTGGAGGGCTTGATGTCAACAAGGTTTAAGGCCGAGATATTATCCTACAGAAGCAACGCAAATGCCTCCAATCTAGCAATACCACCCCGCTTCTCAGCAAGCTCAGAGATAACATTAAAATCCCCAGCCATAATCCACGGAGAATAAGGAGCCATACTACGGACAAACCTGATATGGGACCACAAAAGATGCTTCCCTTGAATCTCTATAGGTGCATAGATATTCGAGAAGAGAACAAACTCCCCTATCTCAGAACAAGAAGCAATCATAGATAAAGAAGACTTAAAGGACATCCACCAAAGAGGGTGGACCTTACGAGGGTTCCAAAGACAAGCCACACCCCCAGCAGAACCATGAGCCCCAATACACTGGCACTCTCCACTCCCCCACAACTTAGGCGCCAACCCCAACATACACTCAACAGATAACTTGGTCTCCTATAGGAAAAGCACATCAAGAGAATGACTTCTAATCAGAGCACAAATAGCTTTTTGTCTAGGGCCACTGTTCAAGCCCCTTACATTCCAAGATAAAACAATCATTTCAAGGGGTTTGAAAAATGAGAATCTAGAGTTTTTACTGACCTTGACTCCACCAAAGTCTCCCCTATTATCTTAATCTTTTCCAAATCCTTCTTCCTACCAGTCTTGGAGGACTTCTCCCCCACCCCTTTCTTTGGATCCCTTTGATGGAGACCCAAAAGAGAAGGAGATTTGCTATTCTTAACCATTTCTGAACCTGCTTTCACCACAAGAGGAGATCCATCCCCCACATCCTTCTTCCCGTCTGCATTAGGGACTGACTCCATCTGAACTGCCAGCTGAAGGTCAGTGTCCATTTGCAAAGTGTCTGCATCTTGCATATCCTGAGTAGCTTCTGACAAAAGACCCTCCTGCCCTGAAACCAAAGCACCCTGATTCAGATTCACCAAGCCCGGATTCACTTCCTGTTGGCTGAGATCATCAAGAATCTCAAATTTATTAAAAGTGTCTTCATCTTGTCTCTCCATCAAGATTCTCTTCTGACCTCGGTTCCTGTTCCGAGTCTTGACAGGAACGAAACCATCCGCACCTACCACATCACCCAGAATGGGATCCTTCCCCTTGTCAACCCTAGGAGGGTTGCGAGGGGGTAGAGAAGACTGGGGTTCTGAAGGCCTAGCCCTTGGACATCGACGAAGCAGGTGTCTATATTCATGATAGAGATGACAACGGAAAGGAAGAGTTTCATAGTCCAATTGTTGCACCCAAGAATAAGGACCCACACACATATCCACAGAATCTGGTATTGGCTTACTTAAATCAATTTCAACACAAATGCGAGCAAAAGTCATCACCTTTTTAACTTGAGTCTGTTGCGCAGAGCCAACCATTTTTCCAAGCATCGAGACCAACAGGTGCAGAACATCATCCTGCCAACATTCCACAGGAAAACGAGGGAGCCGAACCCACACCAAAATGCGAGTTGGAATTTCCTCTGAAGGGTCAAATCCCGCATACCAAGGTTTAATGAATAACCCAATCTGGTTATGAAAATAGGGGCCTCTTTCAAAGACCCTAATACGATCTGCCATGCAATTGAAAGTTACCATTAAATAGTTATTTGCTAGCAACATGATCTCCATCTCGCCTTCCGGCATCCAGGTCCGTTGAGCCCATGACTCCAGAAACTGAAGCGAGACACGCATCCCCATAAAATTGCACAATAAAGAGTGAACTGAATAGTAATCAATGTCTTCCGCAATCATCTCCAATGGGATAACCAACTTTGGTCTCTCTTTACAACATTCCAGACATCCATTGATCTTCGTAATACAGGAACCACCAGAGGGTCCCATTCTACCAACTCCCGACTCAGGAGAAAACAAATTATTGTCAAAGATCTTCGCATCTTGGGAAGAAAATTTAGCACCAACCACGGAGCGAAAGTCCATTGTGGGTGAAACCCCAGATGATTCACCCATAGCCATTCAAACTGTAGGGCCCAGAATGGGCATACAAACCAGAACTCCACTGTATGAAGTGGGGACAGCAGCCCCACTCACCAAACGCCCCCCACACACCCAAAAATAGAGCACCCGGCACCCACCCCAACTGGACGCACCAAAACAAAGAAGAAAGGGCGCAAGAGGTCACCCACACGCCACAAAAAAAAGCCCAAGTTGTAAGGAAAAGGCAAGGCCCGAAGGCAGGCACTGCCAACATGAACGCAGCAGGTACGTGGGCGAAGCAAAAAACACAGAAAGGTAAACCAACCCCCAAAGAGAGAAAAACGGCCCCCACGCGACACCAGAAAGCCAATAAACACCCCCCCACCCAACGCAGAACACACAGGGTCTCAGAATGGGCTAGGGCACGATGCCCTAGCTCGGCATGCGAGCAACAGGTTCGCCATCCAAGAATTCTTGCTCCTCGGTCTTTGCACAATTCATTGTAAAATTAAGCAAAACTTAATAATTTTATTTTCGTTTTGTATTTATTCTTGTAGAAATATAGTTTCTCTTGATTTTCCCTTTAGAGTACCAGAGCAATAGGAAGATGGGGTGTGAGGTTTTTTTAATTGTTTATGTTGCATTGTTCAAAGGCCACCAAAAACAAATTGTGAAGCTACTAAAGGAAGGAGACAAAAGGTATGTCATAGGTGTTTTTCCAAAGTTGTCAAATAAGTTGTTTGAAGTTGTTCTGCAAGCTCACTACCATAAAAGGTAGATCGAAGTCCTTGTAGTTTTTTAAAGAATCTGCCTAGTTAAGAAATCATGAGCTAAAGGAAGAAGTATTCATGACATTTATGCTATTGCTAAAGCATATCAAAGAAAATACAATCAAATAAGTATATTTTTGTTGAGGGATATATTAAATTAACAAATGATGTAAGGTGGGATAAAAGGTGAAAATTGTTCATTTCTATTTTGATAATAGAGGCGGTGTTTTCTTTTAATAAAATGAGAAAGGGGTAAACTTGATTAT
Organism: Sequoia sempervirens; assembly: GCA_007258455.2. Taxonomy (NCBI): domain Eukaryota; kingdom Viridiplantae; phylum Streptophyta; class Pinopsida; order Cupressales; family Cupressaceae; genus Sequoia; species Sequoia sempervirens. Next base: position 15,099,119 of record VDFB02109042.1, read on the forward strand.
TAGTATTTGAAAATTAAATTGACAATGTAAGGAAAGTGCATTTTGGAAGTTTGCAAGAGAAGGCATCAATATTATATTTTGATATTTTGAATGGAGAAATCATATGTTCTTACTCATTTTGAGGGGAATGACTTTCATACATGGAAAATCAAGGTGTAACTAATTTTAATTAAAAAATATTTTTGGTAAATTGTGAATAGAACCATAAAAAGTCCAAAATATGTAGATGAAGCTATAAAATGGGTAACAAAAGACCGCAAAACAATGACATTGATTGGTCTCAGATTGTTTGACACATATTTGCACCATATTGATCATACAAAAACTTCAAAGAAAATATGGGATGGTCTTAATTATTTATTTGGCTCACAAGCTTCAAGCACTAAGATGTCAATTAAACAAAATATTTTTGGCTTTAAAATGAAAGATGGTGAAGAATTTCTCAACATATTAGTTACATTTTGTTCTCTTAATCAACTTGTTGGCATAAATTCTATAATTGATAGTGATGATGCAAAAGCTATTTTATTAAACTTAGTATGCCTCCAAGCTTTGACAATATTGTATTTACTTTAAACAAAATCAATCCAACCTTAGGGAATGTGATTTCTTTCTTGATTGATGAAGAGAATAGAGTTGCTAAAAATCATACAATTACTAAATAAATTATTTTGTTTGTAAAGAAGGCTAACAATTAAATAGGGAAGAATATAAATTTTGAATGTTATTATTGTAATAAAAGAGGACAAATTCTAGTGAATTATATTCAATGGGATAGGGATCTTATTAGTGGTAAGTTGAAGACTAATAATGTTTTGATTACTACTAAAAATGAGATAGAAAGGTGTGGTTTTGCAGTACATGATTAAAATTATTCTCACAATGACAATGAGAAGGAATATCTTTCTTTTTTTAAATTAAATAGGTCTCATTGGAGGTTGGAAGCATCAGGGGTAGGAGGTCTATTATCATCTTGAGTTAGCTTCTTTCTCAAAGATGATGCATTGCATGAGAAGCAACACTAGTTTTCATCTTGAGTCCCTTCATGGAGCAAGGGGGCAAGGTAGTTGATTTTGGTTTGTAGATAATTGAGTGTCTCTATCTACAAACTTGGTGAGTGGTACCTATGAATAATTGAGTTTGTCTCAATCTATAATATTTTGCAAGTTTGTAATTGTGGATAACTGAGTTAGTCTCAATCCACAAAAAAGAGGTGTGTTATTTTTTGTGGTGAGTAACTATCGATCATAAATTGTTGGTGCTTCAATTGGTATTGTTGGATAATCAGAACATGCCCCTAGACATGAGCAGTTTGGGATGTTCTAAATGAACATAGAGATATGGTGAAGATGCCTCTACATATTTCTAGTTGGGTTGCTATAGCTAGTCCATGTTGTTCTTTATTTCTTTTTCGTGATGTAAACTTTAAGTGGGGGGGTGTGTTGGAAAAAATAAGATTTACATTTTATAACAAAGTCACCTTAATTACTTAATGTTAGATTTAATTAATATTTAGTTGAGAGTTAATTTTTATAAGATAGTTTTGATAGTTTTGAGAAAGTTATGAAAATATAATGTTTTATTAATATTTGAACGATTCATTTTAAAATTAATCCAAACTCGATAATATTATTTTGTATTTTATATTTATTCTTTTTTCCATTACTTCTAAGAGATAAAATACACCAAAACAAATAGTACACACCCATGCATTTCCTTGAATGCTTCAAAATAAAGAGTTCCGAGATTCTTTTTATCATGCTGCTAAGTCTCCACCTCCAACAAACTCCACTGGTGACCTCAATAAAATATTCATTGGGCTTCAATGATTAAACTGCTATTGTATTTGAGTGCTAATGTTATCATCTTAGATTGTAGATAATAAAAAAATCTTCAATGGGATTCATCCTAGATTATAGATAATAAGAAAAAATCTTCAATGGGCTTCAATTATTGTTTTGTTGCTCGCCATTGGTGACTCGGCCACCTTGAGTGGCTAATTGAAATCTATTTAAAAAGGAATCTAAATTATGTGCACATATTAGCAATGCTTATTTCCTTTGGTCAGTAGCATGGAATGAAGTATGTGCACACCAAGCTTCTAAAATGGAAGGCTTTAAAACTTTGACAACAATAATTATCTTCTCATCTAAATCTACATAGAACAAGGTGGAAACACTTGTGGGTAGTTTCTTTTCCACTTGTGGGTAGTTTTTTCCTCCTTATAGGAGGATCTAAATGAACAAAACTGACAAGAGAAACTCTAGAAATCATTGACACAATCAATCAAATCCCCAAGGCATCAAATGCTCTTCCCAAATTGGTTGGAGCCCAACAATATGCATGTTATGGGCATCTAACTTGCAGTCATGAATCAACAACACTATTCTTAAACTTTGTATTCTCCTTCATGGCTGCTTATGCTTCTTTGCTTCACTTCAAAGAAAAATAGTCTTCTGAATTGTCATGATTCTCTCCCATGCCACTATGCTAGTTCAGGTAGCTCATGCTTCTCAAATCATGCTCTTCTCTATGGCTACAAAATCATGAAATGCTTTGATATCATGTTTAAATTTCAAATCACGCTCTTCTTCATAGGTACAAAATCATGAAATGTTTTCATATCATGTTAATAGATACAAAATCATGAATTGTTTTGACATCATGTTAAAATTTCAAAGTATAAAATTATGAAATGTTTTGATATTATGTTAAAATTTGAAGTATAAATAATTAAATCATAATTGCAGAGATAAGACACTAAATAATAAAATATAACTTTGATGATTATTTAAGATAGATTTTATATTTCTATGTATTGACTTATTAAACTATTTTAAAATCTCATACAAAACTATCCAAACAATCTTATACTAAAGTAATTCCCAAATAACTACTAATATTATTTAGTGCTAACAAAAGTTAACACTAACATTTTTTTATTATATACACTAACCTAAACTATATTAAAGATATAATATTCAAATTCCAACAAGATGAATTAGAAAATTCAAATTATTTAATACTTTAAACAATTTTGATCAATTATTTGGAAAAAGATTGGTATGCTTAGAAGATTTGAACAATTTTGATAAAAGAAAATTAAATGAATCAAATTTGAAATAATCCCTTTAAACACAATGATAGACCTAATTTTGCTTGTCACTAATCCATATGATGTTAGTTCATAAATTAAAATGTTGTTAGATATTTGGATTTTTAAAAAAACTAACATTCATAGATTGTCTAAGGTGTTTGAAGAGAATACTTAATAAAAATCTCTCATATACCATTAGTTTAATTGTGAATGAATAATTAAATAAATTACATTTCGTGAAATTTATCATTTCAAAATGTAAAGTATGTGTGTGTGTGACTAGAAAGAATTATGGATCAATGCCTTAAATTATATGCAAGAAATTCATATATGAGCTACTCAAATGAATAACACATGCTACCAATATTTTCATAGAGTTAATATCTTATGAGTCTATTTTGCAAAGCTTAAGCCCTTGTATGCACCTTCATTTACTAAAATGCTAACAATTCTTATTTATCCATCATATTTATAAATTGCACCACATATTGTGTTAAAAATATTTCTATATAGCTCTTAATTATCTAACTTGTTAGATTAAGAAATAGACACAAAAATGTGATTCTAAAAGTAGAAAACCTTCTTCAAGAAATTAAAAAAAAATGGAGACAATTTACAAAGTAGAAATGAAGACCTAACTTATATTAATATATTGACAAAAGTGTACATGAGTGATTACAATGATCCACTCAACAATGTTTCAATTTGTTGCTCACCTAGATTGTATAAAGGATTTTTTTCCCACAATGGATTGACAATGATTTTAATCTCTTTCTATAAAGAAAGAAACCCATGTATATAATTAAATGAAAAACCTCATCTCACATAGATGATTGACACTTGTCACTTAATATTACAAACTTGAAATATGGTGATATTTAAAAATACTTCCTAATTTTATAAAATTGAAAAGGTGAAAGAAAAATTTGGTGTTGGAGATCATCCAAAAAAGAATAAGTGATATTAAATGTAATAAGTCTCCTTATGTGTGTGCTAGCTTAAATATAGAATAAAATGTTGGAACAATGCACAATGTAAAACTCTTATTCTATACTTATTTGCACCTTAGTTAGAGCGAAAGAGAATATAAACTAAATAATAAATGAAGAATGAAACTTTCTTACCAAAACCCTCTTTATTCTTGTATTCTAGTAGCATGACCTTGTCTTGCATCCAATTCCCATTCTTGGAAATGGCTTGAGGATTGCAAGATTTATAGATTTGATGAGGACAAATGGAGGGTTGATATTGGTTTATAATGGAGGTCTAGGATTGAATGAGATGAATTTTGAATTTGAATTTAAGAGGGAGGATAAGTTAAATGTTGGTAGTTGTTCTATAAAAGGTTGGGATTCATTAGATTGAATAGATGGTTGGGATTTGGATTTGGATAGAAGGTAGTTAAAAATGGGTGGCTAGGATTTGTTTGATTGATTTGATAGCAAAGATTTAAGATTGACTCCATTTAGGATGATGATTAGTCTTCATGTTTCATTTTTTAATTATGGTTTGGACGTGATTGTCCTATTAGTGAGGATTAGTTTAATATTTGTGTCTTTAGGCTAATTAATCAAATAATTATATTATTTAATAACTTGTGGAGAGGGATGTAAGAAATTATTGTAATTGAATATTATTTATTAATTAATTTGATGATGGAGAGAATGTTAGAGACTAAATTTTGATTAATAAAATAACTATAATCTATTTAATCAATTAGTTATGAGATGATGAGTTTGATTAGGATGGGCTTGGGATGGTGTCGAAAGTGGTAAAGTGGTGATGTTAAATGTGTCATTAGGATATTGTCAATTTTAGGTGTCTACATTTTTTCCCTCTTTGAAATGGCATTACAACTAGAAGAAGCAATGTCATTTCAAGGAAATAAAAAATAGGCACTTAGGAAGATAGAATTATTGTGGGATACCTTTGTCATTTGGAAGAAATGATGTTAGGTGGGGTTAGTGATGCCCCCTTCAGAGAGAAAGCAAGTTGATAGGAAATGGGTGGTCTTTTCAAAGGAGAAATGGGTCTAAAGGAACAAAATAATGGAGGAAAGGGGTTTAAATGATGGATTTATGAAGAGTGAGTGTGAAATTAGATGAAATTACATCTAAAATATGGTGAGAAACTTAGATATTTTGTATCACATAGAATTATGCACCATGATATAATGGATGATGATGATGGGTGCCAATCATTTGAGAAATTAATATCCAAGTAGGAATATGACCTGATATAATATGGAAGAACATGATGACACTATTCATGACGTTCCCCAAGGGTTAACTCACAAATGAAATCCATAAAAAAACCAACACATGCAAGAAATAAAGCATACACAAATGATGAAAAGGAAAGATAAATAAGATTGTTCCCTCAATTTAGTTGAAATCCAATGATTCATTGATTTGATGATGATGATATGATGTTGTTGATGTGGGAGTTATATATCGCAAGAACAACACAAGGTTTAGGAATGATATATATCATAAATGTAATGATATAAAGCTAAAAATGGTTTGTATTTCAACTAGACTAAGGGTGAAACTTATGGATTTTTTTGTATATGAGCTTGGCTACTTGGCTAGATTTGTTTGGAGTTGAGTATGTTTTTTTCAATCTAGTATTTAAATAATTTAGAGCTTTGAATTTTGTAATGGTTGTGTGGTTTGGATTTCAATTAGGTACTAGGTGTGGGATCACAATCTTGATTATTTGAGTATTTGAAATGTTTGAATTGTAGATCTATGATAGAATTGAATTTATTAGTTGATGTTGGTTGACTTTCAAATCATTTAGAATAATACCCATTATAGCACCAAAGGTGGAGGTGTCAGATGGATGGAAGGATTGGATTATCAATGGTGATAGGGGATGGTATTAGGGATGGATGTGGGAGGGGATTTAGGATATGGTTTTTAATTCTTACATCTCATAAAAATGATATTGTCCACTTTGATATGTGTCATTTATGATGCTATCTCAATGTATTGCCAAAAAAATGTTTCAAAATCATCTCCACTTCCTAATCAAGCTCAAAATTTAGAACGGGGATAGGTATAATTGCATAGGAGTGTGGATGTGATGGGTGGGAACGATATTCCAATGTGCTAAAGATGGTTGCAAAGGATGATCGGGCTAAGTGGGTGGAAGAATCTTGTCCCTAAGTGTAAGTTACACATAGGTAGCAGATTTACACATGATTCTCACAAATAATTTCATAATGGTAGTGTTGATGGTCAGTTTAGCACAGTAACATTAAACAAAATATTCCTATATTTCTTTTTTAGGAGAAATATGATAGGAATATTTTGTTTAATGTTGTTGTGCTAAACTGGAACATCATCATTGATCTTACTCCGTAGATGATTAGGTTCATGTTTAATGCACCTAATCCATAAAGCCCTAGGCAACTCAATGAGGTAGAAGAACTGCAACTATAAATAGCGACAAAAAGGAGGCTAGCAGGACTCACATGAACAAACACTGGATGAGAGTGGAAAAGAAATACCCTGGTCAAGCTTCCTAATCAGCCTAAGAGTCATATTTCTACAAGGACATCGGTGACATTATCATGATGCTTTCTAGGGTGTTCGGAAAGAGAGATGCTTCACAATTCAAGGAATGGATGTTTCCATTCATTCAAACCATCCTGGATGGCAGGCAACAGCTTGATTGGACAATGATTGTATCAGAGTGCCTACATAACCAGATGATCAGAGTGAGAGAGACCAAGAGTTTCTTTATGACCTCTTATGTGATATATGCAGCTGCAAGAAGAGGCATTTTTCCTGGTTTAAATGTAGTTGGGATATTGGGAGAAGCCCCTAGATAGAAGAAGATATGGAATCACTATGATCAGTTGACCTTGCAAACCTCTAAGTCACATTATAGAAGAGTTAATGATGCATTCCTCTATGTCATCATTAACCAACTAATAGGAGATGCAAGGTATAGACTGAGCAGAGATGCCATGGCATTCATTGCAAAGTGGGGACATTGGTACATCCAATACCCCAAGTTCACTTATTTCAAGTTGGCTGGTTTTGATGACCATCCTCATTTATTGCCTAGATGATGAAATAGTAGAATTGTTTTGATGGAGTATTTATCAGGCCATAGGGGTCAATGCCAAAATTTTCAACAAACATAAGTCTGGTTGTCACAAATTTACCATGAATTTGGGTGAGTATAGTTGTGCACACAATGTGGCAACCAAGCTAATTTGTGATGAATTAATCCATTTGAAGTTAGGCTTATATACATATAGGAAGTATTTTGATCCTAAGCACAAGATGCAAGGTTTGCTTCCTATGGTTTTTGACAAACATTTCAGTCTGCTAGAGGATTTTTGGATGGACCTGATGTGGATATTCTTCAACAAGTGTTCTCTAGTTATGATGACTACCTTCTTGAGCAAAAAACATAGGAATGAGCTGGCAATAGAATGTTTTGTTCTTGTTGGACAACTTTCTCTTCTCTCCTATTTTGCGAGGTTATGACATGAGTTTAACTGTGAATACCATCCGATAGTTCTACCTTCCTCCTTAGGCATCAGATTTTGGACAACAAGGCCATCAACCATTGAACTAAAGATCAGCCAGTATAGTCACTTCATGTAGTTCCAGTTCCTTGATTGGTGGATCTCAATTTTTGATTAAGAGAAATTTGTGCATGGCTTGCCTATTTGTAATTTTGGGCTCCATTTTGTAAAGGTTGGCTAATTGAAGAAGGATTAGCCACATGATGAGATAGAAGATAGTGATTATAGTTTTAGGATTTTATAAGTTTTTAGCAAGATACTTTGAGCAACTTTGTTGTATTTAGATACTTTTATAGTTTTTATACAATTACATGTTATTGTCAAGTTTGGATCTCAATGATAATGTTAATGAATCATGATCATCCGTATGCCAGTAAATGTTGTTCCTAATTATTTTCTATTTGATGCAAATCAATAGGGGAAATCGAATATGAGATTATTTCATTGAATTATCTATGAATGGAATTCTTTTATGTCTATTAATATGATTTTAGCAATGAGTGGGTGATGTGTTTCAATCTTGAAGTAAAGTTTTGATGAATGGTTGTGATTATTAGATTTTTCACTATGAATGTATGCAATAGTGTAGGTTATGCTATGGATTGCATCATGCTATGGTTTTGGTTAGTTGAAGAAACACTTGTTGTTAAGGTACATGTCTAGATGTGAAGAAGTTTATATTCATATTTTGTTGTTCTGAAGCCCTGTTCTATCTTTTTCTATTTATTTATACCCCCCAAACATAGGTTAATTGATATGATGCAATTTTTATTCCTTTATACCAGCAAGACCCCTTGAATATTATAGCTGCATTGGCCATTGAGTAACATCAACATAGTTGAGAACCAACTACCAGGACCTTGGAAGATAGATTGCTTTATGTTATCTTCCTTTTTCAGGAGAAATTTGATAGGAATATTATGTTTAATATTGTTGTGTTAAACTGACCATCAACAGGTAGGTTCCCAAAGTTCCATAGAAATGGTTTTCACCATTGGATTATTTTTTCTCTTTACTATTTTAATTTTTAATTTTTTAATCTTTATTTTTGAATTTTTGGATTTAAGAATCTACTTCCATTGTCAGTTGATAATATTCCATTTTGAATAACCACCTCATGTGGACCATGTTTCTAGTGTCATGCTCAATATATTTTTTTGTGAGCTTCAATGATTACTAAATTGGATTCTCCCAAGGTGTTACCAAGGAAAGTGGAGTAGGAGGAAATTTGGATGGAAGACATATGGTAATTATGTGAAGGGTTGGAAGAAATGGATTTAGTGATTGAGTTATGTGGTATGATGGAGTGAAGGATGGGATGATGGAGGCATGACTGAACATCATGAGACCAAGGAAAATTAGGACAAAGAAGTTGACACACGATGTTGTGCTCTGATATTGGCTCTTTCATTGGATTTGTTGGTGGATTTTGGATGTTTGAATTTCAGGACTTTTTGGCTTAGGGGATCTTATATTTTTATGACCTCCAATAGTGGAGCCTTGGATATTAGATCAAGCATCTGTATTGCTAGATTATGGAACCCAAATGAATATTTTGTTCTAATTTATTAGATTTTTGATTGGGTATTTGGATTATGGGTACTTAGGATTGTCAAATTTTGGGGTCTAAGTGGATTACAAACATTTGAATTTTGGGATTACGAACCACTAAATTCTAGCTTTAAATTCATGGATTTCTAATTTAAGGTCTTTAGGTTTTGAAGACTATATTTTGAAACCCAAATGAACTTTAGATGCTAGGATTTTTAGATGTTTGGATTTTTTATTTTTGTATTTGGGAGAGCATTCTTAGATGTATGGGATTTTTGGGTTGAGGTAGATTTTTGGGTTTTTGTCCTATAAATTGCTTAGGATTTCATTTATTTGGGTTTTTTTTTATGCAAGGTTTATATACATTTAGAGGGGTTCATTTACATATGTTTATGCATCCAAGTCTATTTCAAAGCCTAATTTATGATCTCTTAGGGAAATATTATCTTAGATTCCCATGAAGGCGGTGATAGCTTAACATCATTATGAAATAGGTCAAATTGTGCATCATTTTTTAATCCAAGGTGATGGGTTCGAAAGGTAGATGGTTAAGGTTGGTGATAGGAATGATGGGGTTGTTGAAGGAGTTGATGCAAAGGATTATAGGATAAATGAATGTTTTGACCTAATGGGATTGGTGAAATAATTTCTAGTGGAAAGTTCTTTATTGAAATGATGAATGGCACCCATTTTTTTTGTTGCAAAAAGTTACCATGGTGCTCATGGTAGTGTCATTAACATACTTTTTCTACCCATTATGATATTTTTATCAAAGGCCTTGGAATCCTTGGTTTGCACAAGCATGAATGAGTTTGAGGATTTTATGTTCATGAAGGCCTAATCCTTTACCTAGATAGTTCATGATTTTTTACATTTGATTTATAATGGGATATATGTTACTTTAGGAATGAGATGCAAATCCATCATCTTATAGTTGGGAGTTTTTGTGTTTTTAATTTTATCATTTATGGGAAGACCAACTGAACAAATGTAGTTGAGCCTAATGGTTGGGATATTTTCTCTTGGATGGGGTTGATGGAGGATTGATAGTATTTTTATGTTTGGCTAGGATTAATAGGATCACTGTGGGTTATTTGTCCTTGAGTTCATTGTGGACAAGTTTGATCATGCATTGGATAAGGATCTTTATAGATTGATGGGGCTATAATGATTTGGGATCTTTATGGAATGATGAGGATCTTAATAAATGAGAGATTATAGGTTTAGATGGATGGTTTGATGGAATAACATTTATATGGATGGATGGGTATTTGGATGGAGGAGGATCTATTGATGGATGGTTTAATGGTTTAGGATTTAGAAGGTTATATGGACTAGGATTAATATGGATAGACCAATCAAAGGGTAGATTTGATGAATGAGCATTATCCTTGCATTTCTTTTTATTTGGAAGGTTTCCCCTACATAAGTTTTCAAGGTTATAATATGGGGGAATCTTTGTTCCTTTTCTTATAAGGTATCTAACCATCACATATTTTTCTTACAATAGGATATGATCTAATGGGGTATTTCCCTTGCCATAGAGATGATTGATAGATATTCAATTTGGGTTTGAGGGATAGCTAGTGCTAATATGTTTTTGTTCTAAAGGCTCTTGATTGTTCATGATTGGGAAATTAAGGCCTATAGAAAACTTTATCAATATATTTTTTCAAAATCATCCTTAGTATATTTATCTTAATATATAATTCTTTCATTACTATGATACTCATCGTGTCTACAAGGCTATCATTATCATCATTTTCAAAGAGATTCGTGATTTCTTACTTTTATTAGGCTACAATTTCACAAAGGGCTGAGTCAAGTTTTCACATGGTTTTAGCACAAACAAGAACACTATGAAGACCCAATAATTTCCTAGCTATTCAAGTGGGAGCATTTGACTCTATAAACCCACAAATATGCTTTGACCTAGTTGTAAATAATATGGCCCATTGATCTAGAGGCACTAACTAATTTTGATCGTCAAGGTTGCACTAGGGAACAAGAGGAGAGCACACTAGCCTACTATTCCATTTTTTAGAATTAAAATGTAACTTCCTAGGGCTAATTTCTTATCATTTCACTACAAAGACCAAACAACCAAAGGGTTCACTATCTTAGATTTTGTACAAGTCTTATTGGGGAGAGTCTTCAATATACTCAAAGGTATGTGAGGCCCATATTCTTAAATCAATGTGTATTTCTAATGGCCTGGTGTGAGAGGGTAACTCACTCTCCTCCACTTTGTAAGCTATTTTTTTTTCAATCTTAACCTAAATGATAAATGCACCCTAAAAGGAGGAATATTTTGATTCTCCTCCTAATATATACCCCACTAGGAATGTTTGTTTGGGTTTCCACTTGGTGATAAAATCCTAGCCAAGACTAATAAAAAGAAATAAACAAAAGAATAGCTACTTTTGATTTCCAATATCGCCTTGCAACATGAGGAAAGAGAATATACAAGACTGGACTTTTGGGGAAATTAAAAGTAAAAAATTGGATTATTTTGATTTCCAAGATCACCTTGCAACGTGAGGGAAAATAATACGCATCCTTATATCATGAAAACACAACAAAATAAAAATAAAGATTGATTTTAGTTTAAATTTAAATGATTTTTTAAAATCAACATTCCACCAAAAAAAACTTGCATGCAAAACATTAGTAGTTTGGAGATTTTGGTCTTTGGCATGCAACTTTCCTATAGGTTAGAAAGTAATTAACCATTCTAAGTTCTTGTTAGGTACCTATTGGGCTTAAAATATGATTCATATAGTTGTATCAACCATTTTTTTTGGAAACAATGGGATGCTTGTATTTTTGGGTTATGATAGTGACAATGTATGTGCTTTTGTTGGGTTGTTGTAGCAATATCGTTTATTACAATGACAATGTGTTAGGACTAATAATCTTTAAAGTAAATTTACACAAATATCCAAATTTATTTCTCAATTCATAGAATTAATTCAAGAGAAAAAAAATTGATCATTCCATAGTTTAGTCACACCATTAGTGTGCATAATAAATACCTTGGAAGGTGAATCAACACAAAACGAGAGAGAACAAGTATAACATTACTATGATTAGTTTGACCAAGTGTAACCAAGTTGTTATCATCAAGATCTTGAATCATGATTGTATACTAAATAAACTCAACCCACTTTCATGAACCTATATGAGATTTTGTATATGGAGAGACTCTTTTTTTACAAGTAGGAAACACAGAAAACACTATTTAATGTTTCTTCTTTTATATGAATGGATTTTCTATACCAAAAACATCTACCAAATATTTATCACTTGTGTGAATTTCAATATTAAAATATATCTCAAGAGTGGAGAATAAATCTATTGGTGTGGCCATGTGGTGTGTCACTCATAAGTAAACTATCCATCCATATCAAGATTTAGAAATGTTTTTTTTACGATAGATTTGGCCTTTCCTTTCCCATTTTAAAAGAGGGGGGGTGATCCCACAATACTGGTTTACAATTTCATTGAGGAAGGAAAATTGCAAAAGCGCTCCCATGAATTTTTTTTGGTTTTTAGGGGTTCGCACAAACTAGGGTGTTCATATGGACCCAAAAAAGGGTTTGTATAGACCCTAGTTCGAGCGACCCTATTTAATATTTTTTTAAACACAAAAAAGGAAAATTGAGAAAAATAGGGGGTTCACTTGAACCAAGGTCCATACGAACCCCCCTTTTTCCCCCTTCCCCTCCTCTTCTACCAAATCTCTACAAAATTTATCCTTTTGAAGCTTGGGTTGAGGATGAAAATGGAGGAGACTTCATAGACCCAATTGGATGATGGTAGTCCTCAGAACAAGCTATCCATCAAATAAATTTTAATATGTCTTCGTTTTATTATGTTTTTTTTTAGTTTGATTAAACATAGGTTTTCCATCGAAAATCAAGCTCTATGTTCTGCACATGTGGAAAAATAGCAGATTATCAAATATATATATATATATATATCAGTGCACTAGATATTGATGTCCTTGATCCAACAAAAAAAATATGAACTTTGATACATACAAAAAAAGTTATGCTTTAGCCAGTAAATCATGTCTAAATTGTAACTAGTTTGACTTTGAAACTTAATTAAGAAAAAATATTCAATGAAATGCTATGAAACCAATTCCATGCACTAGATATGGTAGTTACAAATCTAAATTAAAAAAAAATAGAATTTTATCCGTCATAGAAAAAAAATTATGTGTTAGTCAGTAACGTCACTCTTTAAAAATGGTGTCTACTATTAAAAACTAGTTTTCGAAGGAGATGGAAAAAGAAGTGCAATCTGATTCCAAAAATTTTGAAAAAAATATATTTAGAATCTATAGACAAAATATCACAAACCACTAGTTTGCATCATCTTCAAACTCCTCACGGTTTAGCAGCTATAGGTGCCTGAAAGTGAAGATTTAGTTAAAAAAAATTAGTTCAATGTCCAGTTTGGCCAAAAATTGTAAACCAGTATTGTGGCATCACCCGGGGAGTTATTCAAAAGAAGAATATGGTAAAATGATCTTAGTCTTCTTAAGAATCTTAATGAGTGAGTCATTATTTTCTCATTCACTTAGACTCGACATTCCCCCTTTCTTATAGTAATCACATGTTGCTCTCCTTTTCCATGATTCTACCTATGGAGTATAAGATGGGGATGGATTAGCTATTCTTCTTATATGATTTTTTCAATTTTTCTCAAGATTCTATGAGTATTTTGAAATTAATGCATGGTAATTTGAAGAAATATTATGAAGTGTTAAGTACCCCATCTATCTACCAGTTCATCTTTTTCTCTTGTGATTCATTCATGAAACTTATGAAAAATATATATATATTGAATGAATTCTTAAGACATTCAAGGGAAATTTTTAGTCAATATATGTAACATTTAGATTGTTTGACATTTATATCCTTCATATTTATTTATTATGAAGTTATTCTCATTTATAAATTGATGTAAAAATTTAAGTTGTGAGTCACAAAAAAATGGAACATGGAAAAATAGCCATCTACACTAAACTTCAATTCACACTTTGAAAAATTCTTTGGTGGATTCACTAGCATTTATATAGAATTTTCAAGAGACCATTTCTTAATTATATAATAATGCATTCGTAGTGGAGTAGAAGGTGGAAAAAATACTAAGTAGGAAACACCCAACTTAAAAGCCTAGGTATTTACTACAAGTGGAGAATTAATTTTCTTAATATGGTGATCCTCTAATTGAAGTCTCAATGACTTAAAATGTGAGATAACATTTTGTATCTTATCAAAATCAATTGGAAAAACTCATTAGCTCATTTTCCAATTATATACCCCTAAGAATGTTAGTTGTTATAAATACTTATTCCATTTTTCCCTAACTTCTTGTGGTCTGCCTGCACTCTATGTGAAAAAATAGATTTGAAGAAATGAAAAGGAAGATAGAACTATTGACCCTATTATATTTTCTACATGTAAATTTGGTAACATGTGACATATAAGACATAATTGAAATAGATCTATCCTAAGAATAATTGGTACCATGGTCTCCACCTAAGGTTGGTTGGGTTAAATGTAATTTTGATGGATGCTCGAAGGGAAATATTGGTTTAGCTGGAGTTGGGGGTATTATAAGAAACCATCAAGGCAATTTAAATTAATAGAAGGTTATGGTAAAAATATTGGGTTATGTTCTAATAATGTCGTTGAAGCCATGGTTGTTTGGGGTGGGTTAAAAAGAATGAAGGATCTTGGTTTCACTAAATTTATCATAGAAGATGATTCAAAAATAATAATTGATAATTTGAAAGGGGAAGCAATTGTTATGTGGGAGATCAGAGATATGATGGATGATATCAAACGAATTTTAAGGACCTTCCTTCAGTATAAAGTCTAGTATTCATATAGGGAAGGGAATTGTGTTGTTGATGCAGCTGCCAACGAAGCACTAAAGCATCAAAACTATATGTATTGGGAATTTTCCTCTATATCGCGTCATATCAAAGATATAATTATTAAGGATAAATATGAGTCATCATTTAATCTTACGTCAGGTGACAATGGGAGATTTGTGGATTAAAGGAGATATTAGAATGGATGTTAATATGGTGTTTGATCAAGGTAAATTAAAAGGGGATCGCATTGTGCAGATGTTGATTAATCGAGTTGATATTATTAATAATGAGGGAATTAATGAAGGAATTATTATTAAGGGTTCTTGTATAAAAAGGCCAACTTACATTGTGATATAACAGTCTTTTCTTGTATTTTTATCATATCCCACGTGTTTTACATCCTTTCTAGCTATTTTTTTCGAGGGGATTGGCAACTTTGATTTAATTCTTAGCAAAGATGTTATGGAAAATCATAACTTAAAAACTCTCTGGATTATTCTTCGCTTTATTTTTCTTTGGTAGTTGTTATTTTTGTGTTCTGTTGATAAAAGTTTCATTTTATCTCTGTTATTCAACAGTTACAGAGTTCTCTATACCAGTGTGAAGGTGTCAGGTCAATGTTTGAATAAGTGTTTTGGGAGAAAGACGGGTAACAATAGCCTTCATTCTATGACTATGGCTGGTCCTCGAAAGAGAACAGAGGTAGTGAATTGTGGCAGTTTGAAGCAGAATGTGGAGATATTTGGACAACTAATATTTGGACTATAGCTCCCTTATGTGCACTCCAACTTCCCTTAAACAAAAAATATCATAATGTTTGGAAAGATATACACTCTTCTTGAAAAAGAAACTCTATTTTCAAGAAGAGTGTATATCTTTCCAAACATTATGATATTTTTTGTTTAAGGGAAGTTGGAGTGCACATAAGGGAGCTATAGTCCAAATATTAGTTGTCCAAGAGTGTTTTGGTCAAGTTATTGCATCTTTATGGGTTTTTATAAAATTCACTCTATAGGCTGCAATTTTTGAAATTTATCTAATTTATTTACATTTTTGGAAAGTTAAAAAAGTTCATTTTAGCTATTCTTTTAGTTTTTTGTTGACTTTATTCTAAATTTGTCTAGTTAAATTTTGATCAAATATGCATAGCCCCACATGTTCTCTACCTAGTATTACAAATAAGATTACCATGGATTTAAAGCCAAAGGATCGTTTTGTCTACAATAAGAAAAAAATGTATGATGAAAAACATCAAGGTCAAGGTACTTCTCACTAAGAGAATAAATAATAAGGATGTCTCGTTTTGAATAAAATATGTGATTATTGTTGAAGATTTCACCATAAGCACATAGATTGGTATTCTTGGATTTAGAATCTTAAAGAATATGCTTAAATAATAGAAGGAATAATTTCTTCTCTTACCACAAAGTTTATGTTTATTTGCATCTTGCTATGCATGCCTCTTGTCCTTCTTAGTTTGTTATTTTCGTTATTAAGGTAACAATAGCCACTCTCTAGTATCACCAACTGGATCACAAAAACTATGGTACAATTGTCACTTGATAAATAAAATAATTGTGTATAGATTTCTTCGCATATGCCTTCCTAGCAATATATGTGATGGTTGTATGTACTTGGGAAACATCATTAAGAATATTTTCCAAAGAAAGATACTTATAATGTGTTATAGCCTTTGGAGATCATTCATACAAACATTTTTAGACCTATGAATAATCCATATATAGGTGGCTCTAAATACATCACTTTCAATTATTTATTTTCTAGATTTCTATGGACCTCGTTCATGAAGCACAAAGATGAATCCTTCCTCAATTTGAAGGAATTCAAATCACACATTGAGAAACAATATGACCAACAAATCAAGTGTCTTCATTTGAATCAATTATATCTAATTTATCATGTAATATAGAAGCATCCAAGCATATCCTCAGAGAGGCTCCTTCAAGGGAATGTTCTACAATAGTCTTATTTATCCAACTCCCTACTTAATATTAAAAGAGGCGAATTTAAGACCACCTAATATATTTTAGTTTAATTTTAATTTTCTTAATTAAACCTCTATAAAACTAGAATTAACCATGTCCAAACAACACACCTGACATTATCTAGAATATGGAGATACAATATAGAAGAATGTACACAGAGAGAATAGTGTAATCAGTTTGTGATATGTTGTTGACTCAATTGTTTATCATTGGGTTTTCCCCTCAGTTGAATATCCTCTTTGTCTGACTCAAATTCAAGCTCCATCCCACCATCATCATTAAGCCATAGATTATAAGCAATAACCTCCCTGCCTTCACCATCTATTTCCTATTGAAGAGTTTGGCGGGCTTTCCTCTGTTGTTCACCACCAGAGTTTCTGCCCTCAAAGTCCATACAACATTCTGAATTTGATTTTGTTTTTCTACTTCAGGTCCCGAGGATCGACCCTGAGCCACTTGAGAATAGTTAATTCAGTTACTCTGGCTGCCTCCTGTACATTACTCCAGGCCTGCACTCTCTGCACTAAATACTTGGCTAAGCGGACTTATTTCCTTCCTTGTTGCTGAGCATACTTTTTGTCAGGGCACTTTTGCTGTCATATTCCTTCCATAAAGTGTTCAAAGCGCTGGACAACTTCTTCTTATCCACATACTCATCATGAATGCGCAAGGGACTGTTGATATACGTTGAACTCTCAAGCAGTGTATATGTACGGGGGGCTTGACACTCTGCTTCTCTGCAGTAAGCTCTGAAACAGGCTCTCTCCTTCAAGAAAAAAACTATTATAAGATTACAAGACTAGGTGAACATTAAATGCCTGCTCAAGCCATTAGTATGCTTTAATATGATGCTATTCATTTCGCTCTGTATTGATCAACGCCCATTTATGGGCCATACTTGTCGACATAAAATGTTCTGAGAGCCGTAGTTTCCTGGGCCATTTACTTACAGGTCATACTCATTGCATAAAATGTTTATATATATATATATAATTGAGGTGTTCTATTATACGCAGTCCTTTTCTTATGCCCTCCATGTTGTGTTATCTTAATCTTATTGTGTATTAGATGCACTACAATCCACAAGTTGTACTGGAAACTGAAATATGTGAAATAAAAGTTAGGATTCAATTTCCAATAGGGGAGAGGGGTCCATAATGGAGCAGGGTTCAATACTGGGGATGGAAGTAGTCCTCACTGGGTCTTATAGTGGAACACCTTAATATCCAGTTGTAAAACACTTTCTATCCATTAAGTACACAAACTGACAAATCATGTGATGCCACATCAGCGCACCAATAAAACATGACTTAGTGCACCATTGTCGGTCTCACTTTTTTTTTGGGGCCTTTTTGGATACCTCAACAAAAAGCATGCTGATGTGGCATCATATTTGATGATGTGGCTCTAAAATGAAATATAGAAGTACATAAGTTGCCAAATAAACTGCTATACAAAATTGGCAGTGATTTGAAATTTCCACATAGGATTTTGAGAAATGTGAAGTTAGGGTGCTCCACTATAGGCCCCTCTCCCCTAAAAGGGGATATGCTTTGTAATATCGATTTTTATCTATATGACTAACAATTGTGATTGTTAGAATGGTATTTTTTTTTTGGCAATGTATTAAGTTTGATTCTTAGGAAGATAAAGGACTGAACATTAAATTTTACATGATACTTCTATTGCTTTTAGTATGTTCAATTGTCTATACCTTTTGTATTATGGAAAAAGTGAGGAATTGAAAGAGTACAATTGTGTTGAGGGAAATTGAATATGAGCTTCATTTTATTTCATTTGGTTCATTGGATCTTACTTAGTGAAGATTTTTATTGCTAATATGTTTTGGATGCAAAAGATAACATGTGTTGAAGAAAACCATAAAACTATTAACACGTTGTGATTTCAGGCTCATTTGTAGAAGACAAAAAATCTAAAACCTCTTTCACACATCTTTATTTTCTTAAGGAATATTTTTTTCTTGTATGTCATGTTTGATTTTTTTCTTCTTTTTTTGTGTTCATGGAATAGGTTGTATATGCTCTCTTATCATATCACAAGACAATCTTGAGAATCAAAAGAACATTTTTCACTTGAGTTTCTTGAAGGAATCTTGTGTATGCTCTTTCCTCACACCTTAGGGCAATCTTGGAGATCAAAATCAAGTGTCGTCTTCTTTATTTTTAGTTTTTTATCAAGCCTAGCTTGAATTTCATCACCAAGTAACAACCCAAACCCTCATATTCTAGTGAGATATATAAATTAGAAGGATGATCAAAAGACATCTCTCTTTGGGGTGTACTTGTCATTTTGAGCTAAACAAGTGCAAGAAACTTTATAGCTTGCAAGTGAAGGAGGAGAGTGGGTTACCCTTTCATACCAATCCATTAGGCATGT
The DNA here is from genome assembly GCA_007258455.2 of Sequoia sempervirens. NCBI lineage: Eukaryota > Viridiplantae > Streptophyta > Pinopsida > Cupressales > Cupressaceae > Sequoia > Sequoia sempervirens. The sequence goes on from VDFB02109042.1 coordinate 15,118,609, forward strand.
ACACCTCAATTTCATACAATTGAATCTCATGTACCTTTGAGTATATCAAGGACTCCCCCTAGCAAGCCTTGTACAAGCCTAGCAAAGTGAACCCATCAATTGCTTGGTCTTGTAGTGCACCAGTAAGTGATTAGCCCTAATAAGTTACTCACGTCGTACTTTTGCAAATAAAATAGTAAGCCACATATACTCTTCTCTCATGCCCTATTGTAACCTTGAGAACCAAAAGTGGTTAGCACCTTGAAATCAATAGGTCATACTATTTATGACTAGGTCAAGATATATTTGTGGGCCAACAAAATCACACTCCTATTTAAGTAGCTAGAATGTTCTTGTGCCTTATTTTTCTTCTTGCTTACACTAAACCTATGCAACAAATGTGATTCAAATATTTACAAATACAACATAGTCAAAAAGCAAGAAATCATGGCCTTCTTTATCAAACAATCATACAATCTCTCTGACTTTGATGATAATGATAGCCTTGTCAATCAAGATGAATATCATGAAATTGATATTCTTGTGGATTAAAATGAGTATACCCCTTGATGACTTTATCCCAAATAATTTTTCCATAATCCCTAATCACCGAATCATAAACCATTAAGAGCATGTTGCCCAAGAGATCCTAGAACTAGCTACCTTGCACATCTAAATCAAAAACCTATTAGTAATCTTCATGACAAGAGAAACTTACCATTAGACTATATACTAAGTCAAGACAAGGGTGCTATGATTAGATACCTAATAAGCATTGGAGCCAAGCTTCCCCCAAACTATAACCTTGAACACCTATGTAGGGGAAACCTTCCAAATCAATAACCATACATAGCTAGTCCTCATCCATCAAGTCCACCATCTACCCAAATTAATCCTAATCCTCTTAACCATCCATCTATCAATATAGATCTCAATCCATCAAATCATTCCTTATTTTATTTTAATTCTAACCCGAATATCCATATATTGATCCATATCATCTATCATCAATTAAATGATTGATCAATCCATATAAATCCCAAAGAATTAGATCTACCATCTACTCATAGTAATCCTAATCCTAATCCATCCATCCATCGATTCCTACATATCCTAAACCATCAAGTCCTCTATCCACCCACATCAATCATAATCCTAAACCATCAATTACATCATCTACCCCTATAAGTCCTCCATCTGTACACATCAATCCCAATTCTAACCCATCAAATCTATTTATCCAACTCAATCCTCATTCATTAAACCCACCATCTACCCATATAAATCCTAATCCCTATTAAGCATAATCCTACTCTATCAATCCATGTAGATCTTAACTCATTGACCAATAAACCTCCTAATTTCCAAACGCCTTGTGTGGCAACTTGCACCAAGAAGATACTATTCTAGTACATGAGGGTCATTCATTATAAATGCAAGAGTTTCTTGATCAAATTCATACCTCACATGAGCAATTGATAGCACTATCTCCTTATATAAATCCTCCATCACCCAAACCTTCAAAGCTTATACAAAATTTTGATAAATTCAATCAACCTAATCAAACTAACCAATCTAATCAACCCCACATAACTATGAAGGATTTTATCCAATGACTACTAGCAAGGAACCAAAACCATGGATTTTAAGAGTTGCACCACACCCCTAACAAACATGATCATATCGCAATCATCCAAAATCCCCCTAGTATTACCATTCCTCCAAATCAATTCATGCAAAAACCTAAATGGATTCAATCCACCACTTTCATGCTAACCATAAGATGTAAAATCCATAAACCTCACAAAATCCCAAAACATCTCACTTATCAATGCTTGAAATTGAGACATTACATCTAAGAGCTCATTGATCAAAGACACATCAAGCTTTAAAAAAGATACTTACATCATAAATGAACATCGAGATCTTTATCCAATACATTATCAAACTTGTCCACATCCAAATCAAGGTAAAATCACCTATATTGATCCCATAAATCCTAATCAAACACAAAAATCCTCTCAACTTCCTATCAACTCCATCGAAGAAATGATATCCTACCCATTAGGATTAACTACCTTTGTTTAGTTTGGTTTCCTCGTAAATGTGTAAATTGAAAATCCCACTAGCTCCCAACTATCTCATGATGGATTCATGTCTTGCTTCCAAAGTAACAAATATCCCAACATAAATTGAATGTGCAAAATCACAAATCATAAAGGCAAAGGATTAAGTTTTTATGAACAATGAATCCTTAAATACATTCATGTTTATGCAAACCAAGGATTCTAGGGCATTGGATACCAACATCTTGATAAGTAAAATACAAATGTTACTCCCATGAGTGCTAGGGTAAATTCTCTCGTGTAATGTAGAAAATTGTGTAGCCTCACAATTTTATGTTTTGTTTTGAACCCATTTTGGTGTCCACTCCCATAACATGTTATAAGTTCATTTGAGCCTAAACCTTGGCCTAGCTTCCCTTCACCAAGGTTTGTTGAAATTTTGGAGTGTAATATTATTCTTGCTTTTTTTCTAGGAACATGTGCCAAATTCTAGAATTTTCCCAAGATGCGAGTGCAATGCACAAACATCCATGCAACATGTTAGCATCCTAAAATTTTGCAAGTTTGAATATTGTTTTCCTACTTCACTATCAATTGCCACATGTAGTAGCACTTGCCTGGCAATATAACACTCCTTGTATGTGTATCTAACCCAACAAGACTATGACAGTCTCTTGGAAAAAAGAATAATTTTTGGATCTCTCTCTCTCTCTCTCTCTCTCTCTATCTATCTCGGTATCTCCTTGCTCTCTCTCACTATCTCTTGGATAAACTATGCTGCATTTTCCATTCTAGGGTTAAAAGACTCCTTCTCTACAATTTATTGTTGTACATTATTGATTGAATCTCTCATAGGATTCTTCAATGTAAACAATACTCTACTTATTATTAATACAAAAAAATCTCTCATAGGATTACTTGGGCTAAACATCTCTCAAATCCTTCAAGGAGCTCATTATTCTTGGTAATATTGTTTTTGTTCATTTAAATTATATTGTTGTATTTTCTATATTTCATCTCCCATTATCTCTTGAGTAAATATCTTTTAGTGTAGATCGCCATCTATTTGTCAAATACATACACTATGGTAGTCTTCCCCATAAAATAGGGTTGATACTCATAGTTTTCATTTATTTTGTCAGTGCTCTTTTATTTCTAGACACACTTAGGATAAGAGCATGTAATATTTTATTATTTTCAATATATTGGCTATCTATGGAGTTTGAAACATCAACAAAGGGGCTTAACCTGAAGGAAAGCTCCTAAATAACCCAAACAATTATTTTTTCTATGTATTTATAAATATTTTGAGAACACTCAATTGCACGAAGGTTTACAAGTATTTTTATATTTATTGTTGGCCTCCTCTAATGGTTCAATAACTAAGCCCTTAAAGCTATAACTTAGAGATTAGATATTTGCACTAAGTAGTTATCTTGCTCATCATGAAGGTTCATTTCATTTCCAACCCAGGGACGTGAACTTGAAATGGGTCAGCATTGACTGTGCACTAGGACTCAACTGTAGTCATCCTTATCCTATAACTAGAAAGGAAACAATACTAAAAGTAAAATGCTTGAAAGGAATTAGCATAAGTATTGAGCATAAATCAACAACTAAATTGAACTGGAATGAATGACAAATAGAAATCTCAGCAAACAAAAAAGAAGTTACTTTGTCTACCTTGGCTGTAGGAATAGACACAAAATAGAGTTCCAATGGCTACAAGAACAGACCGCTGCTAAGACTATAGCTAACTACTGAACAGAAAAGTAACCACTAAACTAAATGGGTGGAATTCTCACCAAGTGGGCCCCCTTGAATGAGTCTTCCCTAAGCTAACTCAGATGCAGCAAATCAAAGTATCATTTTATTCATTGAAAACATTGGTACATCATAATAGCAACATGACTGTATTCTTTGAATCTGAAAATGCAAGGACAATATCAGAACATCCAACCTTGTGAAGAGGGGCATCTGATCATTATTTATAGAAGGAAATTTTCTAGCTAACCCTAACTAACTAGGCAGTTGACTCCATCAAAATAGGAGGACGCCATTTATTGAAAGCATGAAAAAGAGGAAGGAAGTTATGCATGCACAAGACTTTAGTCAAACCAATCTTGCCTCAACGAGGATCCAGCATAGAAGCACCTCCTAAATCTACTCAACTAATAGACATGGTCATTTAAAGGTAAGTTACAACTTCCACACAAGCTGGGAGTTTCCCTCCATTGACCTCTTAAATGTCCATCTCTTTGACTTCTTTAGCGACCAACCAGCTCGCATGAACTTCTTCCACTTTGCAAGCTTCATTTATATCTGCATCTTAATGTGAACCTACATAATCAAATTAGCATGCACAAAACAATTGAATATCCATAATCACCTTAGAATAACATTCATTCAATCACATGTAAAATTAATATAGATATATTATATAGCAAGTTAATACTATCAAAAGTCACAGGGATAATCTTGTGCCCAAAGTTCATAAATTTAGGGAAATAACATAGAGAGTATCAATAACTAGGTGCTAAAATCTCATGGTAACAACAACAAATATATGATAAACCCTATCAAAAATGAGTCATTATTTGGACTCATCATTTATTGCGCATTTTTATTCATCCTTATAAACAATGTAAATATTATTATTCCTCATGTTTATGTATCTTTTTATCACTTGGTATATTGTTGGTACATTTTTGTCTTTGGTTGTGCTAATTGGGTGAAATACTAGAAGGAATTAGTGCAGATTTTGGAAATGCTTCAACATTTTGAATCGTATAGAGAATAGTGCAACATACAAAAATTCATGCAACACGTTGGTGTCCTAGGTTGTGACCTTCAATTTTTTGTGCTAAGTTCTTCTCTCTATTTTATTTTCTATATTCTATAATCTTACTTTGTAAATTCTTATTCCAGTTTCCATAAAAGAATGTTCTATTAGTTTTTCTTATGTTTTAGTTAAATAAAAGCTTTACATTTTTAATTTCAAAGCATTTCTAGAATTGTTAAAATTATTTTATTCTTTATATATTGAATAATAGCATAATATTTTGTTAAAAATTAGCTCAACCCTAAGGCCACCCTTTCAAATCCAAAAATTCAAAATTTTAATATTTAAAATCTAAGTATCCAAACATCTCACAATCCAAAGTCATGTGGGTTCCAAAATCCAATCTTCAAACTCCAAGGATCCCAAAGAAAAAATCCATAAATCAAAAGCCAAAAGTTAGTGATCTACTATCCCTAAAGTCTAAAAGTTGGCAATCCACTTGGACTCTAAAATCTAGTAGTGTTCAATCCTAACAATAAAAATATATAAGCAAAAATGTAATAATCTAGAACACAAAATTAATGTGGATCCCAAATTTTGGCAGTATAAATATCCCATCCAAAGTCTAAAATCCCAATAGTCAAGCATCCCATAATTTTTAATCTCCTAAGCCAACATGTCTCAAAATAAAATAAAAAATCTAAAAATCAACATTCAATCCAACAACATAGCCAATATTAAATCCAACATGGTGTGTGAACCGGTTGGTCCTAATTCCCATCAACCTAACGACATTTATGCATCCCTCCATCATCTCATATTTTCATCCACCCCTTTTACCTATCTCATCCCATTATCCAACATACCTCCATCACTACATTTTTTTGTCCAAACCTTCACATAATCATCATACATCCTTCATCCTACCTACCTCCCACTCCATTGTCCTTGGTAGCACCCTAGGAGAAGCCAACCTAGCAATCATCAAACATCACAACAACATCTATTGAGTGCAAGTATAATAGCATGATCCACATGAAGCAACTACACATGGGATATTATTACCTTGCAATGGAAGTAGGTTCTTGAATCTAAAATACAAAAATAAAAATAAATTAAAAAAGTAACTTGAAGCATGAAAACCATTTCTTTGGTGCCTTGGGCAAGTACCATGATGAAAACTTGCTTGTATCTATTACGTTTTTGTTTCTTGTGTACCCTACACCTAGGGGCAAGACTCTTCCATACCATCATATCATCTCATGTCCATCATATTTGAATCATCATTCCATCACACTTATCGTCTCCACCACTTGTGACCTTTATAAGGAAGTAGACAAGATTTTTGAAACATGTTGGAAATTATCCTGTGATATGTCTAAGCATACACATCATTCATGGGTGGCATAACCAAATGGGACATATTATTCATATGTGACATAGAGCTTTGGAACCATATCCTACATCCCCTACACATCTCCATTGGGTAAACCCACAAAAGTGGTTTACAATTCGAATGAGGAAGGAAAACTTGCAAAAAATGACCCCATGCCAAAAAAAAATGTTCTTGGGGTTCGAACGAACCAAAAGAGGGTTTGCTCGAACCTAGGTTCGAGCAAACCCATTTAATTCATCCCACCAAAAAACACAAATGTAAACCCCTTTTGAAAGGGTTTTCGCTCGAACCCCCCCTGGTTCGAGCGAACCCCCCTTTTCCCTAATTCCTACTCTCTGTCACAAAAAGAAATTAGAATTTTTGCACTTCAGAGCTCTGGTTGAAGATGAAAATGGTAGAGACTTCACAAACCCAACTGGAATCAAGTAGTCCTTGGAATGAGCTATCCAATGACTATAATTTTAATATGTTTTGGTTTTATTATGTATTTGTTTTTTTAGTTTTATTAAACATAGGTTTTTTGAAAATCAAGCTCTTTGTTCTACACATGTGGAAAAATAGCAAATTATCAAAAAAATTGAAAAATATGAGTGCACCAGATATTGAAGTCGTTGATCCAACAAAAAAAATGAATTTCGATACATACAAAAAAGTTATGCATTATACGGTCTTCCTATGTCTGAATTGTAATTGGTTTGACTTCGAAACTTGACTAAAGAAAACATATTCAATAAAAAACTATCTAACCAAGTGGAAGCACTAGATATCAAATTTACAAATCTAAATTTGAAAGAATTAGAATTTTATCCTTCATGGAAAAAAAGTTATGCGTTATACGGTGAGCGTCACTCCTTAAAAATGTTGTTTTATGAAAAAAACTAGTTTTCGAAGGAGCTGGAAAAAGAAGTGCAATCCGATTCCAAAAATTTTGAAAAAATATATTTAGAATCTACAGACAAAATTTCATGAAACTCTAGTTTGCATCATCTTCAAATTCCTCATAGTTTAGCCGCTATAGGTGCCCGAAAGTGAAGATTTAGTTAGAAAAAATTATTTCAGTGTCCAGTTTGGCCAAAAATTGTAAACCAGTATTGTGGGATCACCCCATTCCAAATCCCATCCCCTATCACTCTTTGTAATCTCATTCTTCCACCCATTATTTTTCTCCTATCCCATCCTTCCATCCATTATCACCATTGCTAATTTCATCATTTCATCCCTCCAACAACTTCAACCTTAGTTCTAGAAAAAATTCTCCATAAACAATAAAAATGTCATCCAATCCTAAGCATACCATATTGTAAATCTAATCCTAACACAAGATCAACAATCCTAAATTCCAAATGATCAAACCTTCAAGGTTTTGATCCCCTATCTAACAGGCGATCCCACAATAGTGGGTTACAATTCCCTTCATGAAGAAAATTTGCCAAAACACTCCCATAAAAAAATTGGGTTTTTAGGGTTCGCTCGAGGGGGGGGTCAAGTGAACCCAAAAAGGGGTTCACTTGAACCCCCCTTCGAGTGAACCCCTCTTGAAAAAACCCATTTGGCAGAATTTTTTAAAATGCGATCAATGGGAAATGGCAAAAAAGGGGGGTTCGAGCGAACCCCCCTTTGCCCGAAGGGGTTCAGGGGGGTTCACTCGAACCCCCATTTTTTTCCCTTCTCCCTCTCCTCTAGCAATTCTCTACAAAAAATTTCCTTTTTGAGCTTGGGTTGAAGATGAAAATGGAATCAACTTCACAGACCCAACTAGATGATGGTAGTCCTTGGAACGAGTTATCCATCAAATATAATTTTAATATATTTTGGTTTTATTTTGTATTTTTTTAGTTTAATTAAACATAGGTTTTTCACTGAAACATCAAGCTCTCTGTTCTACTGGAAAAATAGTAGATTATCAAAAATTCTAAAAAATATCTATGCACTAGATATTGATGTCATTGATCCAACAAAAAATGAATTTTGATACATACAAAAAAATTATGTGTTAGCAAGTAAACCTATGTCTAAATTGTAACTAGTTTGACTTTGAAACTTAATTAAGAAAAAAATATTCAATAAAACACTATGAAACCAATTGCATGCACTAGATATCATAGTTACGAATCTAAATTCGAAAAAATTAGAATTTTATGCTTCATAGAAAAAAGTTATATGTTAGCAAGTACACATCACTCTTTAAAAATGGTATTTACTGTTAAAAAATAGTTTTCAAAGGAGATGGAAAAAGAAATGCAATTTGATTCCAATTTTTTTTTTAAATATATATTTATAATCTACAGAAAAAATGTCACAAATCACTAGTTTGCATCATCTTCAAATTTCTCATGGTTTAGCAGTTATAGGTGCCCAAAAGTGAAGATTTAGTTAAAAAAATTAGTTTAATGTCAAGTTTGGCCAAAAAGTGTAACCCACTATTGTGGGATCACCCTAACATCCAATCCATTCAAATCCCATCCACATCCAACTCATGTAGCCACTCCCAAGGCTAAATATTCCCAATATCCCAATCACACCAAAAGCAACATAAAAAACTCTTACCGCATCTATCCAAGTAGCCTAGGACTTATCCAATAGCACCCATAAGTTCTATACTTAATCTTGCTAAAATCTAGATCTTGTTTAAATCATCCAATCATTTTCATCAAGACATATTTTGTTGAATCCTTAGGTTCTTAGGATATATTGTTCCCACATCAGTAATGTTATCATCATCAAAAAATCAATTATTGGCTTTCAACTTGATCAAGGTAAAAAAATTATTATCTTGTCTTTTATCATTTTGTACATACTTGATTGCTTGCTTCTGAGGGTTTCATTTTTCATTTGCATTTATGAGTTATTCCTTTGGGCACATCATGACCAATGTCATCATGGTCTTCCATATCATGGTGCACAATTTTATCTTCCTAGTTGGATATGATTCCTTTACACACTTGGCACATTGTCACCTTGGTTCTTATACCCTAGTGCATAATATTGAATGTTTTTTTGTAATCGAGGGAATCGACAGGTTAGCCCAATAACTCAGATCTTAGCTCTTTGATAGGGAGAGCCCCCCTATAACCATCAACCTACAAACTGGAATGAACAAGCCTGCAACCAAGTTAGCCCGAATAGAGAGAATAAATCTTGAGCATAACATTGAATGTTATAGAAGACATCAATTGCCTATCATATTCAAATATATACTTGGATCCAATCTTCATTACATCAATTCTTTATACACCCACCACCAAATCATTCATTCTATCATTTTTCTTATCCCCCTTCTATTATTTTCATCTGTATCTATCATTTCTTCATCTCATCCCTTATACATCCAACCATTCTCCCTTATGTCCATTTATCTATTTCAAACCCCATCCATCCTTCATTCAAGAGACCACCTAGTTCCTTTCAACCTACCTATTCTCTTGAGGTAGCATTCCTAACCCACCTTCTAACATCATTTATTCCAAATTATTAGGGCATCTCACTACTAGTTATATCCTACCAGATGTCTATACTTATAATCTTTGAAATACTATTACTTCTATTAGCCACAACACTATCTCAAAGAGGGAGAAAATGTAAAAATGTATAATTAACCACATCCTAATAACACACCTTGCATCACCACTTCCACCACTTTTGATAACATAATAAGCTTGTTGCAACCATGTCTCATCACATTAGCACTAATTAATTAGATCAATTATATTTATTTAAAAGCAAGAGGTATCCTCTAAATTCCTTTCATCATTTGATTAATTTATTTAAATATTTATTTTGGCCAAAAACCAACTCTATAGCCTAGAAATTAAGTTTTTCTATTTTATAGCTTGAAAATCATACATTTTGTAATTTGAATATTAGGAGCAAGGTTGAGACACCTTTCCTGGCACATTTGAAGTCATTTGGAACTCTAGTATTATTTATAATCAATCAAGGTGTGTAGCTCGACCCTTTATTTTTATATAAAGCATTGACTTGAATGTCACCTTCCTTTAGCTCCACCAAGTTAGGTCTTTTGGGGACATGTTAGGGTGGAAAGACCACCTTGATAAAAACCCATTTTAATTTACTAATACTTGTGTTATACGACTGTTATGGATAACTTGTATATGTAAATGCATGCCTTGTAGTTGTAACTTGCAATATAACTTGTACCATATTGGGGTTAGTATTTTGAAGGATCCTCCTAACCATAACTCATACCTTGAATGATGTATAAATAGTAGTTATCCCCGCAACCATATCAAAGAGATTCATATGTGTGTGTGCATTTACATATTCCATTAGCATTATTTTAACATCCTAAAATATTGTTTTACCCATAACTCATATCTTGAATGGTGTATAAATAACATTTATGCATACTACCATATCAAAGATATTTATGTGTACATACATCTTCATATTCCAATGTAACTAACATTCTTTTAATGTCTCTTAAACACTACCAAAACATTAGTCCTCTCATGTATATGCATGAAATGACACTTTTATAGGAGGAGATTGTAAGGGGTAGTGGAGGATTGTGGATGAAGCCCAAATGAAAATCTAATTGGAGGAGAGAATCAAACTCTAATCTGACAAGCACAAAATTTCTCCCATTTGGACCAATAAGGAGGGCCACAAGTTAGAGCAACTAATGGCGTTGTCCTTCCAAAGTGGGGAGGGGTAACTTATAAGTAGGTACGGTGCTTCATGGTGTGCATTACATGATAATAATGGTGGTGTACATTTTTCTGTGTGCAACAACTTGATAGAACTCACATGCCCTCTAACACCCTTTACCCTTTGCCCCTCTACTTCTCTCTCTAGGCCTTTTATTACTCTTTTCTTTCTTTCTCTATTAGTATATCTTCACCAATCAACCAACAAAGTATATATCACCAAAATCATAAGATGTTTCCAATCCTTACAACGAAACCTTCCAAAACTATCATATTTTCTTGGTTTGATAATTTTATGACAGAATGAAATTTCTAAACAAAACTTCTAATATAACTAGACACTTAAAAGAACAAAGTTGGCAATATCTATATATCAAAAAAATATAGTCTTTATTAGTTATTGTCTTGGCATGAATACTAATGCATCTGATGCATTCAATTTCTTTTATTAGTTTAACCAATGAGCATATAAAATTAAAAAAATTGAACAACAATCTTATTGTCTACATTTAATTTTCTATTTTAAATAATTACAAAAATGTCACTTATCTTTTGTTCTTTGGTTCATGTTGGAAATAATCAATACAAATATCATTTTTTTTCTTTATCTTTTTTGTAAATTACATGTCCAATACATTTAATTCATTGAATAAAAATTCAATTCTATTAATATCTTGAATGACATGAGCACTTTTATATACATCATTATAGTCACTTTATAGTGTGAGGTGGCAGGTAAAAATCAATATGAAAATAAACTTTGACCTTAATAAAATTACATTGTTGACTTTAAAATAATTTTGTTTCCTTGACATGGCTAACTTACTCAATTTATTAGACGTGACAAAATTCACTTCACTGACTACAACATGACGTATGAAAATTAAATTTGACCATATAAAATTACATTGTTGACTTTAAAATAATTGTGTTTCCTTGACATGTCTAACATCAACAAAATTCACTACACTGACTACAACATCAACAAAAACATGAGACAATATGTCCCTTATTAAAAGATAGATAACAAATATTGAATCTTGCTCTTCTCATGCCTTTACAAAAGTGAAATTTGAAAAAAGCTAGGCAGTGCAAGTGTTAAAAAAAATCAAATTTGAAAGGCAAGTTGAATCCAGGAGTGGTGGACCTGATTAGGGTGTTGGCATTTAGGCCAACATTCCACTGAGATAAAAAGTGACAGGTCAGAGTGTGGATTCTTTCATTCTCTTCATCACAAGGACTCTGCCTTTATTCCACGTGGAGACCACGTGAACAGAAAAGAGAATCTAATGACTCTAAACTTGCACTCTTTTTAAGCACCAGTCAGTCACCTGTCTCTTTCTCCACTCTGCTCAACTGGAGCCAGTATTTCAAGTCACCGTCTGACGGAACGGGGTGACAGTCTGTTTTAATCATTAATATCCAGCACCCCGTACTAAGATTTCTACCGTTAAATGTTTTAAGAGGAGATAATTAGCGTTTCAGATCATTTTTTATGTGGGTGAATCCCATAAATGCAGAACCAATCCTCTAATCTCAATTCAAATGGTGTGGTTTTGATATTCTATTGTCTTTAAATCTTTTGTAACGATAAATATGTTTCTCCCAAGTCTATAATATAATGTAAAACTCGATGATGTTCAGAAATATCATTGAAACTCGCTTTGTTATTGTGAGAGACAACTTGATTCTTTCCTTTCATCTTAGTTAGGTCCCATTGATTAAATAGTGAGACTGACAATGTGTGCAATCTTTTTACATCAATGTTCTGGATCATACTTTTCTCTCTGTCTGCAAAGCATCTTGATGATGGATCATGGAGGATGATCTGAAACGTTCATGTAAAAAGATTGCACACAGTTTCAATCCAGAAATATTAGCACTATTTGATCATGGACTGGAAACTTCTTGCTATTAATAGGCTCCATTGATTGATTTAATGAATTTGATGAAGTTGGAAAATAACAAACAACAAATGCAAGTAACAAATGGATTTCACTGTAATTATGCTATGTGCTTAAGCCTTGAGCAATGGACGTTGGATATAATCAATGCAAGAACTAGGGTTTAGACATTTGTTGACGCACAGGGCTTATGTGACCGATGCAAAAAACTGAGTAGTGACTACTGATTGATCTTTTGTGATAGATACATGTGCAAGAGTTATCTAAATGATCTATTATACTAGATGCTTCTCCTCCTAAAATAACCTAAGGGATTATGTCTTTTTATTCTTGTCTTAGACATACAATTTGAAATTCTTGCCAAAAAAATAATGAATAGCAACTATTTGGGATTGAGTTGGCTTATGCTCTTATTCAATTTGAATTCTGAAGAAGCATATCAATCTCCCACATACAAATATGACTTGAATAGATATTTTCTTTGATTAACAAAATTACATATATAATTATATTATAATATTACATACTTAAAATTTGAACTCAAAATAACTACGATAACAAAAAAAAATCACAATAAAAAATCTCCAATATATATGAAACCACCCAACTTGTTTATATACTTACTTTCACACAACATAATAAAACAAAACAGTAGACAAAAACTTTGCCTAGTATTCCCAAAAAAGATAAAGAAGAAAAGAGCTATGTACATGAAAGAAAAGACACTAAGCTACTAAGTTCATCTACTTACATATAGTATAATAATGCATTCATTCAATAACTTCAATGTAAAAGATGAAAATTAAAATAGAAAATAAAGAACCTTACAGCTCGAATGGCAATCAATGAGGGCATCTGTATATTCACTCTAGTGTGGTTGACATCTAGAAGCACATCAACATGCAAAGGTAAAGACAATAACTCTTTAACCAAATCAATAGGTAATGACAATAACTCTTCAACCAAATCAATATATCTGACCTTTCATAATTTCCTGTATTATATAGAAGATTATTTCTATAATTTTTAACTTTTGTGATATATTTCTTGGACTTTATTTTAATTGTCTTTAAAATTGCATATAAATTGTGTAAAGCATACAATTTATATTAGACAGAATTCTTTTTTTAATAATAAATGGTATAAGAAATTGGTATGGTAGTGGAGTTGGCTTGAGTCTTGGATTTGTTCCTCAAGGTCTTGGGTTTGACTTCGAGGCTCGGATTCACCCAATATGAGTGGCTTATGGGCAGCTACTCTCATCCTTAGAGGACCAATCTTACCTCAACACACTCCTTTCTGAACCCCCAACTTGACATGAAAATAAGCTCAAGGTAAGGCAGGTTAGGCACTAGGCTGGGTCGTAGGGATACCTCAAATGATATAAAGATATGAGATTTTTATAATTTCTTGCATTTATATTAAAACATTTTTTTCTAAATATTGTATAATATTTTTTAATTAATATTTTGAATCAAATTTTCACCATTTATTATTAGGATGAAATAAAATATATATTTTTTGTAAAAATTATGTATGATTTTCCATTCAAAGTTTTCAATTAAATTCTGGGATTTATCATTGAGATGAGATAAAAATATGATTTTGGTGAAAATTTTAAGAATTTTTGAATCAATATTTTGGATCAAATTTCATGATCTATTTGTCTCATCTTGATGATGGTTCATGGAATTTAATCTAAAACATTGTTTCAAAAAATTATATTGATAAAAATACATAGTATAAATTAGAACATTGATGATGCCAATCCAATCCCACATCTCAAAAAGAGTAAAAATGCAGCAAAAATATCTCTCCCTCAATCAAAAAAAGGGAAATCTGCCATGCCCCCACAATCAACAACAAGATCTATCCTCGTACAATTCCAGAAGAGAAATGCATAGCCATTATTTGTGAAGGACAAAAGCCACTGCACTCAAAAACAAAGAGATAAAAGCACTCATTCATGCCAATAACAAGTGAGTTGTCTTCATGTCCCAAACCAGACAAGCAAGCCCATTAAGTTGCACCAATAAAAGTCCTATAATTGTGATGTCATAAAGCATGCACTTCTTGGTTGGCCAGCATTCACAACCTCCAAAAGAGTCTTGATATGATGTGACTTGTAAGACAAGAACTATCCTTTATTACTTTAAGCTCAAGCATTGGCCATACTTACCATCCATCTACAGTAAAAGTAGCCCTCCAACATGGATTCAGAGCTTTCCAACAGCGTGTCATTCACTCAAAGATCTTTGATTTCAATTTTGACATTACTTAATTAATCATATGGTTTGAACTTGATGTTTAAGTGGCCCAAATCCATGTTGTCCAAGTATTTTGTACTTGAAAGAGGGTGAAAGAAGGGCAAGTGCTCTTCATAGGAGGAACACATTGCTTTCCGCTTTATGGACACACATATGGGCATCCATACAAGTCAAACTTATAATTGCCAAACAGTCCAAGAAAGCTTTGGTTTCGAATCGTTGTCTTTTACCTCTACAGTTCATGTTTATAGAATAGGGTAGCTGTCATCAGATCAACAAGGTTATCATGAGCATCCCCACTTGAATGCTTCATCTGTAAAGTACATTCCTTGAAACTTGTAACAAACGACATCAGTAGAATATCGAGGGCAGAGGGGAGATGATTTATGGTTAAGCAGATCTGATACTGGTATTGGAGAGGGGTCAATCGTGGGTCGAGGTTGTGTCGTGGGTATAGTGGGTATAGTGAGTAGAAACAATTATTTTATGTAAATCAGTAATTTTGTTTTTTTATATTAGTACTTTTTAAAGTAAATTATAATAGAATAGATATTTCTTTTTTTTTCAGTCAATTATAATATGATAAGTAAACATATATTTAAGTTAGAAGTTGTCTTTAAGTTAAATTGTCATAGCAGAGAGAATTGATGCATCAAAATCACTCAAGAGTTGAAGCTGCTTCAATCGTACCTCCGAGAGATTTGAACCCTGGTGGATAGTGTAATCAAAAAATATACAATCAAACATAGTATTTTTTATTAGATGGTAAAAATGAGCATTAAAAGGGACCAAACCCTTTTACAAACATTGAAACAAAATTATCGATGAAACCCACAAATAGCAAAGAGACAACAAAAGACTATGCCAGCAAAAAGGTTGCAAGCCAATAGCAAGAGATGCTACACAAACAATAGAAATTCAGCCAAAAGACAGCAATAAAGCATATTGCAAAGAAGAAAAGAGAAAATTCAATGTTTCAACACCTAGCCACCCCTTGTTTAGAAACTTTAGATGGCCATCAACCAAATCAATATCCATCTCGCTTAAAAAAATCACATTTTTCCCTTTGGCTTTTAGTTCTTTTGTTGGGACCAATTTCAAATATACTCCCCTTCCTTTTTAGCTTATATAGACCAAACAATCCACACAAATCTAAGAATTCATTTTCATTTATGGAGTTTAATAGATTGTTTGGAGCTACTAAGCTTCAAAGTATTGTGCCTTCCATCAACTACTTTTATTGTCTCCCTGAAATGGATTTCCTATGTATACAGTCTTCCTCTTTTAGCTACAATCTCTATGTTAACTAATCTCTTAAGAGTTTCTAGATGTCCCCAAACATGATTGATCACTAATTTGTTTTGTATTTGTGAGAGGAGACACCTTACGCTCCTTTGATTGGATCAAAGAGCAAGAGATTACTTCATCCTCTTCTAGATCTTTGTATTTAATAGCTTCCCTTTTTTGCTTACCTATTCTAGGGCTTGATTCCTCATTTTATCTTTTCTCCTTGTGCTTAAAGGGGAGTTGTTTGTAGGCTGACCCTTCCTTATAGGGTTGAATTATCCTTCCTTTAGATTAGTCCCTTTAATTCACCTCTAGCATATTTCCCCTTCCTACTACCCTTCCCAAGTTCTCTCAAATCTTGAATCTCCTTTCCTTGGGACTTGTATCATGAAAAGAATTACTCCTCTAAACTTCTCTAGATCATACCTTAGCTTATTCTTTTAGAGGGTGATCCTCCCCTTAATGAGGATTGTACTTACAAACATTTGTAATTGTGTTCCCTTTGAAGATCATGCTCAACTTATCTATTTTCCAATTATTGGTTTAT
Source organism: Sequoia sempervirens (assembly GCA_007258455.2). Lineage (NCBI taxonomy): Eukaryota > Viridiplantae > Streptophyta > Pinopsida > Cupressales > Cupressaceae > Sequoia > Sequoia sempervirens. The sequence goes on from VDFB02109042.1 coordinate 15,135,504, forward strand.
TATTGTCCTTCCTCTAGTCCAAGGCAATTATCTTTTTCCCTTCCTAAGGTAAACTTAGCTCATTATTTTCCTTCTCTCTCTAGAACTTATCATTCCTCCTATTAATCAAACAATATCTAGCAAAGTGGCCTAATTTGTGGCAACTATGGCAAACAAAAGAGGATTCTTCATATTTAATATGATGTACCCAATTTCCACATTCTAAAGATAAAAAGACAAAATATGAAGGATCCTTATTCACTTCTCCATTCACACAGAATCTAGCGTAAACAAGGCATTTTCTAGATTTGCTAACCACATCAAAAGCTATGAGTTGACCAAATGATTCTCTAAAGGTGGAACCAAAATCTTGACCTAGGCAAAGACCATGTTTTTATTCTCCTTCTAAGGATCAAAACACGGTTTCCATTTGTAGGAAAAACCCTATTTTACCCAAAAAGCAAGGTTCGTCCAAGAGGATCTAAACATAGTTCTTGTTACACCCCATTGTGCGTTTACCTATTTACTATTACTATTATAGGGTAAATTACTGCATATGTGAATGTATTTGGAATTTTAATTGAAAATACATATGGTTGCACTTTGTTTATTTGAATCATTGGAAAATTATGAATGAATGTTTATTTCATTTGATGCTATAATGAAATAAATATCTAGAATGAATGGTTATTGAATTTGATATTCTAACTATGAAATGTACAATGCAGATGCTTGTTTTGATGAACGGCTGACTACTGTGAAAATGTGTTAAGTTGGATGCAGATACAAGGTCAATCCTTTGGAAGAGAGGGGGAGTATCACTCAGGAGAAGAACTTGGTCGAGTAACCTGTAATGAAACCTAACTAAGCTTACACACACACACTCACTTATAGAATGGTTAAGTCAAGTCCTAGTTTGGGGAAATTGGTAAGTCATCTTTTTGTACGTTGTGTTTGCATTAGGAAGGATCATGATTTATGTTAAGAGCATTATTGGCTTATGTTAAGTGCATGGTGCATGTGATTTCTTCCTTGTATTGCTATATACGATTGATGAGATATATATACATGAAAAGTATATATATGTATATATGTGCATGTTGACGATAACCAATACACGTGAGATAATACATACATGAGTATACGTAGGTAGAAGTACCTATGCACACTAATGGACATATTGCTCATGGGCATGGGGATATCGAATGGACAATAAGACATGTATGTATATATGTATATATACGTGCCCATGCATATATGTCTATCAGTAGGATAGCAATTATAAGTGATAGATTGTGTAATCAAATGTATATAGCACTTATATTATTGCGCAAATTTAATGTTTATGCGCACATGAAAGCTTTGAAAGCTCAAGGGTTATCATAAACCACACGTTTATTATTGAGTGGATATTATCGCATAAACTTATATCCGATGCACATGGCATGTAATTAATGAATGAAGTGTATAAAGTGTTGCACACTATAAAAAAGCTATGTGTTGTGTTAATGAATAAAGCAACACTATTAAAAGTGAAGTTGACTCATTTGTTAAGTGTCAAATGCATTAACAATGACCAAGTAAACTTACTAACATGCAGCCAATTGAAGTATTAACATTATTCTGTGAAACAACAAGCTTAAGAATAGGGAATATGGTGAATTGTTGGTGCCATATTATGAACTCGGTGATTCAATAGAAGTCTCTTAAACCTGCAAATCAATTTCCAGTATCTGAACATGTGCAAATATGAATCAGTCAACATGCTATTGGCAAGAAAAGAGTCAACCTGTTGTTTTGTTTTGATGAGTTTTGAGATAGGATTTTGCCACCTTTTGGTTATCATGCTGAGTCGATTGTGTTGAGCTGAGAAGTGTTAATTCATTGGCCTTGTTTCTAGCCTATAGATGCTAGTTTCTGGGTATAAATAGAGGCACTCTTACCTCATTTGAATACACATTACTACATATTATCGTGCTTTCTACATTTTGTTGCTTTTTAATTGTGAGGTTCTTATTTTGCTAAGAGGTATTTGTGAGGAAATAATAGTGAGAGGAATTTGAGAAAGAATAGTTTCTAAGTTGATTTTAAGAGGGATCCTGGCTTAAGAATTGGTGAGTCAATTGGATTAAAGTGATTAACAGGAATGAGATTCTATTCTCTTTAGGTTTATCTGTTTTAGTGAAAGATTGAATGTCTTGTATGTTTTGTTTGGAATTGCATTAGATTGCTTGAAATAGAGTAATGATCTATTTGCTTATTGGAAAGGAAAATAATCTTGTTGTTATGATTTCCTTATGAGTGTTTGTACAAACTCCATATTAAGGAGTGATTATCATCTTTAGTATTATATACTAGGATTGATGAAAATAGCTTGAGAATTTATTCCATGTAAAGTTAATTTGTAGTCTTAGAAATCTCATATGTTATACCTAGGATTAGAATATCCAATGAAGGGGATAACTTATGCTTATTCTTTATTGGTAGAGATATCATTGTGAATTGGGAAAAAGGGAATAGGTTGTTTATGAGATTAAAGATTACCTATTGAAGGAAACTACCTATGCATAAATTATAATGGCCTAAAGTCAAATTGAGCTAGGGTAGTGTATGTGAATAGGATGACTATCACTTGAAGTACTGAGTAAGAATACTCTAGCCAAAGTAGTGTAAATGCCTTTGGTTGCACTGTCAATTCATCATTTTCCTTTGATGCATGTTAGTTTAGGATTGTAGTTTCTACAAGTTCTAGTTATGGAGGGCACAACACTAAGCTCAGGAAGGTTGTAGTCATGAGGTTACTTCACCAATCTCTTCGTTGAAGGGAAGGGCCATCTTGCCATATGTGGTAGATGTGTGAGGGACCGCAATTGAGTCTGTGGTTGGCGGAAAAGCGTTTGAGTGATGCTTTCCCTCTATAGCTGGTGACCAAGATTTGAAAGGAGATTCTTGGACCATCTATATCTATTGCTTTGAAGCTCAATTGAGCAATGTATGTATTTTGTATACAATCTTTGGAAAAATTTTAATATGTGAAATATTGTATTGAGGAAGGAATCTATACATGAATTTTGTCATGTCATTTATGCTCATATGTTCTCTTTAGGATAAGAAAAAATTTAAAGCAATGGGAATGAAACATAATTTATTTACTTGAAAGTGAAAACTTAGGAAATTTACGTGCATGAACAATTGGCATGTTAGGAAAAAAGAGATCACAGAAAAACCTTTAACCATAGTTGAGATCTCAACTTGACCAAATGATTTATATTTTCTCTAAGCCCATCTTCAAACTAAATGATTTAGTTATTCCCACAATAACTTCATCCTCTAAGTACTTCAATGGTAGACCTAAAATCCTAACATAGGTAGGGGCCATGTTTATATTCTCCTTCTCAAGATAAAAACTCAATTTCCATTCTTTTAGGAAAAGCCCTATTTTACCCAAAAACCAAGTACCATCAAATAGGGTCCAAACACAATCCTCACTATTCAAAAAATAGATCAAGAAAAAAACTTTAGTCATACAAGAGATCTCAACTTGGCCAAAAAATTTACATTTTATCTAAGTCCATCTTCTAATAGCATCTATATTTGGTCTAGAACCAAGAAACTTCCCTATAAGATTATTTTTGAGTCCAATGGAGGATTTCCAACTATAAAGTTAGGAATCTTGAGATGGATTCCCTCATCATCCATAACTAATTCTAGACTGAAAGACAAAGGAAAATTGATAATTCTTACCTTTAAGCACTTCCACCTTAGGATAATTTTTGGCTTTCCTTTACTTAGAGTGGGGTGAATCATTATAACCATTTTTTTCCAATTTAAAACTTAATCAATAACAATAACACCCATGCAAGATCTAACAATTAAGAAAACAATAAGAACACCAAATTTATGTCAAAACCCTTGTAGGAGAAAACCACGACAAAGTAATGCTATATATATATAAATTCTTACAAATTTTGTAGGCACCAACCTATGGGAGACACCAATCCCCACAATTAAGCACCAACTCAGTAAGAGACACCAATCTCTTCTTTGATAGGCACCAAACTTTAAATTCTTCAATGAATGATATGATTTTATTTCTCCCCCACAAATCCAATTACAACATCTAATTCTAATTAATATAAGTTTTTCTTTCACAAAGTAGATCCACACATTCACCTTCCTTCCTTCACAGATTTGATTCAAATTATGTATACTTTTCATTTACAAAAACTGATCACATATATGACAATGATTTCCTTTAAATCTGTTCAAGAAGAATATCAATATCTTCCTTCTATATCTACATATATCTCTTTTTTTATCTCTACACAATCTTCGTTTATATCAGTATATTCTTCTTTCCTATATTTGTATAAATCTTTTCTTCTATGTTGGCATAGTTTGCATATTTAATCCTTCATATGCAGATTTGAATGTGTCTAAACTCTTATTTTTACCACATTCAACACGACTCAAAATGCAGTCAATATTTATATTTTCATATTTTAATGAGAAGACATGCCTCTTCAAACAGTGATATCCAAATAAATGGGCATGTCTCTTTGTTAAGAGATGATTGTTGCCTTTACAAACTCTTATTTATTTATTCACAAATGTTTCATTCATAAACATAAGCGTTGCCCTTTCATAATTATTTTTTTTCCTTGATGAACAATTGCTTCTTAAAAAGGAACCATTGCTTATTTATTTTTATTGTAATCTCATTCTTGTTTGATTAATATACAATAATATATATCTTTGGTAAGGATGGTCAGCCAGAATTATGAAGTAAAAGTATTTAAATGATTTCATTCTCATAGAGCATAGAGAGTTGGTCAGTATAAATTATTTATTTGATTTTATTTTCAATATGACTTTAAAAGGATTCAGCCAACATAAGTGTAAATTTGTCTTGCATATATGCCAACATGAGGGAGGTTGACCTGCATGTTTAAACAGTCATAAATTTGTCTTTTGGTCTATATCAAAACACCTTTGACATGTCAATGACAATATTCTAACAATCTCCCCCTTTGTCATTGATGGAAACCTTATATAGATAATCTACAAAACACACTACTCCCCTTATCTTTGTTGCTCCCCATGTCTCTATACTTCCCCCCCTTTGACATCAATGGCAAAGGAGTTCACAGAGTTGTGAGATCATATAATGATAAGCTCTTCCTAAGGAGTATATCTCCTTAGTGACAAACTAAGGATGATACCACTCCCAATTCATGTCTTAGAAACTCAAGAGTCTCTTTTGGAAGAGGCTTAGTAAAAATATCCACAATTTGATCATGAGTTTCAACATACTCAAGCTTTACTTGTCCATTTGCTACTTGCTCCCTCAAGAAATGATATTTATTAGAAAAAAAAATTCTTGAGTGCATCACTGGATTCTTTGAGATATTGATAGCACTAGTATTGTCACAAAATATGGATATTGGATTATTGTATTCTTCTTTGATATCTCTTAAGGTTTGTCTCACCCAAAGAAATTGAGTGCAACAAGAAACTATTGCTATATACTCTGCCTCTATAGTTCATAGAGAGATTGATGCATGTTTCTTACTTAGCCAAGAGACAAGACTTGAGACTTCTTCCAAGAAAGAATGCACCACCACTTGTGTCTTTCTTGTCATCAACACTTCTTTCCCAATCCGAATTTATGCATGTTGTTAAGGTGAAGTCATCATCTTTTGGATACCATAGCCCAAAATCTAATGCACGCCTTTTAAGTACTTGAATATTCTTTTAACTACATGTGCATGAGTTTCTTTGGGTGCAACCTAAAATCTTGCAACCATACCTACTGCCTACATAATATCTGGTCTTGAGGTTGTGACATAAAGTAAACTTCCAATCATTGATTTGTAAAGAGACTAATTTGCATAGGGAGACTCATCATCTTTACTTAGCTTACATCCTGTTATCATGGGGGTACTAACTAGATTGCATTCTTTTAGTCTAAAAGTCTTTAGCATATCTTTAATATATTTAGTTTGGGATATAAGTATCCCTTTGTTTTAATGAGAAATTTGTAATCCAAGGAAGAAGGACAACTCTCTAAGCATTGAAATTTCAAACTCTTTATGCATATATTGAGCAAATTCTTGACACATTTTCTCATTGCTTCCTCCAGAACTGATGTTATCTACATAAACCATAATAATTAACTGATGCTTCCCTTCAATTTTGAAATACATATTACTATCAACAATGCCCCTTTTAAAACCTTGCTCTTGTAAGTATTTATCCAATTTGGAGTAACAAACCCTAGGATCTTGTTTTAAACCATGAAGAGATTTCTTGGGTCTATATACAAAATCCATTTTTTCTAACAAGATTAATCATTTAGGTTGCTCTACATACACTTCTTTTAGGTGCCCATTCAGAAATGTTGATTTAACATCCATCTAGTAGACTTTAAAATCCTTTTAATAGGAAAATGTTAGACTATTTATCATTGATGTCAAAGAAAGACCATAAAATGATAGTGTTGAAGCAAATTGAAGAGGCCATAGTATTTACTTAATAAGGAAGCATTAATAATAAAAAAATTATTTATGAGGTTAACCCCCTTATAGTGTTATTCATTTTAAATAAAATATATATTTTTAGGAGGTTGACCTCCATTGATTCAAGCACCACTTTGAAACAAAAATTAATTTAATTTATTATATTCTATGGTCGACCCTATATGTTGGTAGACCATACATTGTTTATTACAAAACATTACATATAAAAAGGTTTTTAAGAGCAACGAATATGTAGAACAAAAAATAGCGATTTCATCTAGGAGAGAAGCAACGATTATGTGTGATAGAAGGTAGTAATTAACAAATAAAAAGGAATGCTTAGATTAGTCAAAGAAAAATTAGCGATCAATTTGGTAAACAAAGGGATATGTCACTTCATAAGGACATCATAGTATGAAGAGGTGTGTCTTCTCATTAAAGTGTGAAGATATAAACATTGATTGCATTTTGAGATGTGAAGTATGCAGTGAAAATAGAAGATATATCAATTAGACACATTCAGATCTACATATAAAGAGAGAAATGTAGAATTAAAAGGAAAATTAATAGCAAGTTTGTGAGGAGTATTTTGCATATATAAAGAAGATTTATGTAGGGATTTATGGAAGATCTATTGAGAAAAGTATAAGTAGAATTGACAAAATAACTTGTTGATTTGAATGTGATTGTTCATTAACCTTTAAAAGACATTTACAAGAAGATAGTGATCCTATTGCTTAGAATTTTGGTGCCTTAACAAGAGATTGGTGTCTCTTACTGATTTGGTGCTCAGTTACGGTGATTGGTGTCTCCAATAGGTTGGTGCTCACAAATTGTAAAAGAGGGTATTGGTGTCTCTTGTAGATTGGTGTCTACAAAGATTGTAAGAATTTTAGATATATATATAGCACTAATTTTATGTGGTTTCCTCTAGCAATGTTTTCCACATAAAATTGGTGTTCTCATTGTGTTCTCAATTATCAAATCAGGCATGAATGTTATTGTTCAATGAAAGTTTTAAATTGGGAAAAGTTTGGTTATATTGATTCACCCCCCTTCTCAGTACAAGCATGTGTTCATCAATTGGTATTAGAGCAGGTTCCTTTAGAGATAGTTTAACCACTTGAAGGCAGATCCAAAAGAAGCACACATGGCAGCACAAGAAGGATATAGTTTCTCCTCAAATAAAGCACCATTGTTTGACAGAACAAACTATGTTTTTTGGAGCATTGGCATGGGAACCTATTTGAATACTCTAGGATATGATATTTAGCAATCTATGGTGAATGGTTATACACCTCCTATAACTCCCCCAATAGATAAAGAAGGAAAGAGAGCCAATGAATGTAATGCAAAGGAAAAGAATGCAATTCTATGTGGATTATCAAAATCAGAATTTGTGAAGGTCATGCATTGCAATTCAACCAAAGACATGTGGGATAAATTAAAGAATACGTATGAAGGTGATGACAAAGTCAAAAGAGCCAAGTTGCAAACTCATTGGAGTGACTTTGAAAGTCTTAGAATGAAAGAGGGAGAAAATGTTGCCACCTTTTTGCGTGTGGATGAGATTATCAATACAATCAGGGGACTTGGTAAGGAGATAAAAGATCCAATCATAGTGCATAAATTTTTAAGATCTTTACCACTAATATTCGATACCAAGGTGTCTTCAATTGAAAAGATGAAGAACCTAGATACTCTAATGATGGAAAAATTATATGGAATTCTCACTACCTATGAAATGAGGACATAAAGGGAGATGCCATCAAAAAGATAAGGTGATTTCAAAGCTATGAAGAAGTCAAAAGGAAAAGAAGCTAAGTTTATCAAGAAATCAAATAGTGAGATAGAAGATGAAGAAGCAAACTTTGTAAGGAAGCTAAAGAAGGGGTCCAGAAAATGCAAGGGTGAGTTGTACCTTTCAAGTGTCTCAATTATGGTAAAATTGGACATTTTGAAAATAAATGTCCCTATTCAAAGAATAGTGATAGTGAAGAGGAAGAAGATTATTAGTTTAAGAAGGGAAACAAAAAGAATCAACATCGTGAAAACAAAAAGGAGGATTTCAAGAAAATCTTGTACTCCTATAGGGATGTTGGTTCATTGAATGATAATGATGCAAAAATTTGTAGAGAGGAAACACTATTTATGGAATTAGAAGTAGAGAACATGGAGAACAATGATAAAAAGAGGAAATAAGAATTAAGCAAAGGAGGAAGAAAAAACTAAAGGTTATAGCATGGAAGATCTAGAAGATGAACTACTTTTTCCATATGAAAATTTGAGAGATTGAGAAAGAAAAATCAAAGGAAAAGTTACAGTTTGAAGAATAAAAGAAAAAATTTGAAGAGGTGGAACAAATGATCTCAAATTTAAAAATATAATTATAGGAAAGAAAAAGGATAGAGGATATGGAAAAAACTCAATTTAAAGAAAAAGAAAAGGAATGTGAGAAACTTGAATCCAAAATTGTTGCTCTAAGGAAGGAATTGGAGAAAATTGTTGACAAGTTAAATAGAAGCATTAAGTTTGAGAAAAGAATAAGATCTTGGACAATATCCTAAGTGAATAGAGATCACCATTACTAAATACTAGACCTGGTTATGAAGAATCCAAAGCAACTAGCAAGGCAAGTGATGAGGAAAGTAAAGTCAAAACTTCAAAGGAATCAAAACCAAAAAGCTATGTTGATGCAATCAAAAGCCCTAGTAAAGAAGAATGTAGCAAGAAGGAGGAAATCCAGAATCGCCAAAACTTAGATGCTAAACCAAATAATAAAAAGGACAAAAACAAGAAGCCTATTCCTCCAAGGCAACCTTGCACAAATAGGTTCTATCATTCATTTTTTGGCTATTGTTATTCATGCAATAAATTTGGTCACAAGGAAATAAATTGTAGGAATTATAATAAGAATAATTGGTCGAATAAAAATTCTTATGGATTTGAGAATAGGAATTACAATTCATTTGCTCCCGTGAACTTCAATCTTGAATGCTATAATGCAATAATTTTGGGTGTACAACACAGTTTTGTAGAACTGTCTTTGTAGAGGCACCAAAGCCAAATCAAAAAGAGGATGTCTTAGCCAAGCCAAATGAAGGAAATATGAAAGTGTGGAAACAGAAGAAAAGGAGAGATTTGTGCTTGTTCAAAATGTAATTCATGTGAAAAATGAGAGAGATTAATGGTATATTTACAGTGGTTGATCAATTCAAATGACCGAGGATAAAAGAAAATTTATCTACGTAAAGAAGATAAGTGGAAGAACCATAAAACTTGGGGAAAACACAAAAATTAAGATTGCAGGAACATGGACTCCCAGTCTAGATAACAGACGAACAAGGAGAGAAAATGTTTTATATATCAAACTAAAGCATAATTTTCTAACACTAACTCATTTGACTGCAAAATTTGACAAAAATTTCTGACGAAAGATGTATAATTTGATGTATTGTCGGGATTTGATGTGTAATTTTCAATTTTTTAAAATTTTATCCCCAACGTTCATCGAAATTTCGACGAATTTGGGTTTCATCGAAAGTTCGACGCACAGTCTCGTCAAAATTTCAACGAACATTCAAAATCAAAAAAAAATGAATTTGTGGTCGACATAAATAAAAGTGAGTTCGCCTATTTATTGCGACAGTGTTTTGCTATACTATTGAATTTTCTATACTTTTGAATTTGCTCTACTTGCGAATTTTCTCTACTTGCGACAATTTGTGGAGAACTAAGGAGAAATTTCTTGGGAAAAATCAGAAAAAAATAAAGAAGATATTGCCAGGTTGAGGGCAGTCATTGTCTTTTTCTAGAATTCATTTGTGAAGTCAAATTTGTACTTCCAGGTTTGAAAATCATATTTTAAATCAACATCTCATCAAATTTCATTTTTAGACTTGTGCATTTTGAGAATTTCATTTCCAGATTTTGTTGTGCAAGTTCAATATTCTGATTTTAGGAGTCTAACGGTTGGAAATCATAGTAAAATTAGAATTTAATAAGTTCTAGAATTATCATTTTAAAGTGTTTTTTGGGGTCATTAACTTCAGGCTATCTTCTCTTTTGCAGGGGTGGTTGCATGCCGAATTTTTTTGGTGTAAAGTATCAGAACTATTAGATTTTGTTACCTATCTATGATTAAAAATTATTGGAGTGTGAGTTTGATATTTTTTGATGATCAAAATATTCAAGCTTGGTAAAGAAAAATCATGTCAGATAATATTAGTCCAGAACAAAATGAAGAGACAGTTGCTAGAATGTGGGCTAGATTGAAAAGAAAGGGTGATGGGAAATGTTATTGTCCTTGCAATAATTGCAAGGGCTTAAAGACGAGAAGACTTTTAATCACAACAGATGAGAAACATTGTAGGCAGCATCGTTATGTTGAAGGGGGGCATGATTATCGTCCATTGGTAAGTTGTTCATTATATGTGTTTGTATTGATTGAATTTGTAAATGTTTATATCGTTTTAACATTTTTTATATATAAAAAAAACACTTGATCATGATCATGGTTTATTTGTTTCTATCATTATTATAAAGGTGGGGCGCCCTAGGGCACATGATATGGATTATCACAGCCCAGAGAATTTGGTTTTGCAAATGGAGAAACATGGAGCTGTGAATATCGAAGATGAAGTTAATGATCTTATGGAAGAAGATGATCATGCGCCAGAAAACACAATTGAAGATGATGGTAAAAATACATTGATCCATGACACATTTAGTGGCACAACTAATCATGATGATCAATATGACTTTGATGATGTTCATGATTTACCTATACTTGAGAAGGCATATGAGCCCCTTTATGAAGGCTCCCAAACAACTCTTCTCTCTACTATATTGTTGCTAGTGAACTTGAAGATTATGAATGGTTTATTCAACATAGGAATCTCACGGATGTTAAGGTATGTCATATATGTCATCTTTTTTCATCTCTTTTAATTGTTGTTAGTTCATCACTAGTAAATCAAGGATGAAATACGTACCATTAATATCCTTTATATTAACAAATTATTTTTTTGTTGTAGATTGATTGGTGAATTTTTATTACCACCATCAAATATTTTACCTCGCTCATACTGAGATTTATCTGGCATTATGAAAGATATTGGAATGGAGTATCAAGCAATAGATGCATGTCCTAATGATCATATTATATATCATAAACAACATGAATTTGCAAGAAAATTCCCAAAATTTCATATCAGTAGATATCGAACAAATCAACTAACAAAAAAGGTGCCTTTTAAGGTTCTTCATTATATTCCCATTATTCCATGCATGCAACAATTATTTAGGTGTGAAAGCTTAGTGCAATTTATGGATTACCATGCACAGAATAGAAGTGGATATGACATTCTTTGAATGCATGTGGATGGTTATGCATTTAGGGACATGGAGGAAAAATGGTCACACTTAAAAGAAGAACCTCGTAATCTCAGGCTTTCATTGGCAGTGAACGGTGTCAATCCATTTGGAGAGCTGAGATCTATTTACTCGGTGTGGCCTATTTTTGTTATCAACAATAACATTCCTCTATGGATGTCAATAAAGAGGGAGCACATAATGTTGTCAATGATTGTTCCAAGTATTTATTTACATCCATTTTCTTTAATGTAGTAGCATCTCATTTGTCTTATTTGTTGCATAATGACTTATATTTTTTTCATTTAATAGTCATGTACATTAATTTATATACATTGCAGTAAAATGGTTATAATAATTATGTAATGTTTATGTTCATTCAACTAGGTAAGTACCAAGTTAAAGATATGAATGTATATATCGAGCCTCTTATCGACGAGTTACTAAAGTTATAGAATGGTGTCACTATGTATGACGTCTCTAGACCAATAGGACAAAGACAATTTCAATTCCATGCAATGCTTATATGGACAATTCATGATGCCCCAGGGCTAACACATTTTTGGTATGTTATAACATTCGACTACACTTTAACGATATTTAATTTTATGAAGTAGATATCATGCATTTTTTTTAAATAATCTATTCATTATATATAATTATAAAAATTGACATATTTAATCCAATTATATATGATCTTGTAGGTTTTCAAACAAAGAGAAAATTTTCATGTCCAATTTGTGGTCCAAAGATGAAATCTCGTCGTTCAACAAGTTTAGGAAAGCAGGTGTTTGATGAGTATAGGCACTTCCTCCACAGAAATCATAAGTATCGAACTACTGAAAAACATATTTTCAATGGGAAAGAAGAGACTACATCAAAACCACGAAGAATGACACCTCGCCTATGGAAGTTGGAATATAATAGAATTAATCGTCAAAGTTATACATCAGATCAAATTGTTTATCTATCATATATGATATGTTTGGAATTTATATTTTTATATTGTGTTGTGTTTACTCATGTTGTAATTGGCAATGATTGTCATTGTTAATTTGTTTAACTTAGATGCTTCATGAAGGTCGTCAAGGCATTAATGGTTGTCTTCCTCAGGGACTGAAAATTTATCCCAGACAATTTAGTAGGTTGCCCTACTATGAGCAGCTACAAATTGTGCATTTGTTTGATACAATGCATATCAGGAAAGAATATAACAGAAACTTTATGGAAAATATTGGATGGAAGGCATGACAAAGAAAAAATTGTCAAAATTTGTAGTGGCATTCAGGAAGCCAATCATGCAATGAAAAATTTCATTCAATTGAATAGCGATGGAGAATAAATTAATATAAGTGCCCTTCCTTGGTTATTAACGGGGCAGAAAAGCAATTCTATAAAATAAGTCATACGAAAAATTCTATTTCCCACAGGATTTGCTACGAACATAAACAATATCATAACAAAGAAAGGTGAATTTGGGTCAGGGATGAAAACGCATGATTGGAATACCTTCATTAAGGTAATTATTCTAGTATATTATATACACTTGTATACTGCATGTACTTTTCAATATATTATGTTTACTTCTTTTGGAAAAATAATGAAAAGATCATTTTATAATTGTTGCAGTACGTTCTACCTCTATCTCTCTTAGACAACTTTGACAACAATGTCAAACAAGTTATATATGATCTTGGAAAATATATGAGGTAAATAGCGATATTTGTTCAATTCGTTGCATAGATCTTATAATTTCCATTTGCTTTACTTGTTATGTAATATATTGTATATTTTGTTAAATCTCGTTAATATATTTGTGCCTTGAATCACTTGTAGATGGTTGTCATCTAAAGAAATCCATAAAGAAGATATAAATTATTGGAAGAGAAAAATTTTGCGTCTAATGTGTGAAATGCAAATGTTTCTACCTTCAAAAAATTTCAATGCACAAGAACACTACCTCATACACCAAGTTGAGGATATTGAATTGTGTGGACCTGTACACACAAGGTCAATGTGGATGGTTGAGAGGCACTTGAAATTTTTGAAGGCTTTGGTTAGACAAAGAGCACATCCTGAGGGTTCTATGGTGGAGGGATATATGGTATACCAGACCATGGTGTACATTAGTGAATATCTTCCTAAGTTTGCAGCAAAGATCCATGTAGATCGCATTTGGGATCCCAACTCCATTAACAAATTCGAAGGGGAGTACCTGATGGGGAAAGGTAGATTGAGGAAAGTGAGAGGTAATTATAAGATGGTCATGGAGATTAATTAGAATACATTTTACATATGGTTTTTATGTATATTGTACTTATTTAATTATTAATCTTCAATATACATCAATTATAAATTAAGGTCGTATACCGTGGTAATTAACTAATTATACGTCATTTGTGAATTTCAATTTTTTTTATACAGTTGGTTGAGAGTGGGATGCACTAAATTTGTACATCACAAACAATCTTAATTGGATGATGATATGGATTGAACGATGTCAACAATGTGGTCGCACATTAACATGGGAAGGTGTGGCTTAATTGGTTAAAGAAGCTCATCATAATGGAGATTTCAATGTTACACAAAGGGAAATTGATTTAGCATATGGTTTAAAAGATAAATAGGTACGTATAAATATATTAATCACCCATATTATTTAATTATTTTCAATTATATTGATGTATATACGATGTAGAGGATCCAACAACAACACCAAAAACTTCATTTCATGAGGGTAAATGAAACCCAATCAGAATCAGGAGAAGATCAAATTCTTAATTCACTTTATTTTTCCTCAAAACTCATACAACTTCTTTTGATTCTTCAATTCTACAATACTTCAAGGCAACAAGTTAGCACTCCAATTTCAACAAACCGTATGTCATTATCAATATTCCAATTGACTCATTCAAAGAAAAAACCATATTAGAAAACTTTGACTCAATCAATCAGATTCACATCATTCTCAACCACCATATCAACATTTATATATTCTCCCAGCCTTTCATAAGGAAACACATTATGCTCACTTGCTACACATCCAATTACCAATCCTTCAAATTCTTGTATACATCATATCCTCAAGGCAACAAAACACTTATTCTAAATTAGATTCTAAAATGTCAATAACCAAACTTCAATCATTGAAAACGGTCTAAACTTCTCAAATAGCACCAATTCATTTTCCTTACAAGGAAAACTAACAAAGACCAATCCTTCTTGATATCAACTATTTAATCAGTCCTTCAAGATGCAAGATTCATCACGTTTTGAGAGAAATCAATTCAATACATCAGTGTATAAATATCAGATATGCCTACTCTGTAAAGATACCAAGACACACAATAGAATCATCATTCTCAGAATAATATGCATTGCCTTTACATCCTTATTCAAGCATAAATTCTACTATAACTCCATCCAAATGACAAGGTTCAAGTATTTAAGGTCACTCACTTCCCTGTACACATAGATTTCCACTGTCCATGAAATCTAAACATTAATTAGCAATAGACCTCCATACCCTAGATTGGGTGAACCACTCACACTAGGTTCAAAACCAAGATCCAAAGGCACATTTAGAGACCTATTAATTCCCATGTCATCATATCAAAAACTCAAAATGATTTATACTAGAGAAACTAGCAGATTTCATACTGTACGCCCAAGAAAGGCTACTAGAATAGGGCTATTTTACAAAGAATCCACCTTTTTTCCAACTCCAAATTTTTAGAAAACCTCAAACATTCAAATTAAAGGTCACAAAACACCATATTTATCCACTTTCAAAGATTGAAAGACCCATTTAGAAAGTGTATTAACAAACCCTTAATTTTAGGCTGGAAACACCCAAAACAATGAGGGTTTTGTGATTATCACCCTTACAAGCCTCCAATACTCCGTCCAACCATTGAAACATGCTCCATTATGTTTGAAAATTCCTTTAGAAACATTTCCTTGGACATGCATACATTATTTCTCCAATACCCTACTAGAAACCTTCATTTTCAAGAGGAAAACTCAAAAAATTAACTTTAAATCAGCAACACAGCACCATATTCTTGATACCCTACACTCACACAAAAAAAAATAACATAAAGGACACCCTACTTATCCCATCCCACCATTTCTACTAGGCTTACATTGGTGGTATGGGCCTTAAACTTCTTTAGGGACTCTCAAAATCACAGTGAAACTAACTCTGCCCAAGACACATGATTGTCTTTGATTCTTTTGCTGCTTAAAACTAACTTTCAGACTCTTTGAAAATGAAAATTACTCTTTCTCAATTTGTATTACACAATAACTAACTCTTGGATGTTACCAAATTAGCAATACAAGTTAGGAGAAATAGAAAGAATGCTTGATAACTCAGAAAAATAGGGCTTTTGTTACAAGAATTTCAAGATTCTGCTCTTCCACGCCTTGCCATGCTTTTTATAACTTTTTCCCTCTTAATAACTTCTTTTTCTAACTTCTCATCGATTCAAACTGCCTCTTATCTCCTAATATGCTTTATTTATGCCTTTTTGTTTACATAATATTGCATTTTTTGCATTTTTTTGCATTTTCACCTCCTAGTGACTTCTTTTATGATTTGATTACATTCAAATTAACCTTTTCATGGCCTTGACACATAAATTTAGACTTGAACACGTAAATTTAACATATTAGCCTTTTGAAGGCATTTACAAGATCTAGGTGCTCCTACACCAATATATATGTTGAGATTTTTTTCTTTGCATACATTCGGCCAAGAATAAATATGTTGACGATATTGCAATAATTTTTACATGTTTGACATATTTTAGGTGAAACACCACATGGCTATGTGGTGAAATGGTCATAAATTTTGAATCAAAAATTTGGATGACACAAAGAAAACTTGTGATTCTGGTATAATTGCAGTCTTTCAGGTGACTAATGTTTCATTTAGAAGCAACATACATCCAGAAGTCTCAGAAAATTGATGCTATGGAATTTTGGATGATATACTTGAGTGTGACTTTAAGTTATGTTCGCCATCCTATGTTACAAGCTATGATTGAATGAAAATGATCTCGAGAGAACTGTTATTGAACATGAAAATGGATTTACCATGGTTAATACAAGGTCGATCGAGCGAGCTGGAAATGAGCCCTATGTTCTTCCAAGCCAATGTGAGCAGGTATTTTACTTAGAGGTTTCAGGTAAACCGGGTTGGTCATTTATTGTTAGACATGATCCAAGAGGAAGGTCGGTAAAGTAAAATGTGGTGAAAGAAGAAGATACCGAAGAACTAGAAGATGATGTAGATGATGATCGAGATCAACAGTTGGTTGATGATGTTCCTGACGAAGATGTCGAAGAGGAGGAACTAGATCATGATGATGTAGGAGTTAATGTTCATGAAGATGATATCCGTGTGGAGGATGACATTATTGAAACTGATATCAATGACAATGATGATGATATGACCAATCCTTACAATGTCGAATATTGATTAGATGATACAGACAAAGAGTTGGATGAAGAAGAAGAGCAATGACATTGAAATGTATGAGTTATACGATTATATTATCTATTTGATATTAATTTCTTGATAGAATTATATTTGACTTATGGGAGATTTGATTTTATGAATTTTTATCCATGTGTAGACCTAATGGGTTGTGTCTGAACACTGAATATAAATGATACACACACACACACACACACACACACATATATATATGTATGTATGTATGTATATATGTATGTATGTATGTATGTATGTATGTATATGTATTTGAAAATGTAAATGTAAATGCAATTACTGGATGCTCTCCTAAAACAATAAATGCAAAATATCATTAAAGAAATCTATATCTATGTATATAAATGTGTATTTCTAAATGCAAGTGTAAATGAAAAGAGCATATGGTTTTGTAGTGTTATAGATACAACATATCCATAAATTAATGTAATTGAAATTCTAAAGTCTTCAACACATATAATTCAAACTGTCAGGAACATAAATTGTTTACAACTTGTGTAAACGTGCAAGTGAATAATTGACAAACTCTTCTAGAGATAGAATGGCAATTCTAGTTATGTGATTCTTTTGATTAATCCAACTAACACTTTCCAATTGTTGTGATTGATTAAAATATTTTAATCCCTACTTGAGAGAACCAAATAACCAGATCACACATATATAGTAAATGTACAATGATAAATAGAGTATAAACTTGTTATATCAATTTAAACAATAGAAAAGCATCAGAATGGAGACAATCAAATAACTACATAAATTTAACAAACAATTGATACCAAAATCTTAATCCGTGACTTAGATATCTACATTTACTCCATCAAAATACATGCATCTGAGTCTCTGTATATGAAAGCATCTTGGTAGAACGTTATCTACTAAATATCTCCTAACACCTATATCTATTGCATTACTATGGAAGAGATATAAATACATCAAAACTTGGAAGGGACACGTCCCTTCACAAATGTTTTATTTTACTTAACTAATTAAAACAATAAATTAGGCTCTATTTATCCATAGATAAACACTTGATAAATGATGTAGATAATCTTGTTGTTCATGAGTATCAACATCTCCTAATGCATTCCTGGCCGATATTTCCACCTTTATCATCCTTTAGTTCTGCTCGCAGCTCTCGTCCAATGTTGAATCCTTCCTTGTAGCATTTTCCAAAATTCTCTGCAACATAAATTCACATTCTTTGATTCACTTGACTTTCTCTTTCAAATTTTCTCCATCTTCAAATAGTGTAGACAGTTCCATATTCATAACATCAACCAGCCTGTTTGCATCTTCTTGCAGTTCCTCATAAAGGTCCTTGTGTTTCTTTATAATATGGTCACCCATACCAATGGCCACACTATTAGGAGCATCTCTTTCATTTAATTCTCAGAGCTTTTCTTGAATCCTTCCATCAATTTTTTTGTGTTCATGCCCTATAACATGGTTCTTTGAATATGCTCCCCATGGCTTATTCAACCAAATCATTAAGTTATCCTACCTTTTTCTGATTATTGCAACTAGTGTATCATATTTACCTTGTGAATATGCAGTTGACTCATCCCAATGATCTTTTACCTATGAGATTTCACCATGTGTTATTAATTTAGGAGGCCCCATTGTGACTCCTAGCATGTCCTTCAAATGACCATTTTCTCCCATGATCCTTTCATTACTCATTTTGTACATTTCCTTTTCTTTGATCAACATTTGTATTTGGGATTTATTTAGTTTTTCCACATTAATCCCAATGTCTATAGTAGCCACAAGATCTACCTCTCCAACCTTCAAAGTCATGACATGTCCAAATTCTTTCTTAGTATCAATCACCACTGACTTTCTATGAGGTGGATACAAGGCCCATATCATGAGTGTTCCTTCATCCGGGTTATATTTGGATCGAGCATATATTTGTCACCCCCTCTGGACTAAGCTTGTGTGTGGCACTATTATCCTTTAAGAAGCTATCAAAGACCAATGTAGAATTCAAATCCAGCATCCTCTAACATTTTCCTTCCTTTATCGGGGGTCATATTAACCATTTCTCTATCCACAGTTAATTTCAAATTATTTAGTAGTTTCTCCTCATTGATTGGTGTAATATTATCAACTGTCTCCCTTATCTCCTTGCCCTTTTGTTTATACAAGAAAGATCTAAATTTTGAAGAATTCACAAATTCATTGTCTGCTACAAATGACCTATATGCCATCTCTCTAGTGTATGTATCTTGGCTCTCTTCAACACTTGGTTCTCTAGGAGGGTAGTTGTAATCTTGAGTTTTTAATCTAGAAATCCTACTGGGTAGGTCTCGTGGCATATCTTCTCTAGATTCCTCATCTCCAGAAAAAGGGAACCTTGTATCTGGCAACCCTTGGTTGTATTCCTCCACCACTCTCTTTGCTTCCTCTACCTCCAAATTTCTAATCATGACATCAAACTAATAAGGCGCATGATCATATCCTCCAAAGTTTATCCTTTTTCTAGCAGAATTGATATATCCCTCTAGATCAAAACCTTTTCTTGGTGGACCCTTATTCATATTATACTGCATTAATTTGGCAAAGATCAAATCATATCCTTCCTTTGCAAGCACAGTAAAATCACCAAAGCACTGATTACTAGGCATAAATGCATGTTTCCTGAATGAACCAAAATTCATGAAACTAGAAAAATCCATTTGTCTTACAATTTCCAACTATGCAATCTTATTCAGGATTGTTTTAGGAAAAATGAATGGAGAGTCCTCAAAACCAAACACCCTTACAATAGTAGCATCTTCCAATCAATACTAGTCTCCCCAATTGTGATCAATTGGTCCATTAAAGTCCTTAGGTCTGAGGAAGATTTTTATTTCATCAGACAATGAATGTGCACAAGGATGACTATAGAATTCATATACTGGCTTTACAAAATATTCTTCAAAATACAGGTAACTGGAATTAGCAAACTTATTGTCCCAAATGGCAGCCCACAATTGAATGGGTAACAATTTGCCCTATCTATCAAATTGTGAAACCTTCAACTTTTCTGGCCAAATCCCTAACTCTTGTCTGAAGTACAATACTAGATGCATTAAAAGAGAATAATTCCTAAGGTGAAAAATAGGGGATTTATTCTTGATTGCCATCAATGCTAAGTCGAGTTCCTTGGAGATAAATGAAGCATAGTTGAAAAACCTAGAATTATGACATTGAATGTCAGCTACAATTACCATGGAAACAATGGACATATACACAGGAAATTCCATACCCAACACTTGTCCTACTAAGAAATAGGTATATCTCATATAGGGCTCGAATAAGTCCACATGGAATGGAGGCCCATTGCCATCATCAAGTGGGACAGTTTTACCATCTTGTTTAATTATATGTAAGGGCAACCTCCAACCCTTGTAAGTGGTGTCCATTCTCCAAAACTCCTTTTCTGACTCTTCATTCACAATTTTCTCATTACTCCACCCTTCCAACTTGAAAACCTCACTTATTGAAGCCTTTGATATGTATATGAAGGATTTCCCATATGGTCTGCATATGACCTTAAGTTTTGAGTCATAGTGGGTGGCCAACAATTTTACCAGCTCTGTATTGAAAAACACATTAGGGTAAACCATCTTTCCCAAATTTAGACACCACGGATTACAAACTGGCTCAAAACGATCTCTTCAGTGAAAGTGGGATCTAAACAATTCATAGCCTCTTATTGGGGTCCAAATGTCTCCTATGTGCTTGCATTTATCGTCCAATTTTTCCACTTCCACCCTCAATTATGCAGAGCACCTACCTTTGGGCCTAGAGCCAGGAAATTGGTCAATTAAATCATGATTTAGCTTTCGTTCAGCACCCTCCGGCTCAATTCTAGACTCAACTTTCTGCTTCTTACTCTTAGGGTGACTGCGCTCACTTTTTTTTCTACCTTTCAACTTCCCCAAGCTGGTGGCTTCCAAATTACTTACTTAAAATTGCAGAAATGAAAAAGTTCAAATGCAGAGGACTTACTGGTTTTGATTGAGGTCTTTCAACTGAAACAATTCTTTGGCCCTTTGTTTGTCTCCTTGTTTCCTTCGCTACCAATTCGCAACAATGTTCATTTTGCAACGATTTCCTTTCAATTTATGAAATTACCTATACTTTGTGGCACCATTAATGATTTAACTCCAGGCACGAATGTAACAGATTTTTGAATTCCTTGCTGTCACATCAAATGAATTGGTCAACAAGACACCTTCAAACTTTGGGCGATCTATACATTAGGCCCCAACCAACGTTCATTGAATACTCTGCTAATCGGGGTAACACTCTACACATCTGACTGATGTTAACATTTGTCCCATATACATCGCCAAGAGTCACCCCGACAATCATTTTGGTTCATTTGTTTCTTCATCAGCCTAATTTTTAGTATCGCTAACACATTCAATGGTTCCTCTGATGCTATAAGTCTTGCCGATAACACATCAAATGAACTGGTTGGAAAGACACCTTCAAACTTTGGGTAATCTATACATTAGGCCGCAACCAACATTCACTGAATACTCTGCTGATCAGGGTAACGCTCTACACATCTAACAGATGTTAACATTTGTCCCATATACATCGCCAAGAGTCACCCTGACAATCATTTTGGTTCATTTTTTCTTCATCGGCCTAACTTTTAGTATCGCTACAACATTTGGCGGTTCCTCCAATGTTATAAGTCTCGCCAATAACACATCAAATGAACTGGTCGGCAAGACACCTTCAAACTTTGGGTGATCTATATATTAGGCCCCAACCAACGTTCACTGAATACTCTACTAATCAGGGTAACACTCTACACATTTGACCGATGTTAACATTTGTCTCGTATATATCGCCAAGATTCACCCTGACAATCATTTTGGTTCATTTGTTTCTTCATCGGCCTGAATTTTAGTATCACTAACACATTCAGTGGTTCCTCCGATATTATAAGTCTCATTGATAACACATCAAATGAACTAGTTGGCAAGACACCTTCAAACTTTGGGCGATCTATACATTAGGCCCCAACCAACGTTCACTAAATACTCTGCTAATCGAGGTAACACTCTATACATCTGATCGATGTTAACATTTTTCTTGTATACATTGCCAAGAGTCACCTACACAATCATTTTGGTTCATTTGTTTCTTAATCGTCCTGAATTTTAGTATCGCTAACACATTTAGTGGTTCCTCTAATGTTATAAGTCTTGCCTATAACACATCAAATGAACTAGTCATCAAGACACCTTCAAACTTTGGGTGATCTATACATTAGGCCCCAACCAATGTTCACTGAATACTCTGTTGATCGGGGTAACACTCTACACATCTAATTGATGTTAACATTTGTCTCGTATACATCGCCAAGATTCTTGCCGATATCCTCATGTTGGCGTAACTTAGCAGGTCAGGTGAACATTCAGGATTTACACCGATTACACATGTCTCGCTGATATATTCCCAGTGCTCCTGTTGATGAAAGAAATGATGGTCTCATTGATGAAACTTCATTAGTGAGACTTAAAAATTTGGGCTAGCATATATTTTCCATGCCGAGATGACTTGTCTTGCCGATAGATTATCTTCATCGATGAGACCATAAGCCAATATCCCTGATATGTCTTCTTTAGTAATCTTGATCGCTACAATAGTTTTGATGTCTCATCGATGTGCTAAAAAGTGCTTGTAACCCATAATAGGTCTAGAAGACCCATACCAACTCATGTCAATGTGATTTGTTTGCCACAATATCTTTGATCAGAAGGATTTTCAAGAGTAGAATAAGGTGACCGTGGGTAATTATATTTTGTAGGGCCAATTACATCCTTTTTTGACTCAAAATGTATTAATTATTATTGAGAAATTTACATGAGTAAATCATTATAAAATTTTGAAAAATTTTATAGTTCCAACAAACCCTTCTTCATGTTGTATTGCAGCAATTTGTTGAGAACCATATCATATCCATCCCTTGCTAATACAATGAAATCATCGAAGAAAGGAAGAGAGGTGGAGATAGAGAGTTGATGGATAGGGGGGATAGGGAGGGAGAGATGGTGAGAGATGGAGAGGGGGAGGGAGACAAAGGAATATAGATAGGTAGAGGAGGAGAGATAGAGAAGAGGTTGATATAGAGAGATAGAGGGGGATGGTGAAAGAGATAGAGAGATTGCGATAGAGGTAGAGAAATATATGGATAGAAAGAGATAGAGAGAGGACTGAGAGGGAGATAAAAAGAGAAATAGAGATAGAGATATAGAGTAGGAGAGATGGAGCTAGGGAGAGATGGAGTTAATAACAGATAAAGGGGCGAGAGGGAGACATAGCTCAATAGATAGAGGGGGGAAGAGGGAGTGACATAGATAGTGGGAGATATAGAGAGATAGAGATATATGGGAAGAGAAAGAGAGATGGAGATATATGGGAAGAGAAAGGAAGAGAGGTGGAGATAGAGAGTTGATGGATAGGGGGGATAGGGAGGGACTAGAGATGGTGAGAGATAGAGAGGGGGAGATAGAGAGGGGGAGGGAGAGAAATGGATATATATAGGTAGAGGAGGAGAGATAGAGAAGAGGGTTTAGGGTTTAGGGAGATAGAGAGCAACAGGGAGAGATATATCAATCACGCTCCCTATATCTCTATCTATTCATCCTTATCTCTTTATCTCTCTACCTTTCTCTATCTCTTTGTCTCCCTTTCTATTTGTATGTTTCTCATTATCTCCCTCTCTCTATATATTGTCTTCCCTATATTTATCTGTCTCCTTAAGTGTGCAATGGGTACATTGAAGAGGTTTTAAAGGAGAATTATCATATCTTTAATCAAATGGAATGATACCTTGAGCATAACTCCCCAAGGACACATGTCATCCTTGGATTGTTGACATGAAACAACCAATCAAAATTTAGTTTCTCTTTTCCCTCTCTCTCTCTTTTCATTTGTATCTCTTATATTTCTCTCTCATGCTCTCTCTCTCTCTTCTCTCTCTCTCCATATCTATCTAAGTTCATCTCTTTCTCTCATTCTCTATCTTTTTAGTTTCTATATCTCTTTCTATTAGCTAATAGGCTACATATATTGTGAGATTTGAGCTTGAAACAAATCTCATGCCTGGAAACCACTATTGTGTCATTGTCTTTATATAGAGAGGGGGAGATAGAGAGGGGGAGGGAGACAAAGGGATATAGATAGGTAGAGGAGGAGATATAGAGAAAAGGGGGAGAGATAGAGAAGAGGGTGATATAGAGGAATAGAGGAGGATGGTGAAAGAGATAGAGAGATCGTGATAAAGAGTCGATGGATAGGGGGATAGGGAGGGACTAGAGATGGTGAGAGATAGAGAGGGGGAGATAGATAGGGGGGGAGAGAAAGGGATATAGATAGGTAGATGAGGAGAGATAGAGAAGAGGGTTTAGGGTTTAGGGTTTAGGGAGATAGAGAGCAATAGGGAGAGATATATCAATCATGCTCCCTATATCTCTATCTATTCATCATTATCTCTTTATCTCTCTACCTCTCTCTATTTCTTTTTCTCCCTTTCTATTTGTATGTTTCTCATTATCTCCCTCTCTCTCTCTATTTTCTTCCCCATATTTATCTTTGTCTCCTTAAGTGTGCAATGGGTACATTGAAGAGGTCTTAAAGGAGAATCATCGTATCTTTAATCAAATGGCATGCTACCATGAGCATAACTCCCCAAGGACATATTCCATCCTTGGATTGTTGACATGAAACAACCAATCAAAATTTAGTTCCTCTTTTCCCTCTCTCTCTTTTCCTTTGTATCTCTTATATTTCTCTCTCTCATGCTCTCTCTCTCTCAGCTCTCTCTCTCCCTATCTATCTAAGTTCATCTCTTTCTCTCATTCTCTATCTTTTTAGCTTCTATATATATTTCTATTAGCTAATAGGCTACATATATTGTGAGATTTGAGCTTGAAACAAATCTCATGCCTGGAAACCACTATTGTGTTGTTGGAACACAAGTTTCAATTGCCATTTAATGGTAAACCAGTCGTAGTGTAATGGTAAAATCCTCTAAAATATCAGGTTAAAGCCTATATATACTATTATATATAATTTAATCTAATATTACTATTATATTAATTATATTTTGCATTGGGATAACACCAAGGAAAATATAGAATATATACTTTCATGAAGAAAGAATATGAATGTCTATTATTAATCTACAAGAATGCGCTACAAAATATAAATCTAATATAGCTAATATATACTTAACTATATTGTGGAATACTAAAACCTAGCTAAATGGCGCCATAATTTTCAATTTAATTAACATACTCTAAAACTTAATGAAACCAGGTTGTAGCTCGTCAAATTGGAGAAGTGAAAGGTCAATACCAATGCCAAGGAAGAGTTTGGAGGAGTGAAAACAAGGTCAATACCAGTGCTGAGGAAGAGTTTGGAGTTAAAACAAGGTCAATATCAGCGTCAGTGAAGAGCAGAGGAGTGAAAACAAGGTCAATACCAGTGTTTAGGAAGAGTTTGGAGGAGTGAAAACAAGGTCAATACCAGCGCCGAGGATGAGGTTGAGGGCACTTAGGGAAAATCGACGACCAAGGGACAATGAGTACTGTAAGTTTGGCACCCGCATTCTCTTTAACCTACAATTTTCATGCCTAGTTTCCAAAGATCTTCTCGTACATTGGCACCCCCAAAGTTTTAGGATTTCATCACACATAGCCTTCATCGCATGATTCTGAAGCAATTGTAGACTTAGTCCAAGTATATGCTAGGCTAAGCTAGATCTAATGAATGGAAATAGAGGCATACAATTCTTCTTTAATACCTCCACCACAAACATATGCAAGGAAAGGTCTCCTCCCTTCTTGGTAGTGATAACCTCCTCCACACACAACCCTTAAAAATTATGAATAGAGGAATATAATCTTTGAAGAACTCAAAGTTAATTCTCTCCTACCTGATGCAATTAGTCATTTTAACCTTACAAAAACTTATAGTGATTACTAGAGGCACATAGACCAATTCTTCATAATAGAAGAATTTGATCATACTTTTCCAATGATGGAATTATGAGAAAACCTTAGGTTAAATGAATAATTCCTAGCTAAGTTCTTTAAATCACTTCCAACCATATAAGAGAAGACCGTTGCTATGTGTACTTGGATAACATGGAGAAAGGCTCTTTGGGCTCTTTCATCAATCAAGATATTGTTAAATTTTAACACCTAAAACTGAGAATGAAGAATCTTTCCTAGGATGGTAGCCATCCCATTATATCTCTTAGATTTGTTAGAGATATTTTTGTTTCGAAGTAGAGATTGGACCATCAAATAGTTTCACCATGACTCTACCAATATATCCATCAAACTGACAAACTCTGACTTAACAACCACAAATTCACAAGAAAATTTCCTCTGTTAGCCCTAGGGCATCAATTCAATGTCAAGTTTCCTGCTTTAACATACCCCTAAATGCAATGAACCTCTATCATACCATGTTATACACCAATCCACTGAGTTATAGTTCCAAGATAGTGGGTGGATTGGTGGATATCATTTCTATTTATCCCTCCAATCCTTACATAGGAAAAATAAGGCAGTCCCTCTATTTGATTGTTTTCTCCCACAAGACAGTGATCTCAGAGCATATCAAGCTTTTACAAACACATATATTTATCTACACCAATTATCTTAGAGCATTTCAAGCTTGTACGGATCCATACAACACAAAAGAACTTCAAAAAAATAGTAAAAACACATAAAATTGCTTCAAGAACGTGGTATTTGATATGAAATTTTGGTATCAACAATTGCAATGGGATGGGAATACAATATGATAGAAGTGGGATAAGAAATGCATCATTTGAAGCATCAAACCAATATGCAAAGATGAAAGAAAGTGCTAACCCCTTAAACTGAAAAAAGTTTCTTTTAACTTTAAATTTGTTGGGTATCCAATTCTTTTAAGTTATCAAATCCTACCATCATACATAATGAAAATGTTGTTGTTTCAAATGACTATGAGCACTAACCTTCACTATTTGAAGATGTTGAAACCTTGTCATAGAGAAATAGATAATTGATGCAACCACTCATCCTACCTTAAAACATACCAAAAGTCTCCTAGCAATTATATATAGGAAGATTTAAGATGACGTAAACAATTTTTTATTGCCAAAGCATAAACTTATGATGACTTAACCAGGCCTAGTACACACTCCCTCCCCGTTAACCACTTAGACATATGGAAATTAAATGTAAATTTTTTGCTATTTTTCGTCATGTAGGTGTCCAATAAACCACTTGGTGGTGTTTCCCTTCAAGTTTATTTACTTGAATGAAGAGCAAAATTCCTTTGATTACAATTACAAAATACATTTGAGGCCTTGGTTGTGTAACTGGTGGACCATATTCACATTTAAAACTTGTTACAAATTTTTGGAGTTAAAACGTTATGTAGATTTGATTTATGATGGACACATTTATACGGTAGTAACAATAACTTGCAATCTATCAAGACTTGATTACCTTATAACCTGTCAAATTCTAGCGATGAAATGATAGATTTATCATAATGTCACCTTGGGATCACATCACCATGAAAGAACTTCATCCAACATCCTTATGAGTGAAGGTACCACCAAATAGGTATTTGTCAGATCCATCTTCCTCAAGTGAGGGATATTCAGGAAGAGAGACATGTAGTAGGTCTAAAAGAGTGAGATCAACTAGAGGTCAAAAGATTAGAAGAAAATTTTGTAAATGCATGGAATTTTTTCTTGCTAAAGGGGGGTCATGTTCTTATGATGATGAGAGAATAGGATACATCGAGGTGCCCTTGAGGTACAAACATCTACGGAAACAATGGTTACCCAAGGAACTTCCTCCAATAAACACTATTTTTTGTGTCAACGAGAAGATATATCGCATAGCACCATCATCATTACATGGTTTGGGCTTATTTTCCATGGACGGCATAAAGATCTATTACGACAAATTTACTGAATTGATGGAGTATGTCGGACCCTATTACAGTTACAAAGATTAGATGCAGCCGGTTTGATATACACAAAGTATGTGTAGGTATGCACTGTCAGCAAATTATATTCAGCTAAAAGATAAGGATCAAAATAAAGGAGTGGCTATGTACATTGATGGAAGGCCAAAAGCATCAGGGAATATTGCAGGGTTTATAAACAGTACACGACCTGGGTCAACAAATAAGCAACCCAATTGCATATTCAAGGGAAACTGTATTCGTATGTGCAATAAAATCAATAACTAGGGGAAGAGTTGCTAATCGATTACAATTTGAATCACTTAGTTACAAACACAGTTACTATGGGGGTGGTACGTACTATATACCATTTTACCCAACCTCCAATTAATGACTCCAATATACCATTTTATTCTTATGTTTTTTTTCATAAGTTTGTTGGTTTCATTTCGGTAATACTTTTTTATATTTAATTTTTGTCACAGCGGAACATTGATCATACGAGGAAGGATCCAACCCAGAGCACAAATCGTGATGCATCTTCAGCTGCTTCTACCCGACAAATTTACCTCATTGTAATTATACAAATTAGATACAAACAAAATGTTTTTTTTATGTTTTTTTCATAAGTTCCTTGGGTTAATTTTGATAATGTTTTTAATATTCTTGATGCAGTCGATTGATCAAGGAAAGGAACCAGCAGTAGACGAGAACACCCATAGGGAGGTGCAATCAATAATATGTGATGATGACATCACATATTCAACAATCCCTCTCGATATGTTAAGGAAGACCCAAAAAAAATGCAATGAAGAAATCCTTAAGTTGATATTCATAGTTCCTCAAATAAATGAGATAAGAGAGAGGGTTAAAATATTGAATGAGAGAGCACAAAACTTGCAAGTAAGATTTCATGAGGTCTTTAATTATAACATAAGTTCATTCATGGTTTTATATTTTGTACTCTTTTATGTCATGAACTAAAATATGTGTTATTTTTGCAGGATTATTTGCATCCTCGTGATGTTGTTGGCCATGATAGGGGTACTGCAGGTGCTACCCGAGGAGTAGGGGTTGGTACAAGTGTCGATCCTGATCTTCCTACGCATACATCACATCATCCAACCCCATCATCTGTGCCTATATTTTCGTCTCAAATGTCGGCAACGCATAGCATGCAGGCATCGAGTAGTGCACCCTCTCGTAGCGAACACATGCCAGAACATGTGTCAGGACATGTTCCTAGGGATGCAGAGGCCACGGCTAGTACTGGTGATGTTTTAGTAGCATTTTCTGGATCTTCCTGTATTACTAGTACAGGAACATTGCAAGTCACATTTGTGGTGACCGAGGATTTCATTCCCATAAAGATAGAGAAGGTCCCAGGTACTTTAAAATGTTTTAATTATTATTATATATAATCCAATTGAAATTTACTTATTGATCACTCTTTTTAGACTAATGATCCCATGATCATTTTGCAGGAAATAATGTTTTTCATAAACATCTAAGTGATATTACATTGGAGCTCTTTGGGCCCACCATACATACACGGTGGAATGTCCAAAATGAAGATTTAAAAGATGAGCTCATTAGCCATTTAGTTGTGTTGTTTGGTGATAAATCATTCAATCGAATGAAGGTCCTTAAGAAAGTTGGTAGCTATCTAAAGTATGTGAGGGACCAATATAGGTCACATTTAGAGAAGAACAAAAAGTACGAGTGTCCCCCCATGATTTCGAAGAGGGAGTGGAAGGACCTGGTGTCGGATGGAAAGGAGAAGGCTGAAAAGAAAAAAGGAAAGACACCGCCGGGCCAAGGAAGGTATGTGATACTATCAACAATGTAATTATATATTGATTACTCTTTCTTTTTACATAATCTAACATATTTCAAACTTTTCATAGGCTTCCCGACACATCAAAGGAAACAAAGGAAAGACTAGAAAAACATGGGAAGCACAAAATTGGCTCTAGTGGTTATATGAAATTAGTCGCATGAATTGTAAGTATCAATAAATGAAATATTGCATCCAAATAATAAATTGCAAACAAGTTTGGTTTTATCACACCATAGAAGAAAAATTCATGATCTTATGCAAAAATGCAAGGCTCTGAATTCAATAGAGTGCCCACATAAGAGGACCTAAAGATTTCCTTCCAACAAGGCTATGGAGTCATGGTTGAATGCCTAAAATTCTTGACTAGGCAAACACAATCTTCCACTGCATCCGACATGCAGGTAAATAAACTCAATAAAGTTTATTTAAAATTGAATACTTGTGCAATCTATTCAATATTAATTTCCACCATAAAGTAATTATGTGCCTATTTGTTTTAAACAAACAAGCAATGATAATACTGCACATGACATTGGAATGCACAGCCTAGTGAGGGTGGAGCACAACTTGCAAATGAAGGTCATGGTGTGCATCCTGGTACTGGATGTATTCATGTGCTATACAAAATGCAGTATGGATTAATACAATTAAACATCTTTAATTGAAATTGGTGTATTAATTAATGTAACCTTTCATGTTTCAACTTTAGAGCATGTAGAGCATGATCAACATGTATGATCAACATGTTGAGCATGATCAAGCTAGAGAAGATCAGGAACATGATGTGGCCCCATCAGGTAAAGAGGACCACTCTAATGTTCTTTTAAACATATTTAATTGCAATTGGTGTATTAATTAATGTAACCTTTCATGTTTCAACTCCAAATCACAATTTAGAGGGTGTTCAGCATGTTGGGCATGAGGCTATAAGAGAAGATCAGGAACATGATGTGGCCCCATCAGGTAAAGAGAACCACTTTAATGTTCTTTTAATTAATGAAATACTTGTAACAATAATAATAAAACATATCAATTTAACATTTCTTTGTTATTGCAGCAGACCCCCCCTTGCAACGGCATCCACGTCATGAGTACACGACTAGGCATACATTAAGATCACAAGCAAAGGGAAAAACAACTTAAGGGGGGACAGATGATTTAGAAAACGATACTCCACTTAAACTTTTTTTAGCTTCAAAAAAGAAACAAAAAAAAAAGTGATTGTAATCATATTATGAATGAATGTGAATATGTTAATGAATGAATGTTATATGTTAATGAATGAATGTTATATGATAATGAATGAGTTTTATATGTTATTAATGGATGAATGAATGATTAATGTTATATGAGCGGGTATGGGGAATTGAGAGTGATGTGAGGGGGGGAGGGGCCAAATGAGCTTCCACCGTCATGTGGTTGGCCCTTTTAAGTAGAGAATATTAAACTATTCTTGAAACAAAGAGAAGCTCAATAAGGTAATGAACTTTTGAATATAAGAAATGCATCGTTTGAAGCATCAAACCAATATGAAAAGATGAAAGAAAGTGCTAACTTTTCACTATGGTGGCAGAAAAATGATTTTGTATACCCTGATGCCTTCATTTTCCAAGCCAATTTCTCCTGCTTTGCATAGCTCCACCATGTTTTTGGATGTGATATGACTCCTACACAAAAAACATGTACCAGTTTATGGTGTTCAATCCAACTACATCCAAGTATCTTTTGAATTCCTCTATCTTTCATCAATATTTTTACTATTTGAACCTCGTACAGATGTTTTAGATGAAGAACCCATTATTGTAAAATGTGCCTTCAATTGAGTAAAGTGAATCCATGCCCTGTATCATAATTTGAAGTTGTTTCCATTCCAATGTTTTGAGTGTAGTTTTTTTGTATGGATTTCTATGAATTGTGTTGTGTGTGTATTTGGTTTCAAAGCTTTGTCTCTTTTGTTTTTAGTGGTGACATAACTCTAAAATTTGACTTTTGTGCATAACAGGTTAGTGGAAAAATTGATAGCTTTGAAGGGTTTAGAAGCTCGATTGAGATAGATACACGAATATTTGGATCTTGTTGTTGATGGGAGGCTTCCACTTAACCATGAAATTTTGTACCATTTGCAGGTATGCAAAAATTTCTCTACTTACATTCATTCAAGAGGCTAGATTGCTTATCTTTTGTCATATGGTTGGATTAATGTGGAATACAATGTCAATGTGGGCTATAGTTTTTTTAATATGTTCAAGTTATGCATAGTTTACAATGAATAGGGGGTGAAAAGAGGCGTGTAAGTTTAAAAAACCATCATTAACAATCATTCTTTATACTATGTTATATTTATTATTTATTCCTAAAATTCTTAAACATATAGACTAGGAAGAGAACTTTATTCAATACATGAGTATGTACTACATATATTGTTGTATCCAAGCCCTATGATCTTAGATATATCTAGGAAGGCCCAAGAAAGGAGTTGCATGTATATAAGTAGTTGATTGGATGTTTGAGAAGTTTTGGAAGAATAAAAATACAGGACTTGTACGTGTAACAATAAATAACAATGCACTAGTTTCAATAAAAGTTGCATGGACAAAGATATAGACACAGATGTGATTTTTTTTCAATGCCCCCCCTTCTGTTGTTATGGTATTGATCTTATTACAGGTCCTCTCTATATTGCTAGCATTGTATTGAACACTACCTCTGAAACAAAAGCAACATTTTTTCTACTCTCGTACAATTGTTCTTTTTGTAATTCCAATTATTTTCCTATACTACAAAATTTGGAATATTTTGTAAAAGTGAATTTACAATTCAATATGAAAATTCATCCATGTTTCAGAACTTGCAACCTCAAGATAGATAAATACTATCTCACAAACCTGCATCAGCATTCCTCTTCATTCTTGCAAGATACTTTGCTATCCTTTAATACTTTGATAGTTATTTTATGACATTTGGCTCAATTCTGGAGTGCTATAGCAATCTATTCTATGATCAGCACTTAATATAAGTTTATATCAGAAAATACATGTCATGTATGGTGTTTTGTAATGCATGTGAAGCTAACTTGTAATCCTTTGAATGGTCATACCACCAAATAGTTATCATTTATGTGTTTTCTTCATATAATATAAGTTTATATCAGCAAATAGAAAGAGATAGAGAGAGGACTGAGAGGGATAGAAAGATTTCTTCCTATTGCTGCAATATCTTGTTGAACCTTTCTTGTTGCAATGGGGTTGAAATATTTGTGAGCACTATTATTGTGTGTACTTGCTTGTGTAGGTGCATTTGTGGACTGTCAGAAGCACAAATTTTTGTGTGTAGGAAATTATCTTGCAACATTGTTTAGTAGAGACTAAAGCTAGTTTGGCTTGTGTTGTTAACTCAAGGAGGTTAAGTTTCCACTTGTCATTATGTATTGTCCATTTTTGTGCCTTAAAATGGTAAATCCCATCATGATCATACACTCATGGTCGTCCAATATAAAAAAATTATATCTTTTTATGTATAATTTTAGTTATCTCCTTCTCTAGATTTTAAATAAATAATATTTTTTTTAATAATATTTTAACCAATGGATGTGTCTGGCAGAATTCAAAGACTCCTATGTCTGCCTTGAAAGAGCTCGTTGATGGAGAGTAGAGGCCATAGAAGACTCTCATTGATAGGCAGCAAGTATATGATTCTGACCTTCTGGAGGAGTATCTATCTCTTCTATTTGTATTTCCAATTATATCACTTTTTTTCTTAGGAACATTATATTATAAATTTCTAGTGATTTTTTTATTCCCTTACACTACATTTTTTTGTTAGTTTGGTTTCAGGAAAATCAAGATGCATTGATCAAGTGTATCACAGAAGATGTTGGCTTTAATAATGGAAGACCTATAGCTGCATGTATCATCTATAAGTCAGTTCTCCAATGGCATTCATTTGAAGTTGAAAGAGCAAGTGTTTTTTATCGTATCATTCAAATGATTGGTTCAGCAATTGAGGTATCATTGATTTTGCATTTCCCTAGTTCTAAGTAGTTTATCTAAATTGTCCCTATAGAATATAATGATTTACTCAAAATTTTATAATGATTTACTCATGTAAATTTCTCAATAATAACTACATTTTGAGTCAGAAAAGGATGTAATTGGCCCTACAGAATATAATTACCCATGGTCACCTCGTTCTACTCCTGAAAATCCTTCTGATCAAAGATATTGTGGCAAACAAATCACATCAGCGTGAGTTAGTATGGGTCCTCCCGACCTATTATGTGTTACAAGTACTTTTTCACACATCGATGAGACATCAAAATTGTTGTAGCGATCAAGATTACTAAAGAAGACATATTGGGGAGATTGTCTTATGGTCTCATTGATGAAGATAATCTATCGGCAAGACAAGTCATTTCAGCATGAAAAATATATGTTGGCCCGAACGTTTAAGTCTCACTGATGAAGTTTCATCAGCGAGACCATCATTTCTTTCACCAACAGGAGCACTGGAAATATATTGTCGAGACATAGCGGGTCGGGTAAACATTTAGAACTTACCCCTACGGTATAAGTCTTGCCAATATACTTCCTCATGCTCTGTCGATGAGACCACAAGTTAGTCCTCCTAATAAATCTTTAAAAAAAAAAATTGCAACATTTCGTCAAAATTTCAACGCCACAGTCCGATGAAAAAAAAAGTTTCAACAAGGTTGCTATAGTTCCAATGCAATTTTGATCTCATTCCAATGGCAAGATCATCAAACAAACGATGAATGTTTATCGAAATATTGAGGAGACCGGCTTATGGTCTCATCGATGAAGATAATCTATCGGCAAGACAAGTCATCTCAACATGAAAAAATATGTTGGCCCTAACATTTAAGTCTCATAGATGAAGTTTCATCGACAAGACCGTCATTTATTTCACCGACAGGAGCACTAGGAATATATCAGCGAGACATAGCAGGTCGGGTAAACATTCAGAACTTACCCCGATGGTATAAGTCTCGTTGATATACTTCCTCATGCTGATTGATGAGACCACAAGTCAATCCTCCCGATCTAGCTATAGCTCCGATGCAATTTTCATCTCATTCTGATCATGAGATCATTGAAAAAACGATGAATGTTTGTTCGAATTTCGAAGGAACTTGGTTGCAATTTCAACAAACATCTCATGTTGTTCCGACAATTTGGAAAATGCATGCCACGTGTGTTATGGCTACTATTTGTCACTAGATCGATGCAATGTTCGTCGATATTCCAACAAACAAGAGGTCCCTTTTGTGGTGAAAATTGATGAAGCTCGTTGGGATACCGACGAAAATTCAACGACAAAAAATTTCCAAGAGATTTGTCAAAATTCTGACAATAGTTTGTCGACAATTCAACAAATGTTCGTTGAAAAGTGGAGTCAAATACAGTAGTGTAAGTTTCAACAAAATGTGTGATCAAGGTCACACTTTAACTTTCCATGAAGAAGGATGTGAAATCAAAAAATTTGGAAGATTAGTAATGTGAGTAGAGGGATGAACAATCTTTATGTCCTAAGTGAAATCGGAGGTGAAAAATGTTGTATAAGTCAAGAGGATGAAATTTGGTTGTGACATAGGAGAATGGGACACATGAACTTTGATAATTTGGTCAAGATCAGTAAGACTCAAGTAGTCATAGATATTTCTAAGATCTACAAACCCAACAACAATATTTGCAAACAATGTTAGCATGGGAAGCAGACAAGAGTGGCATTCAAAACAAAAGAATACTCTACATCTAGGCCATTGGAGCTTGTCCACACAAATCTATGTGGACCAACAAGAACTAATAGTATGCAAGGTGAGTATTATTTTATGTTGTTAATTGATGATTTATCTAGAATGACATGGGTAACTTTTTAAGAGAGAAACCATAAACCTTTAAAGATTTAAGGCATTTAAAGCTCTAGTGGAAAATGAAACTAGACTTAGGATAAAAATTTTAAGGTTTGATCAAGGGGGAGAATTAACTTCAATTGAGTTCATAGAGTATTTTTGAATAGCATGAGATGAAGAGACACTACTTAGTAGCTAGAACTCCACAACAAAATAGAGTTGTGGAAAGAAAAAATAAAATATTACAAGAAATGGAAAGAACGATGCTTAATGAGTCCAAACTACCAGACTTGTTTTTTAAGGAAGCAATGCTTACAACAATGTATATATTAAACAGAGGTTAGCTTAGTGTGAATAGAGATAAAACTCCATATGAGCTATGAAAGGGAAGGCATGCTATAGTGAAATACTTTAGAGTGTTTACCAATAAATGCTACATAAGAAGAGATGAAGAGAATCTTGGTAAGTTTGATTCTAGATCAAATCAAGGAATATTTCTTGGGTACTCCTTAAAAATCAAAGCTTATAGATGTTACAAAAAAAGGTTACAAAGAATTATGGAAAGTGAAAATATAAAGGCCAATGAGGAAAGATACTATAAAATCAAGGCACCAGAAATAGATTACCAAGAAGAAGAAAGTTGCAAAGAGGAAGAAGTAGGAGAAGTATTGCGGGATATTAAGAAAAGAAACACAAAAACTTCATCGAGGACACATCTTGAAGCACAAAACAAAACACCGCCTAGATTTGTTCAAAAAAACCATCCTAAAGATTTAATTATAGAAGATAAAGACACTGAAATCCAGACAAGAAAAAGATTGTACAAACCACCAGAATCTGAGAACTTGTCTTTGTTTTCCAAGATTGAGCCTAAAAACTTTATAGAAGCAAGTGAAGATATTTTTTTGATAAAATCCATGGAAGAAGAATTGAATTAGATTGAAAGGAATGAGACTTGTGAACTTGTCCCAAGACCAAAAGATAAAAATATTATTGGCACAAAATGGGTTTTTAGAAACAAGTTCAATGAGGATGGTGAAGTTGTTAGAAACAAAGCAAGACTGGTATACAAAGGGTATGCTCAAGTAGAAGGGATTGATTTTGAAGAAAAAAAATCTCCCATTGCATGGTTAGAAGCTATAAGAATGTTCCTAGTGTTGGGAAAAATTTGTCATCTCAGAGAAACCTCCAAGAATAGTAGTGCCTTCGATAACTTGAATTTCAAATAGATTGCCTCAAAAATGTGTACAACTATGTCACAAAGTAGAATCAAACACAGTTCATTTCCCACATTAATCCTTCTGAGAGAAGCACATGTAAATTCAGTTTCAACAACTTGCATAAACAGATTCAACAAATAGAACCATTAAACATGAAAGATAGTACAGAAGATTAGACTAACACATAAATTTACGTGGGAAAAATCCTTTTGGGTAAAAAACCCCACACTCCAAAAGATCTGAGCCATTGTATTATTCAGCAACAAATAGAGTTACAATACAATCTCAGGCTCTTAGCCCTTTTCATAGAGATTACACCTTGTTTCATTCTGGAGACAAACTGGCAGCAACCCTGTTTTGTTTCCCTCTCTCCTAGCTCGGCCTTACCAGCTGGCCCACGGCTCAACCATTCAACTGGATACAATGCATGGAAAACATACATATTCGGTTTCCAGGAATCTACTATCCAAACCGATTTAGTTCGCTCAACCGCCAAGAAGCTCAACTGTCGACATTATCCCACATTGGCACAAAATACTAACAGTCTTTAGTTTATAAACAAAATATCGAAGACTTTAGGTATCCATGAGTTAGCCCTTTTGATTACCAACTTACTCGTACACCGCATTTGACCATCACACAGAACTATTGGTCATTCCTTGTGGTCTCCACCATGACACGCGTTCATTGCTTGTGCATTTCTAGAGAATCAAGTTGGGAATCTACAATATTCTCAACAAGTCTCTCAGAATTTGAAGTGGTCCCCACATCTGTCGGCATGGCCCCACCAAAGTGAACACCTGTTGGCGTGTTGCTAAAAAAGATAACTTCATAGCCACCACAAACAAGTTACCGATTTACCAATCCCCGCGACAAGTCGATACCACTATCGCCCAGTTGGATAAAATGTAAACTTCATAACTCCACAACAAGGTTCTTAATTTACCAAAACCATCGATGTTGCGACAATGAAGGATATTGGCGAGACACACTCTATCGCTAAGTCTCTTATCGAGCCTTCACGTCACCCCGACCAAGTATCGTCGATGTTCATCACGTGCAATTCTATCAGCAAGAGCTCTTATCGAACACAAATCCATCGGCAAGAGTCACCACGATATGCATCAGAAATAGCTCCATCGGCCAGAGAACCACTATCGGCAGCAAAACTAAAAACTCACAATGATAGCTCAAGTCACACCGATCACATCCATCGGCAAGACAAACTAAATGTCACACAGATATCAGCCAAACTTCTATTGTCAAACAAAGCTTACACCAATAGTTTAGGTCACGCCGATGACCCTCATCGCCATATTCCAGAAGTCACACCGATATAGTCATAAAGGAAATTTACAAGGATAATTCAGATCGGGTTGAGTCACACCAATCTCACAAACAGTTCAGGATCACTTAAGCAGATCGGCCAGACATCTCAATGATCACACCAAAATAGCTCACTTAGAGGTTTTAGGCCTGTGGGATTGAGGCACACAATTCCAACACCTAGCATTCGCATGTTGGAAGAATTTTAAAGTTTATCATATGGATGTTAAAATAGCATTTTTGAATGGGCACTTAGAATAAGTATAAATAGAGCAACCTAAAGGATTCATATTTTCATAAAATAGATATTTTGTATGCAAACTCAAGAAAGATCTTTATGATTTAAAACAAGCCCTAGGGCTTGGTAATCTAGATTAGATAAATACTTACAAAAGCAAGGTTTTAAAAAGGTTGTTGCTGACAATAATCTATATTTCAAAACTAAAGGGGAGAATCGGTTAATTATTGTGCTATATGTAGGACATCATTTTTGGAGGAAGCAATGGTAAGATGTGTCAAGCATTTGCTTAAGATATCTAAAAATAGTTTGAAATGTCAATGCTTGGAGATTTTCCCTTCCTGGGATTGCAGATTTATCAATCAAACAAAAGAATATTTATATCCTAGACTAAATATATCAAAGAGATGCTAAAGAAGTTTAGAATGGAATAATGTAATCCAATTAGTACCCCCATGATTACATAATGTAAGCTAAGTAAATATGATGAGTCTCCCGATGTAAATCAATCTCTCTATAGATCAACGATTGGAAGTTTACTTTATGTCATAGCCTCAAGACAAGATATCATGCAAGAAATAGGTATGGTTGTTAGATTTTAGGCTACACCCAAAAAAACCAATATGTAGGCAGTCAAGAGAATATTCAAGTACTTAAAAGGCACATTAGATTTTGAGCTATGGTATCCAAAAGATGATGACTTCACCATAGCAACATACACAAATGTGGATTGGGAAGGAAGTTTGATGATAAGAAAAGCACAAGTGGTGGTGCATTCTTTCTTGGAAGAATTCTTGTCTCATGGCTAAGTAAGAAATAGACATCAATCTCCCTATCAACTATAGAGGAAAAATATATTACAGCAGTTTCATGTTGCACTTAAGTGCTTTGGATGAGACAAACTTTAACGGATATCAAAATAGAATACAATCATCCAATATCAATATTCTATGACAATACTAGTGTTATCAATATCTCAAAGAATCCAGTGATGCACTCAAGAACAAAACATATACCTATAAAGTATCACTTCTTGAGGGAGCAAGTAGCAGATGGGAAGGTACAACTTGAGTATGTTGACACTCGTGATCAAATTGTGGATACTTTTACTAAGCCTCTTCCAAAAGATACTTTTGAGTTTCTAAATAGAAATTGGGAATGGTATCATCTTCAGTTTGTCACTAAGGAGATGTACTCCTTATGGGGAGATTATCATTGTATTATCTCACAACTCCATGGACTACTTTACCATTGATGTCAAAGCGGGAGAAGTACAAACATAGGGGGAGCAATAGGATAGGGGGAGTAGTATGTTTTGCAGATTACCTATATGAGGTTTGCATTAATGACAAAGGGGGAGATTGTTAGATTATTTTTCATTGATGTCAAATAAATACCATAGAATGATAGTGTTGAACTAGATTGAATAGGTCAAAGTATTTACTTAATAAGGAAGCATTAATAAATAGATTTATTTGAGGTTGACCCCCTTATAGTGTTATTCCTTTTAAAGATAAAAATATTTTAGGAGGCTAGCCTCCATTTATTTTGGTGCCACTTTGAAATAGAAATTAATTTAATTTATTATATTCCATGATCAACCCTATATGTTGGTCAACCATACATTGTTTATTACCAAAAACTGCATATAAAAAGGTTTTTAAGAGCAATGAATATGTGGAAGAAAAAGTAGTGATTCCATCTAGGAGAGAAGTAGTGATTATGTGGTATAGAATGAAGTAATTAACAAATAAAAAGGAGTACTCAAATTATTCAAAGAAAAAGAAACAATCATTTTGGTAAACAAAGGGATATTTCACTTCATAAGGACATCATAGTATGAGGAGGTATGTCTTCTCATTAAAGTATGAAGATATAAATATTGATTTCATTTTGAGATGTGAAGTGTGTGGTAAAAATAGAAGATATATCAATTAGACACATTTAGATTTGCATATAAAGGGAGATAAATGTAGAACTAAAAGGATAGTTAATAGAAGGTTTGTGAGGAGTATTGTGCATATATAAAGATCTATGTAGAGGTTTATGGAAGATCTGTTGAGAAAATTATAAGTAGAATTGAAAAAATAACTTGTTGATTTGAATGTGATTATCCATTAACCTTTAAAAGACATTTACAAGAAGATAGTAATCCTATTGCTTAGAAGGTTGGTTCCTTACCAAGAGATTGGTGTCTCTTACTGAGTTGGTGCTCAGTTATGGGGATTGGTGTCTCCAATGGGTTGGTGCTCACAAATTGTACAAGAGGGAAATGGTGTTTCTTGCATGTTAGTGCCTACAAAGATTGTAAGAAAATTATATATATATAGCATTATTTTTTCATGGTTTTAATTATCAAATCTTTCATGATTATTGTTGTTTGATTAAAGTTTTAAATTGGGAAAAGTTTGGTTATACCGATTCACCCCCTCTTAGTATAAGAGTGTGTTCATCAGTGAATGCTAGGAACATTAGTATAGTTTCTAGACATGCAACAAGAGAAAAAGTTTCTTCAAAATCAATCCCTTCTATTTGGGCATATGCTTTGCATACCAAACTTGCTTTGTTCCTTACTACTTCACCATCCTCGTTCAACTTATTTATAAAAACCCTTTTTGTGCCAATAATATTTTACCTTTGGGTCTTGGCACAAGTTCCCAAGTCTCATTCTTTTCAATTTGATTTAACTCTTCTTCCATGGCTTTTATCCAAAAAAAATCTCCACTCGTTTCTATGAAGTTCTTAGGTTCAATCTTGGACAACAAGGACAACTTTTCAAGTTCTAGTGGTTTGGCCAATCTTCTTGTCTAGATTTCAATATTTTAATCCTAGAATTATATCTTCTTGATGATTCTTCTAAACAAATCCAAATGGTGTTTTGGGTTGTGCTTTAAAAGGTGTCTTGGATGGTTTTTTTGTGTTCCATTGCTCAATATCTTCCAATACTTCCTCTTTGCAACTTTCTTCCTCTTGGTAATCTATTTATGGTGCCTTGATTTTATAGTATCTTTCTTCATCAGCCCTTACATTTGCACTTTCCACTATTTTCTATAATTTTTTGTTGTAACATTTGTAAGCTTTGCTTTTCAAGGAGAACCCAAGAAATATTCCTTCATAGGATCTTGAATCAAAATTACCAAGATCATCTTCATCTCTCCTTATATAGCATCTACTACCAAACATTTTGAAATACTTTACTATCGCAAGTTTTCTTTTCCATAACTCATGGGGTTTTATCATGATTTACTCTAATTTGACCTTGATTC
This sequence comes from Sequoia sempervirens, assembly GCA_007258455.2. NCBI lineage: Eukaryota > Viridiplantae > Streptophyta > Pinopsida > Cupressales > Cupressaceae > Sequoia > Sequoia sempervirens. The sequence goes on from VDFB02109042.1 coordinate 15,177,637, forward strand.
AAAATATAACTGTTGTGAGCAATACTTCCTTCTATAATGAGTCTGATAGTTTGGACTCATTTAGCATTGTTCTTTCCATCTCTTGTACTATTCTATTCTTCCTTTCCGCAACACCATTTTGTTGAGGAGTTCTAGCAGCTAAGTAGTGCCTCCTTGTTCCTTGTTGTTCACAAAACTCTATGAACTCATTTGAGGTGAAGTCGCCTCCTCAATTAGACCTTAGACATTTGATTTTGATTCCACTTTCATTTTCTACTGAGTCCTTAAATGCCTTAAATTTTTTAAAATATTTTGATTTTTCTTTTGAAAAGGTTACCCAAGTCATTCTAGAAAAATCATCAATTAATAACATGAAATAATACTCACCTTGCAAGCTCTTCATTCTCGTTGGACCACAGAGATCTATGTGTACAAGCTCCAATGGTTTATATGTGGAATATTCCTTTGTTTTGAATCTTACTCTTATCTGCTTTCCATGTTGACATTGTTTGCAAATGATGTTAGAAGGCTTGTTGATTTTGGGCATGTCTCTTGTTGCTTGCATTTTGTTGATCTTTATAAGATTGTCAAATTTCATGTGCCCCATCCTCATGTGTCATAGCCAACTTTCATCTTCTTGACTTATGCAACATTTTTCACCTTGGATTTTGCTTAGAACATAAATATTATTTACCATTCTATTGGTATTTGCAACTAGTTTTCTTGCTTTCCTGATTTCATGCCCTTCTTCATGGAACATAAGAGTGTGACCTTGATCACACATTTGGCTCACTTAGCAAGTTATGTTTCAATCCTTTAACATATAGTATGTTCTCTATACTTGTCCTCTCATTATTTAGGCTTATAGTGCCTTTCCCTACAATCCTTGCAATTGTATTATCTCCAAACTTAACTATACCTCCATTCATCCTTTTCAAAGAGAGAAATTTACCTTTTCCCCTATCATATGACTTGAACATCCACTGTCAATATACTATTAATCCCTTTCATTTTGGACATTTAGAGTAATCTGAACAAGCATGGATCTTTCCTTCTCTTCTTTCTTCTTTTGTTTCCAAACTTTTGTATTTTCTCCTTCTTGCTTAGTCACAACATCCTCCCTTTTATTTTTCTTTGGAGTCTCTACAAAAATAGTTCTAAAAAACCATGTTGTGTGCCCATAGTTATTGCACTTATAATATTCAACATTGTAGTTCAGAGGAGCAAACGAATTGTAATTTCTACTTTCAAATCCATAAGAATTCTTATTCCATCCAAGACTTTTACATGAGTTATACAATTTATTGCCTTATGACCAAATTGATTGTAGGAAAAATAATAACCAAAGAAGGGAAATAGAACCTAGTTGTGTGTTATTTACTTGGTGGAAAATATTTCCTAATTATACCCTTCTTGTCTTTTGAAGCAGTGATTTCCTTTTGATAAACCCAATTTTCCTTATTATTGCAATCTCCTTTGATCGGACTTTTAAGTGCATCAGCATAACTTTTTTTTGACATATTTATTATTATATATATATATATAAAATAAATTTTGTACATAGAGCATCAGATAGAGTATCATATAAAGTAGAAATCTATGTCAGCCCCCAATCTACCCATGAGATAACACTTTGATTACAATGCGGATGGGGAAACAAAATGTAAACATAGTTTTCCAATATTCGACAAATTCGAACAAAAACAGTCTTTGAATGTTTTCTAGATAACCACTTTAGCATTTCAGCATTGCCCCAAAACCATACTACATGCAGAAAATTCAGAAAAATTGTTGTTGACAACCAGTATGTTATTCCTCCATATGCTCCACCTAAACCAAATTCTTGTCTTGAGCTTCAGTCTCCTCCTGAGCCTGTGAACCACAAGCAAAAAAATCATATCTTGCAATTGGTTCTCTTTCTAGTTGAACCCCACGATCCAAGCGTTGGCAAGCTACAAACCCATTCCCCACCATGTCGGCATCCTCTACGCCATTGTGAGTAACCCCAAACTCTACATGATCTTCATTTGGAACAGACGATGTTCCACAGTCTCTTGGTCCAGCAAGAGAAACATTTATAGGAGAATGAGGAGAATGTGCTTTAAGAAAGGAAACAACATAGTACTTCTCCTTAATTTCCATATCCATAGTCACACTGATTCTTTGATAATTCTTCCTTAGGGCATTCAACAACCTACTATCACTTTTATATTGCAGATCCAGTTTGATAGAATCATAAACTTCCTCAATGCCATGATGATGCCTAATAAATCCTCTAGGAAACAAACCTCCTATATCCCCATCCCCATTGAAAATATTGTAACCTTGGACTGCAACTAAACAACATTGTTTAGAAGAAATTGGGGTTTGAAAAATTGCTCTATGATTAACATTAATTCTCGTAGAGATTGCAACAAATCCATGATGTTCGATAGAAAAACAAAGAGTGCCTGAGATGGGAAGATTATCCTTCTTGCACACAGGCTTGTCACCTCCATGCCAAGCATTGTTCAAACAACTTCCTCAACCCTAGGGAAATCCAAATTAAAAACCATATTCAAATAGTCATGGAAAAGGTGTTCATAAAAAGGATGCTCCCAAGGTTGCACCTTCATATTAAGTTTAAGATTCCATGGTTTAAAGGCCATCTTGCGACTTTGGACCACACAAACAGCAAGCACACACAGAACAAAATCTAATTGCAAACCTCTAGATAATTACACCACATATAATCACCTCCCTTTATAGCCAATAAAACATGTGCTTTGATGATTTAGAGGAATATTTTGTAGTCATGAGAAGGAGAGCCCATTTAATTCACTGCAAATAAAACTTGTTGTAACTCGTGTGAATGAGGCATTCCAAGCCCATCTTTCTCATTCATAGGCCAAACCATCATAGCTTCCTGTACCTACAAAATAGAAAAACTTAAATAAAACCTAAGGTTAGAAACACTTGTCCATAGTTGGACACCACTATTGTAAGCATATCTGAAAGTGTTCTCTGCTCTTTTAAAAATTCATCCAAAATTTTGGTGCTCTTTTCAAATTTAAGATTTTTGTTTACTTTGGTGATGGTCTTCTCCAATTATTTCCTTAAGGAAACAATCTTGGATTCTAGTTTCTCACAATCTTCTTCTATTTTCTTTAGTTGAGTCCTTACAACATCTTCTATCCTTCTTGTTTCTTCTAGTTGGAGCTTTAGATTATTGACAATTTCTTCAAAATCTTGTGATATCTTCTTTTTAGATTCACATTTTTCTTGAAGCAATAGTTTTTGTTTTTGGTTCTTCTTTCTAATTCTTTCAATTTCTTATATTGCATAAATTACTTCCTCCTCTAAATTTGTTGCACTGTAACCTTCAGTATCTTCTTCTTTATCTATCTATTTTTAATCCTCCTCTTTGTCAACGTTTTCAATATTTTCTAAGCCCATAAAAAGGTCTCTTCTCTATCACTCTTTGTATCACTTTCATAAGATGAACTAACATCTTTGTAGGAGTAGATACTTTTCTTGAATTTATCCTTTTTCTCCTTTCTGCCATTTCTGTGATGCCAAACATTTTTGCTTCCTTTCTTTGTGTAATGATTTTCTTCTTCCTCTTATCACTATTATTTGGATAAGGGCACTTATTTACAAAATGACCTATCTTACCATAATTAAAACACTTAAAAGGCAATTTACCTTTGTTCTTTCCAAAGCCTTTTTTTAAATTTTGTACAAACTTGGATTCTTCAATATTAGATATTCATCATGTGATCTTTTTCTACGCTCGAATTTTTTGTTTTTTGTTTCCTTTTGGCTTTGAAATTAGCTTACCTCTTTGATGGATTCTCATGTTCAGTCCTCATTTCATATGTAGTGAGAATTTCATGCAACCCTTCCATTGTTAAGGATTCTAGATCATTCATTTCTTCACTAGCTAAAACTTTAGCATCAAATCTGAGAGTCAAAGATCTTAAAAAAATTTGCACAATGATTAAATCTTTAATCCCTTCTCCAAGTCCTCTGATTGTATTAACGATCTTATATACTCAAAGGAAGAAGGCAGCAACATTTTCTTCTTTCATTTGGAGACTTTCAAACTGCCCTCTATGAGTTTGAATTTTGGCCCTTTTGACCTTATCATCTTCTTCATAGGTGTTCCTCAATTTTTCCCACATGTCTTTGGCTGAATTGCAATGCATGAACTTCACGAATTCTAATTTTCATAATCCACATAGAATCACATTATTTTCCTTCACATTATATTCATTGGCACTCTTTCCTTCTTGATCTATAGGGGGAGTTGTAGGAGGTGTATAGCCACACCATCGATTGCCAAATATCATATCCCAAAGCATTCAAATAGGGAACCTACTCTGATACCAATTGATGAGCACATGCTTATACTGGAGGGGGGGTGAATTAGTATAAACATTTTTTTTCCAATTTAAAACTTAATCAATAACAATAACAACCATGCAAGATATAAAAATTAAGAACACCAAATTTATGTGGAAACCCTTATAGGAGAAAACCATGGTAAAATAATGCTATATATAACTTCTTACAAATTTTGTAGGCACCAACCTACAGGAGACACCAATCCCCTCTTATACAATTTGTGAGCACTAACCCACTAGAGACACCAATCCCTACAAGTTAGCACCAACTCAATAAGACTTAGTAAGAGACACCAATCTCTTCTTTGATAGGCAACAAACTTCAATTCTTCAATGAATGATATGGTTTTATTTCTCCCCCACAAATTTGATTACAACTTCCAATTCTGAATAATATAAGTTTTCTTTCAAAAATCCCACATTTACCTTCCTTCCTTCATAGATTTGATTCAAATAATGTATTTTATTTTACAAAAACTAATCACATATATGAATGATTTCCTTCAAATTTGATCAAAAATAATATCAATATCTTCCTTCTATATTTGCATATATCTCTTTTTTATCTATACACAATCTTCATTTATATCAACATATTCTTCTTTCCTATATCTACATAAATCTTTTCTTCTAAGTTTGTCTCTTTAATCCTTCATATGTAGATCTGAATGTGTCTAATTGATATAACCCTTATTTTTACCATACTCAACACAACTCAAAATGCAATCAATATTTATATCTCCATATTTTAATGAGAATACATACCTCTTCAAATAGTGATATCCACAAATGTTGCCTTCATAAATATAAGTTTTTCCCTTCTGTAATTAATTTGTTTCCTTAATGAATCACTACTTAAAAAGGAACCATTGCTTCTTAAAAAGGAGTCTCTGCTTCTTAAAAAGGAATAGTTGCTTATTTCTTTTTATTGTAATCTCATTCTTATTTGATTAATATGCAATTTTGAATGCAAGATAAACTTGGGCTAAACATGAACAAAACACACAAGAATTAGTCATATTAGTAGGTTAAATCACATTCCCTATGAAATACTTGGAGATACAAAGAAATAAAAACATGAACACAAAAGCATGAACTATCAAACAAAGCATGCATGAAATCCTATCTAAGTACTCTAAACCTCATCCCATAGGGGGATTAGTGCCAAATTGATGTGGAATATGGCCCTTTCCCAATCCCTTGTTGGATAATCTTCAATATTTATATGTAAATGTGATGAATTTGATGCCAAATGATGATAAGTTCAAGCTAATATAATGAAAATGAATGTAGATATGGATAAAAATGAGAATAATGACTTTGCATGAAAAGGTGGATCCATTTCCCATAGAAGTGTCTTCTATTTATAGGAAGCAAGAGTTAGAAGAAGGGCGAAAACTTAGCAATGTGGGACTAAATGGAGGATCATTAGCCTTGTGACAAGTGTCATAAGGCTAAGAGAGGCAATACAGATATGTGCTCACACATGTCTGTGCACATTTTGGGAAGAGAGATGTAAGAGGGAGTTAAGGCATATGGTTGGAAGAATTTAAGGAATGTGGGTGAGGATGTAAGGGCATGTAAGAGAAATAAATGCCCTTGTAAGAGACAAGATGGCTTGTAAGAGCCATTGAATGTCTTTGTAAGAGGTATTAAAAGCCTTTGTAAGAGCTTTTAAAACTTGGGAGGGAAAGTCAAAGAGGGGAGTACATAGAGGAATATTCCATGAGAATATCATTTTGTGAGGAAAATAGCCATTTAATTAATTTGTAAAAATTTATTACTTGTGCAAGTGGGGTTAATAAAGCATAGGTTTATTTAACCTTAGTGGGGTTAAAAGCTAGAGGATTGGCTAATGAAGATTAGCAGGTGGTTTAAGGTTAATTAATTCAAAATTAATTAACTTAGGAGGGTTAGGGGATTTAGAAGAATATGAAATTTAATTAAATAATTAGATTTATTTAATCAAATGAGAAGACATAGGGGTTTTAATTAAATGATTTACATTATTTAATTAAATGGGATGATAATTAGTAAGAAAAGGGGTTAATTAATCCAATAAAATTAATTATTTGATTTGTAGGAGAAAATGATGAATTTAATTAAACAATATAGATTATTTAATTAAATAATTAGTTAGAGGTGATTTAGGAAAAAATGATGTTAATAATCAGATTCAAATGTATAATATTGATTAGGACTATTTAAGTGCCGACATTTTGCCCCTCTTTGAAGCGAGGTACCTATTACATTGGTTCAAAGACTGACGCTTCTTAGGATCAACACTACTATCAAGATCAAAATTTAAAAATTTCTTGATTTTTTTCAGATGCCCCACTACTACCCCAACGGAAGGAATTAGGCTGGTACATTGTCCTCTCGAGAGTTCAAGCGGAAATTTGATTTTAGGTTCGAGCTCATGATAAAGATTTAGGATTATTTTAGCTCAGAGAGGATGAAAGACACTTCTTAGAAATATCAGATGTTTGATGTAGATGATTTCATGATGTATAAACAATCATCGACCATGGGTAGCCTCATGTACATTTTGATATATATCACACAGATTTGATACCTGGATAGAATTGTTAGTAAAGATAGAAGAATAAGAAGAATAACATGGATGAAAGTAGAAGAATGAGATGGACGTTGATTAACCATTATTTTGAGATTGATTCAGAAGTCCAACAAGCCTATGAGTTGTTGAGACGTTATTAGATATGGTGATGAGTGATGATGGTTTGCTTATTCAGGGATTGGGACACAAATGACACAATATTCCTTATGTTTGATAAAACACATAGATATGATGCATCAAGGTATGGACAACTAGGATGTTGTATCTAGTGTGAAGGACTTTGACTCGGCAAACAGATAGGAGTATTCTTGCTCACACATGACATACGAAAACCTTGCTAGGATGCACTTTAGAAGCTTCATACATATCAGACCAAAACACCAAAAGGCATAACCTCCCCATGTAATAGTCAACAAGTTGTCCAAAACACCTTCCCTACATACCTAACAAATCAAGTATCGCCGAGGTTATTTTACAAAAACATCCAACAAGCACAGCAAACGAAAGATAATGAATGATGCCCCATTCCTTTCTCTCTCAATCATTTTTATAGACATCATCAAGAGGTCATAGGAATGAGCGCAATAAGATAAATAATAAGAAAAGATCAAGTGAACAAACAAGTTAATGTTCTTCGTACCTCTAGCCAAGACTAAAACTAAGGTGATGTCTAATGTTGATGTCCATTGTAGGAAGGATGCATCCTAGGACAGAATTGTTGGATTATTTTTTAGAAACTAACTAGATGATAGGTTGTTGATACAAATGTTACCTAACTTGTTTACTCAATGGTCTCAACTCAATAATTTTGTGTTTAGGTTTACACTTTACAAATTTGCTACACTTGTTTCCATTTGTTTTATCAAAGGTTGATAGTGACGATCAATTTATTGGGGATGGAAGTTTATCATCGGTGAAGCGAAATGAGACGAATGGATTTTTTTTCAAATATTTGGATGTTTTTGATGTTTTTGTAATGTTTTGAGGTTGTTTTTGGATTTTGGGTTATTTTATAAATGTTTTGATTTTCAAATTTTCCAATGTTTTTGGGTTTTCTGAGATTTATGAATCTTTTTATGTTTTTGTGTCTCGGGGGCTCATCAATGATTTCCTTGCCTACGTTTAAGCTCAGAGACAACGTAGTTTGGCAACCATGTTTTTGACGTTTTCTAACTTTTTGACCTGTTTAGGGATTTTGATATGATTTGAATGTTTTTCTTGGATTTTTGCATTATTTTCACAATTTGGATATAAATATGTGTGACAATATCAGTGATCTATTTTGGGATTTTTTCAAAAACCAAGCTAGGGTTGATTGATCTGATTGATGGATTGATGATGATAACATTGTTGAGGATACACAACAATGCAAGGATAGATTTAAGCAACACGAGGATTGGGAAGGCTGTCTCGAGATGATGATGGATTGATTGATCAAGATTTTGAAGCTTGGTTTGGAACAAAATTTGTTTGAATGATTTGATGCAACGTTGAAGTGTAAATTAGATGCAATTATTATTGATTGTTTGGATTAATGTTTGATGAAAGATAAAGTTGGATAAGGAACATATTCTCATCAAAATATGTCATGGGCTAGTGATTTGGATTTTTGCTCACAAATACTTTGACCAATTTGATTTCACGTTTTCCAATGTTTGGATCACCGCATAAGTTGGAAGATAGATATCAAGATTTATTCCTGAAGCAAGATGTAAATGTCTGCCCCCAATGTCTAGAAATGTATGGAATGCCATGGGTGGATGCTTGGATAGATGTATGGATGGATGGATATGGTAAGCATGCAAAGGATGCCAAGGATTATCTTGTGATAAGATAAGGTGGTCGAATAGAGGATGCCCATTTGGATGACGCTTCATATCTCAAATAAGGTTGGGTAGGATAGGATCAATGATAATGATCCATGTCAGGATGTTTACCATAAGCAAGTGTAAAATGTACACCAAAATTTTATCAAGATCAAGATAATTTGGAAGATGGATGTAGATGGTTGAAAATGGATTTGATAAATGGTTCGTGGATGAATAGATTTATTATGGACAAGATGGATGGAATCTTGGAGTTTATTATGGATGGGATAAGATACTTCCACCTAAATTAGCACACATAGATGCTCGATTCTACACATGATGCATGTTTTCTAGGTTTTCATCATGGTACTTTCCCAAAGTGCCACTGTAGTGGTTTTCACTAGAGGACAATTTTTATCTTTAATATTTTCATGATTTTTTAATTTTTTTGGTTTTTTGTGAAAGATTTTAAGCTCATGTTGAACCACCTGGTGGTGCTGATGTAGATGCTTCTATCATAATGTGCCACTGATATCCTACTTGAAAAATCTTCTTTGCTAAGATACATGCACTTGAATGCAACTTTTGAGATTCCTAATCTACTTTATTGATACTGGAGTTAACTCTATCTTTGTGCGCACATCGTGATAAAGTGCCTTATGAATCCTTATGATGAAGGGTTGTTTCCAATGCATGGTAAAATGGATGGAGTGTGTTTGGGAATATAAGATGGATTGATTGACAGTTTGGAACCTTTAACTCTCCAAACTTGGGAAGATGAGAAATGATGGGTGGATACAAAAGTGTGTGTGGAATTAGGACCAACTGCTTGTTATACTTTGTACATTGCTTGAGAAGTCTGCCTTTGCATTTGTGGATGTCTTTGATGGATACATTTCCCTTTTAGATTTTTTCCCATAGTTTCTTTGACTAACGGAATTTGATAGGTATGATCTATCTTTGTATTTTTTGGTATCCATGTGTATTTGATTTGTCCATTATGCTTCCTAGCTTCTTTTTCTTTGATAACATTCTTCATGCTTCGATTCAAATCTTTCTTTTGATGTTGGTCCCAATTTGTGGATAGGGTGAAGGGTGGATGAAGATTTGTGGTGTGGCTAGTTGTAGCATTGGCATTGGTTTCATCATAAGGATTCTTCGTGCTCCCTATGTTGACATTTTCTTGAGATGAAGTTGCCCCCAATATTGTGGAAGTAGTACCTTCATGCTTTGATTCTTCCTATTTCAAGATGTCCTATTTAGCAAGCATTCTCTGATAAATGACCGCTACAGATGATGTTATTTCAATTTGTTGCTCTGCTAACTCTAGAATATCTTGTTTGGTATGACTTGTTTCCTTGAGTGGATAATGTTGGATATCTTCATACATGATGTCCTCAATCTAAATTTTGGATATATCTGATCCTGATGTTGACAACTCAACCTAACTGTAGGAATCAATAACCTTTGATTCCTGTGTAATAATGTCAAGAGTAAAGGAATCTTGTCCTAAATGAAGATCATCTACATGTCCATCCAAAGAAAGCATCTCATGGGTAGATAGAGGATTATGTGTTATATGTATATGATCATCATTTGTGACATCTTGTATAGATCGGAGAATGCCCATTAGATCATTGTAGCATCTTGGAAATATAGATGCTTGATCTTGATTAATTTTGGAATTGCTTCAACATGATTTGGATCAAGTTTTTGACATGGGTCAATTTCAAAGGATGGATTGCTTACAAAGGTTTTTTGGATATCTTCATTAGTCATGGGAAGTGGCTCAATATCCTCTTGATCTTTGAGTGGATTTGGATAGTGTTGAGTTGAGGATTCCTTCAATATCTGTAACCATAAGGTCAAAGGATGTCAATATGTCTTGGAAAGGACCATTGCTAGACTTTGGTGAAAGATGTTGATCATTCTTTGGAGTAAATTTTGAGATATGTCCTCTAACTCATTAGGTGATGTAAAGACATTTTCAACATGATCATCGGTGAATGGATCGTGAATTATGTCCTCAACAAGTGTAGTGGAGATATTGTCAATGTTTTCAACCATAGGATCAAATTATGTTAACACTCCTTGAAATAGATCATTGTTGGATATTGTTGAGGGGTTTTGATTATGATTAAAAAGTGACTCTTGATGTATGTTGATTTGATCATTGGATGAGGTAAAAACATATTCAAGGTGCTCATTGATGGATAGATCTTGATCATTGTTTTCAACAATTGTGGTGGAGATATTGTCATTGCTATCATTAGTGGTTGAACCTTGATCATTGTCCTCAACAATTATTTTTCCTTGATCAAGAAGGTTTTGAATGAGATCTTTGAGTTGAATACAGTTTGATGTTTTATGAAGATTGTCTCTATGATACTCACAATAAGCTCTGCCCTTATTCCAAGGGAGGTTTATGATAGAGTGGTAAGCACTTATTTTTGGACTTGAGTGATGATTTTTGCATTAAATAGCTTGTTTAATGTTGATTCAATTGGCTCTCCCAAGGGATTGTATTCACATTTGTTACCTTGTGATATTTATGCATGTTGAGATGGATCTAGTTGTGATTGATCTTGGAGATGTGGTGTTTGATCTTGATGTTGAGGTTGTTGATTTTGATATTCAACTTCTTGATATTGAAGATGTTGTTCTTGATGTGGTTGCGGACACAACTCAAAGTTTTGATGACATGGTTTAACCAATGGGAGGGTGTGTAAATTTTGGGGTGGAGATGTCTCTTGACGCAATGAATCAACTATTTTGGTAGGTGAAGCAATTTGATGTCGTAAAATTTGATCTTAATTTTGATTTTGACACCCTTGATATAGTTGATTTGGTTGTTGGTCAAGTATATTTGGAACATACACTTCTGGTATTTGTATGGGATCATGCACAAATTGATTTTGGACAATGTTCTGATTCGGGATGATGTTTAGATTTTTCATTATAGGTTGGCATTAAATATTGTTGTGGTTGGGAAACACATTGCTTTGATTTAGGTAACCTTGATTTTGCATGGTGTTACCTTGATTTGGATCTATACATCGAGTTGTCAATATATTGTTTAGATTTTGAACAACATTAGTGTGATTCACAAACATATCTATCACATAGTTCACCAAGTGTGGATTTGATATGTTCTTGTTTGGTAAGTTTGTATTGGGTATATTCACATTTGGCATGTATTGATTTGATGGGATAATGTTGTTTTGTTGAAGACCCATATATTGATCGTTTGGTTGATAGATTTGTAGGTTTTGATTTTGATTTAAATCTACCATAGGGAAAGGTGTTCCAAAATTTAGATTGGGCATACTCACATTTGTTGTATCATTGAGGTTTGTAGGATATAATGATCCCATGTGTGAATTGTATAAATGTGAGTTTTGGTAATCAATTGGTTTTGTAAGGCTTTGATAGTTTGGTTTATTTAGATCACTCATGGTGTATGAATCGAGTTTATATTCCATGTTTTTCTTGTGTTTCGACCTTGTTGACCTCTAAGGAATTTAGGACCAATGATGAGATGAAGGATGAAAGGGTGAGTGATATGGATGATGAACTTTCTAACTTTGGGAAACACTAGACTTTGGGTTTGATGTTTTGATGTTTAATGATTGATAATGAACTCATGAACCCTAAGATAGACTTGTGACCTTAGGATAAATTTTCTCAAAATGGATTTTTTTGCTAACTTAGCTAGGTGTGCGAAGAAGGATGCATTCCCACACACTTAGCTAAACAAGGTGATTTGGTTTGATTTGATGTTTTACCAAAGTCTAGGAGGTTAGTGTATCCAAAGCTCTAAAGTTGTTTGTGAGATGGAAATGACAAATGTTTTGATGTGGATGGAAAGATTGATTTTGATCCTAAATGAACCTAAGAGGTACTTTGTTTACAAGACCAAGATAGTGAAGAACTTGCTTTTCCCTAAGAGTATTTCAAACCAAAAGATCATTGTTTACTTGGAAGACCATATGTTTTGAAAATAAGACAAAAGATAAACATGTACTTTGTGTGGGGTTCAATTGATTTAATCTTGATTAATGAATTGATTTTACCACATCCAATGTCTTGATTTAAGTTTTCAAACTAAATGTCTACAACTTTAAACATCTTTCATCCCACAACTCAACATGTGGACATCAAGAGGCTAAAGCTATAGTTCCCTAGGTTTACTTTGGAATTATGTGAGTTAAGATATAAGTCCAAATATTTAGAAGCCTCTAAAGATAAGATATCCTTAGGGACAAGCAGTAATATTGGGCCTTTTCAAAGGTATTCACACCAAGTTCAAAGGGTTTGAAATCTCAATGTGTGTTCAATGTTTGTTTTTGTTGTTTTGAATCCAAGCAATGTGTTTTGATAGATTGCAAAAGACAATCTTTACAACCTAGAAAAGGTATGTATCTTTGACAATGGGCTTACCTCATTATGCCCCAAAGGGATGATTTTACATGCAATTTATGGAGTGTAGAGGTATGTTAAGAATGAACTCTTAAACTCTACGCCTCAACCAAAAATCAAACTTGGTAAGTAACTTCTTGGAAGTAAATTCCAATGCACCATTCTCAAGGAACATTTTGGAAAACAAGGTTGGCCTCTACACAAAGGTTTTTAGTGACAACCAAGAACACGGTATAGACACTACCATCTTCCTGCCACTTAAGGCATTAAACTATTCCCTTCCGCTTTCGGAGATGGACTAGGTGCAATATTTTGTCACCCTGAATTGAAGCTATTTTCATTATAATTTTGCAACGTTTATTTAAATCCTACCAGTAAATGTGCTTGCAAGAATCGCTAGGAGTTCTCTGTTGCGAGATGTTCCTCCTAGCAGGTTCTCTCTTAAGGGTGACTCAAAAAAAAAAAAGTTTTGTAAATCAAGAGTGTTTCTCTTCACCCAAGATTGCACGAAGCACAAGGGGAGAAGAAACACACTAGAGATCTACCAAGCATAATCAAGCATGGAAAACACTCATTTATTTTAACCAACATTGCAAAATGACTTCATTTTAAGCACCAATGGAAGTGTTTTGTTGTATTGTTCAATTTTAACCAAGATTGCAATGACTAGTAAGTGAAGGGTTCAATTTTAACCCAACTTTGAAAACAACAATGCAATGGTTAATTTTAGAGCCCAATTGAAAACTAGTGGCCTAAAACAGAAAAGAAAGAAAGTAGCATATGTGTCCTAAAGCACTGTTACAATGAGCGTTAAATGTTTTTCATCTTTTTAAGTCAATGCTTTATGTTCCTTTGTCAATAGCGTCACTGAAATCAAACGTGTCGCTCTGGTGAAATATTGTGTCGCTCTATCAGAAGCCAGAGAGGTCAATGGCATTGTTGAAATCAATTGTGTGACAAAGTCAATGGCGTCACTTGCTAGAAACCAAAGAACACAAAAGTGTCAATAAAATCAAATGTGTCACTATATTTAAAAAAACGGAAAAGAAATTTAAAATAGGGATGTTTCGCTATATTTAAAATAAAAAAGCAGTTCAAAAATAGAGAAGTGTCGCTATAATCAAAACTGTCAATGTATGTTTCAAAAGCATTGCTAAAATACAGATGTGTTGCTCTATCCAGATCAAAATGTGTCGTTGTGTCCCAAAAACCTGCAAGTCACATGAAAGCTCAATAAAAAAACATCAAATTTGATGTTTCATGCCCTCCTTCTAGCACCAAAATGTGAATGAGAGATAAACATGGGCTAAACATGAACAAAACACACAAGAATTAGTCATAGTAGTAGATTAAATCGCATTCCCTATGAAATACTTGGAGATACAAAGCAATAAAAATGTGAACACAAAAGCATGAACTAACAAACAAAGCATGCATGAAATCCTATTTAAGTACTCCAAACCTCATCCCATAAGGGGATTGGTGCCAAATTGATGTGGAATATGGCTCTTTCCCAATCCCTTGTTGGATAGGCTTCAAGATTTGTATGTAGGTGTGATGAATTTGATGTCAAATGATGATAAGTTCAAGCTAATATAATGAAAATGCATGCAGATATCGATAAAAATGGGTATAATGACTTTGCATGAAAAGGTGGATCCATTTCCCATAGAAGTGCCTTCTATTTATAGGAAGCAAGGGTTAGAAGAAGGGTGAAAACTTAGCAATGTGGGACTAAATGGAGGATATGTGCTCACACATATTTGTGCACATTTTGGGAAGAGAGATGTGAGGGGGAGTTAAGGCATATGGTTAGAAGATTTTAAGGAATGTGGATGAGGATGTAAGGGCATGTAAGAGAAGTAGATGCCCTTGTAAGAGACAAGATGGCCTGTAAAAGCCATTGAATGCCTTTGTAAGAGGTATTAAAAGCCTTTGTAAGACTTGGGAGGGAAAGTCAAAGAGGGGAGTAAATAGAGGAATATTCTGTGAGAATATCCTTTTGTGAGGAAAATAGCCATTTAATTGATTTGTAAAAATTGATTACTTGTGCAAGTGGGGTTAATAAATCATAGGTTTATTTAACCTTGGTGAGGTTAAAAGTTAGAGGATTGGCTAATGAAGATTAGCACGTGGTTTAAGGTTAATTAATCCAAAATTAATTAACTTAGGAGGGTTAGAGGATTTAGAAAAATATGACATTAATTAAATAATTAGATTTATTTAATCAAATGAAAAGACATGGGTTTTAATTAAATGGTTTGCATTATTTAATTAAATGGGATGAGAATTAGTAAGAAAGGGGGTTAATTAATCCAATAAAATTAATTATTTGATTAGTAGGAGAAAATGATGAATTTAATTATTTAATTAAATAATTATTCAGAGGTGATTTAGGACAAAATGATGTTAATAATCGGATTCAGATGCGTAAATTGATTAAGACTATAAATATTAAAATAAAAACTAGAGCTTTGACACATTCAAATAATCTTACGATAGAAATGTAATTCATTGATATGACTACATATAAACATTACAAATTCACCAACATAATGTGCCCAACTATTCAGTCTCCCACTCCCCGAGTCTTTGCACATCCTCAATGTAGTTGCTTGAACTCTAAGAATATACAAACATTAATAAGAGAAATAATAATAGATGCTTAGAGCAAATAAGCATGCAATAGGATTATATTTCTCTACACACATTTATCCCTCCATCATAAGTGATATGTTTACCAAGGTGGTAAGTTTACATTCAACCTGTGGATTCCATGAAGTTTGCTCCTAGTAAATTGCATCATGAAAATAATTTATTTCTTTTTGCTAATGCAAATAAGAGGTTTGCTAAAATAATATTTTTATTTTTGGCATCGCAT
This sequence comes from Sequoia sempervirens, assembly GCA_007258455.2. NCBI lineage: Eukaryota > Viridiplantae > Streptophyta > Pinopsida > Cupressales > Cupressaceae > Sequoia > Sequoia sempervirens. The sequence goes on from VDFB02109042.1 coordinate 15,193,687, forward strand.
GCTTGAAAAGCATTCATTATCTTCAAATTATAAAACCAATATCTAGATAGGGAGACAAAGAATATAAATAGTGAAAGAAAAAATATTGGCATATACTTTACATCATAGGTCTATTTTCTTTTATCATGTTTCCTAATAGATGAAAGTTCATTGTGAGTGGATCTACAAAACTAAATATGCACTGCATTGGTTCATTGATAAGTACAAGGGACATCTTGCGGGTAAGGGTTTTTTCACAAGTTGAGATCATTGACTATCCTTGGACCTTTGTCATTGTTGCAAAGATGGATTGTGTTCATCTTATGTTTTGTCTCACTTCATTATATGGATAACCGATTTATTAGATGGATGTGAAGAGTGCATTTTTACATGATCTTCATGACATCTATATAGAGCAACATCTAGGGTTCATACATCACTTTTTTGCATGTGTCATTGTTCACTTCATGGTCTCAAACAAATCCCTTGAGCTTGGTGTGAGAAGATGGACAATTTCTTGCTTCTAGTTTCTTACATTGTCATTTTAATCCAACAATTTACTCGCAAAAGCATGGAGATGATCTTTTGATACTTGTTTTGTATGTGGATTACTTGATTCTTGCATATAGTTCCACCTCCCTGATCTAGGGCATTTAGAGAGCATTGTTGGATCAATTTGATAGGACCAATCTTGTGTTTCTGCAGTTTTTCCTCAGTCTTCATCTTTTGAAGGAATTTCCATTTTCCAACAAAAGTATGATCTTGATTTGCTTCACAAATTTGGCATTGATTGCAAGTCTACCCCCACTCAATTTCAATCATCATACTATCTACCAAATGCATTACAACTAGAGTTAATGTTGTCACATTATATCGATGGTTGGTCACTAACTCAACTTGAGTTGGTGATGTTGATAATCAAAAGTCTAGTCCTAGCTTTGGCTATCACCTTGGTTATGATCTAATTGCATTGTCTTTCAAAAAGCAATCCACTATTGCATTATCATATACAAAGGTTGAGTATCAAAAAGCTTATCATGCTTCCAAGAGGTTCTTCAACTTCATCAATTGATGACAAAGTTTGGTTTTCATTCAAATCACCCTACTACTCTTTGGTGGGATAATCAAATTCCCATACACATTTATCATAATTCAATGAGTTTCAACAAACCAAACATATTGAGATCCACGTGCACTTCATTCAATAGCTTATCTCAAATGATGTTCTTAGCTTGGAGTGCTTGCCTATTGAGGAGCAAGTACAAATATATTCACTAAACCTTTGACATCACTCACTTGCAATCAATGCTTGGAGTGAGGAAAGTTGTCATTAGAGGGTTATCTTGACTCCTTTCCCATGTTTTTGCTTTTAATGTTTTCTCTTTTGGGGAGGAGCTTTTTCGTATGGATTTTTCTCTGTTTCTCCATTTATGGGAGATCTTTTGTACTTGGATGTCTCATCAGACTTAACTTTTTGAGACCCATGAGACCCATCTTTGAGTTTTTCTTTTCTTTGCTTCCTAAGCTGCACTCAAGCAAGTGTTGGTGTCAACAAATCTATTACCTATCTAAATTCTCTCAATAGGTCCTTTTCACACCTAGTTAGTTTACATAGGGCATTTATTTATTTATTTTGCCTCAAGTCATATAGTCATAACATTTGTCACAATCACGTCCTATGGCTCACCTTTTGCATACTTAAATAAGATTTTATTCAATTGCATTGTAATCTATTGCATCAATATTGATAGTATAGTATTATTTCTTGCCTCTTTTGTGAAAGATCCTTTGGTATTACAAAAGATTCTTGCTCTAGTGAAGATTCATTGTGCATATGTACTTAGGCATGAACCATACAAAGTCAACAAGGAGGCCAAGCTCCAACTTGGACCACATTTGAGTAATGCCTACCATGGTCTCCATTCCCATAGTCACTTTCAAGGTAATTTCATAGAGCTCAATTAAGGAATTTAGATCAGCAAAATTAAGATAACATAATTGCACATACCACCCTCTTGAACAACTCAAATTTTTGAATAACTTTATGAGGTGATCAACATGCATTGTGTTGAAGCAAACATACAATTCAAATGATTAGAGACTGTCTTGAAAAAATTTCTTAAAGGGAATCAATGACAATAAATAGTTTGTATGTATTTAAACATATATTATGTTTAAAAACTTGGTGTTACAAAGACATTAGTTTTTATTTTAGTTTTTTAATTACTAAGATATACGGTAACATTTTGTTGAAAACAAATCTAAACCCATTTAAAGATTGTGCTTCCAAACGTACGAATTAGTGCATCAACTTCTGCTTGCTGCAACATATAATTAATATGAAACTTATGGCTCTTTTATTTATGAGTTCGTCTAGATCAAAGATGCCACCTAATACACTATCTTTATCCAATTAGAGTGAAACGATGATAAAAATAATTAAAAATATATCTATTTTACAAAACAGTTATTATCAATTAGGGAACCTTCTTAATCAATAGAATACACACTTCAAATGTTATTTACCAGATATTATTTACCACTTCAAGGGAGCAACCTCCAATTACATTTCCACTTCCAGGAGCTAACCCCCTGTCAAAATAATAATCAAATGCTAGGCATCCCTCACTGAATAGACAACTATTAAAAGATAGTAGATTGCAACAGGCCGCCTAATATTGTGGAATAAAAGAAAAGAGAATTAAGAAGTAGCGAATCTGAAGAGTAAGAATAAGAGAGGAGACAGGATAAAGAAATAGACATAGGAGATAGGGTATATGGCAATAAAAAAAATCACAATTTTTATTCTTCGTTTCCCTATCTGGATATCAGTTCTATAATTTGTTGGGGATATCCCTCCCAAATGCCCTTTATCCTTTAATATGTAGCATCCCCTTAAAACAAAGCCACACAATGCGCAGGCTGCATTAAAGCTACATGCCAGCTTCCATATTTCAGTAGCATTGTTCTCTAAGAAAGACATTTAATTTATACAGAAAGATCTAAAGATGACTTAGGCAATGAAAGATAGTCATTACCATGCCCTTTATGGCCTCCTTGAATTAATGATGTGAAATGCTCACTTGCCTTATGATTAGCACTTTATGGCATAACTAATGGCTCTCGTAACTGCTGATTTTACAATATGTTTTGTCTGGCATAAATTGAAGTGTAATACCCACTGGTTTCCACAACTAAATCTTACAAAATCACAAATTATAATTTAAAATGAGACATGGACTGACCTAATGGTAACTTAGGCAATGAAAGATAATCATTACTATGCCTCTTATGGCCTTCTTGCATTAATAGTGTAAAGTAGTCTCTGACCTCGTGAGTAACACTTTTTGGCATCACCAATGGCTCTCATTCCTAGCGATTTTACAATGTGTTTTCTTCTGCATAAATCAAAGTGGGGTGCCCACTGGTTTCCACTACTAAAGTCTAAAATTAACAAAATCATGAAATATAATTTAAAATGAGGCATGGACTGACCTAATATGATGTGAATAACTGTCCCATTTTGCTATTAAGCTGACAAATACACAATAAAAAAATATCTTGTTTGCCATGAAAGTGTTTAAAATGCAAGTCAACTACTAGCCAACCTGTTGTCAAAAGAAAGCAACCATATTGTTATCAACTGAAACCAAAACGCATGACAAGTTACTACTGTCATGGGAAATTGTATTTGAAATGCATTGAAGCCGAGACAAACCATGCTCCTACTATTTTGTTTGAGATCGACTCCGAGTCATGGTATACAAAATATAGCAGTGGTAATCCCGTTCTTAGAATTAGAAATAAGTATTAGTACCAACTTTTAAGCATCTGAATCGTTCAACTTTCTCACTTCATGCTTCAGCAAATATCAATATTGAATTTAGCATTGTACATACTATTGGTAATAATTTTAAACATTGTTGTTACACTTAGTATTCACATATGAAAAAAATCTGCACAAAGACAATTTTCATATATATTCGAAGAAGATCCAAATTAAGTATCAGAGACATGTCTATTAGCTAAAAATCTAAAACAGAAATATACAAATGGAATATTCAGCTATTGAGGCTCAGTTTGAATTTGCCAATCTCTTCGACACAATGGGCAGTGTGGTCGATTTTGAGTACCAGTCCATTTAATTATACAGTGGAGATGGAATGGATGATTGCACACACCCCAAACTGCACAAGCATCATCAAAAAGCAATTAGCTATTTAGAACATGGGGATAGAAAAATGCTACAGTTCCAATTTGAAAGATTATGTGAAATTTATAACCAATAATGATTATCAAACTCCTGATGAAATATATGCATGCTAATCTTCAGCTCTGAAAACATAATTCCATGGTCTTGATGATTTAATTGGAAGAAAGCAGTTAAGGCAAGTTACAAGGTCTAAAAGCTGTATTACATGCAAGGAGCCAAAAAATAATAATTCAAATGCAACACGTGTATGTAAAAGGTATTAACTAATAAAAAAAAGTAAACATGCAATATGCATTGTCAATAAAAGCTCACTACAGATACATCAAAGATCTGACAGAATCTTGGAGCTAAATATCTCAAATTTAGATTTGAGTACAGTATTATTATTTATGATTCCGGTTGGTCCAATAATTGACATTCAAACTTAAGCTCATTACACTATAGAAAAAATTTCTTCTGAGCAAGAGGGGGTGTAAAATCAACGCTGAATACAAGTGGTACTTTTTGAATGACAGGTATGCAATGCAGTTTGCAAATTCGATTTTGGCAATTCATATTTATTTGTGTATGATAACATGATACTGATCATGTTGACAACATTGTATATTAAATCATGTTTTGATTGTTATACTATATTTTGCTGATGTCCTCTCTCACTATGCTGACAGTTTACCCAGACAGCTTTGTGCCCTTGCACATTTTAAATGAGCTTTCCCAGTTTGTGGTGAAAGCAAGCAAAACTAAGGTCATTTTCAACACATCCAGTGCTTCTCTAGCCTGCTTTCAGTTTTTCTACAATGGTGACATGTAAACATTATGAAGGTTTATACTTATTTGGGAGTCTAGTTCATGTTAGGATTAGGTGTTGTACACCTTGCAATTCCTAATGTTTGTCTTTATTATTTAATTTTGTTAATGTACCCACATAGAATATGGGCATCCCACTTAGGGTGGCATGTTGTGCAATTTGTGAAATTTGTTATGACATGCTGTAAGAGCATCTATGTCATGTAAGATGTGGAAATCAAGCACATAAAGCTAACCAAGGTATTCATTGATTAAAAAAGCAAAAGTTTTCTTATATAGGTTTACAATATGAAGGATGACAAACCACATTATGAATGTAGAATAAATAAAAAGAATATACTAAAAGAAAATAAAGCATAAGTATATCCTAAAGTCAGAACAACTTTATTAAAGCCTACAACTAATAACTAATTGACCATTACTAAACAACTATTTGCTTAATGCATATTTTGTAAGCCCGTGCAAGGCAGATTTTACAATTTAATGCATGTAATATTGGAGTCTTGCTTTCATGGGCTATATGCATGAGTTGGTGATTGATAGGTCGCTAGGTTTAGGTCATCCTTCACTAGACACCCTTGCCTAGAATGCATCATCTCATGAGCGGAACTTTCAATGTTTCTCAAAGTTAACAAGATGGAGAATACATACAAACTTGGGGATGCAATATATATATAGTTGTTTAAACTTCAGCTATATAGTGATATTGAGAAATTTAATAATATAAATCAAAAGTTATATGTTAAACATTCTAAGTAGCTGAAATTCAAATAACAATAACATTTATGACATTGAGCATTAAACCATAGTCCTCATCCTACACAATCCAATGGCTATACGAATCAACATTATCCAAATCAATAAGCTCAAAAGCAATTGTGTCCACCTTTATTGAGAAAAGGCGAACATTGTATTGAACGAAAACAAGATCATTGAGGTGCTCTTGTGCCAACTTGTTACACTTATTCATGTGAATAGCCTCAAACAAAATACAATCGCACTCACATCTAGAAGTGCTACAAGGTTGAGACAGAATTTGAAGGATAGGCTTTTGAAGATTTGGATATTTCTGTCCCAATCACCAAGCAAATACAAAAAAAGCACTTGAAGTTTATAAGTAAACAATAATTGTAACTTGTAAGCAACAATTGTAAAAATAAGTGAAGACTCATTTATTTTGTTATTTGGTGCTTGTATTGTTATCCCTTGCATAGCTAGTGGCAAAGAAAAAACCCTCCCATAACTTGCTTGTAATCTTGCAACTCCTCAATAAGCACATCTTGTGTCTCACCCTCAAGTATCATCCTATAAATACCCATGGAGAGGCCCTCTATAACCTTCTCATTAATATCCATGATGTCCCCTGAGAAGAAAGAATTGGGATTGAGGTAGTACCCCACAACATGAATAGGATAGTGGAATTGATCATTCCACCTCGGATAAATGATCTCTTAGACGCGTTCAAATTTGGCATTACCTCACCCGTAGAAGTTTTGGATGGCCTACTTGGCCCTATCCATGGCCCCATCGGGGTCCGCATCGACCAAGTGCAAGAGCTTAACCAAAGGCTCTAACAAAAAGTCAGCAAAACAGGAGATACCAGCAACAAAATAGCAGCAAAGCCACAACCAAGTCAACAAAAAAAAGAAACAAAGCAGAAATAAGGAGCACAAAATTACAGCTGCTTCTAGGTTTTGGTTGCTTCCATCTCTTCCTTGTAGAAACATTTATGAAGATCCACAGACTCCTATAATTCTTTCTTTTCCACATTGTAATTTTTCCTTTTGCTACTCCTTGGGACCTACATTATTGTCTTTGCCTTCCACCTAATTAGAGGAGCTCTCCAGGTCTATATCAAACTTCTTTAATTTATCACTCATGAGTTTTAGTACCATAGCACAATTCTTGATAGTGCACTTGCTGACTTCAATGACCTTGTTCAAACCTTTTTTAATAGTTTTCATGTCCTGCTCTAGCATAAGAAATCTGATATTATGACTACCTAGGCTTAACTTAACCTCTTCTTCCATAATTGCCATTTCCTCCTTTTGATTTGTACAGTCAACCATCAGCCTGTTGACCTGGAGGATAGTATCCCAATTCTTGAAGATTCTTTCCTCCTCCTCTATAGAAATCTAGGCACTCATCTTCTTCTTTTTATCCATGATGGCTAGTTTGAGATTCAGCCTATTGATCTCCACAAAGAATCATTTCGTGAGACTGTGCTATGCTTCATAAGATTCTTGTAGAGCTCCCAAATTCTGAGCCATTTGATTAACCACCATAGACAATGCCTTCAAGGAGGTAGTATTTGACAAGGTTAAAATAGTGTTCATAAGGAGAAAAGGGCAAGGGTTTTGTTTACTAGGGAAGGCTATGAGTCTCCCTTTTCTTCAGAACCTCCTGGGTTATACCAACATTATTGGTCACAATCCCCTTCTTCCCAACTATCGGGATTTGGGTGATCTTCACAAAGGAGTCCATTTTCTTTCTTTCGTTACCCTTGTTGCAACCAATTTATTTAAAGTCAATTTCTAGGTTCCTAATCTCTTGCAGATCCAAGCTTTATATCCCTAGACAATTTAAAGTTACAATTAAACTAAGAACTTCAAAAAATGGAACAATAGCTCATAATTTGAATTTACAAAAAGAAAAATTAAAGGATGCAATTTAAAATTTGAATTGAAGTCTGAAGTTATCTTGATGATCTCTATAGCTTTTTTGCAAAGATGTCATCAAGAATTGTCTTTGTGACCTCTCCATCAGTCTTCTTTGAATAAGATGAATCCACCCACGTTTGGCTCAAAATCATTTGCTTCAAAGATATCAACAAACTACAAATGCTATGCTAGTTAAGGAACTTAGTTGCAAACCATATTAAACCTACTCACACAATCTCTTTCATCTTGATGTGATCTCTAATCAAGCTAAGAACCCAAGGGTGATTGTAGATGTATTTGTTGATGTTCCTACCATCTTCCACCACCAATCTCAACCAATCAATTTTTCCTATGTCCTCTAACATAAGATCAGGGCAATGGGCAGTGCAAGAGGTCCATAAAAGTGTTGAGTACATCGCTTAAAATAGTTTCCTTGTCACCACAAATGCTATTACATTATTGGCTACAATCTTCACAACATTTTCAATGCTCACCTCTAATAAAATCTTCTCCAACATTATATTCAAATTCTTTGCACTTTTTGAGGAGTATATAGATTCCAAAAACACCATCTTACCATTTGAAGCTGCAAGAAAGTTGATTAGTGTGCAATTACTTCCATCTGTTGATATTATAGCTGTGGGAGATATCCTTCTCTCAAAATCAAAATAATAAATGATAAATAAATAATTCCAAGGCAAGTCAGACTTGCTATATATAAATATTATTTTAAATTTATAAGGCTGACCCAAGATGAAAAGTAGCCTTGGTTCTTGAATGAGGCTGACCCTTGTGAAGAGTCGCCTTGCTTGTGAAGAGGCACCTTACATTGTATATATAGAAGGTGATGATCATTTCATTTCATCATCAATCAATTCATTCTAAAGACAATTTGCACCTATCAGGAGTTCACATATCTACAGCAGATTATCATTTTGCTTAGAGCAGATCAACATCAAGGAGAATTCATTGTAATTGTGCATTCGCATCTAGGAGAGGTGCCGTGTTTCATTATTTCAGATCGTCCTAGAGTTTGGCCCAGATTGTAAGCAGATTTCTGCTCTTTCATTCAATATATAAGAGATATATTCTTGGCTGGGTTTTTCTCCCTCGGGGAGGGTTTTCCTAGGGTATTTGTTGTGTTTGATTGTTCATCATTTTTGTATTTCTGTTTTTCTGTCAAATCTCATCCTAAAACTAACATGGTATCAGAGTGGGTCTAAGAAAAGATCTGATCAGATTTGATAAGCAGTCTATTTTTCATCTAGGGCAGATCTTGAAGATAAAGTATTGCAGATCGAAGGTTGCAAATTATTTCAGACCTTACGGCAGATCTTTGAAGGTGACTTTGTGCAGCAAAAGAAGATGGTGATTGGTATCAAGGTAGAAGATAGACTTGATGGAGCCACAAACTTCAACTCTTGGAAACCTAGGGTACTCATTGCATTAGAGGAGACTGATCTTCTTGATTTTATGGAAAGTGATATGCCCAAGCCTTTCGATGATACTGAAAAAATCCAATGGAAGAAAAATGGCATGAAGGCTAGAAAGATCATGATAGAATCTGTGATGGATCACCTAGTACCGATCATCTCCAAGTTGAAGACAACTAAAGAAATGTTTGATACTCTAAAGGGTTGTATGAGATCAACAACACCAGCAAAGCCCTTGCTTTGAGACAACAGCTTCACCATGTAAAAATGGCTAAAGATGATTCAATCATCTCATTCTTTATGAAGATGGCTGATTTGAGAGATCAGTTGAGCACTATTGGGGACATAATTGCATACAGAGATCTTGTTATGTTGGCACTAAATGGTTTTCCAAAATCTTGGGAACCCTTTATTCAAAGCATCAGTGACAGATCTAAGTTGCCCAAGTTTTATCGTCTTCAAGCTGATTGTATTCAAGAAGAGTACAGGTTGGTAGCAAGAGGAATTGGGAGAAACTATCATGATGTAGAAAATCAAGTTCTTGCTACACATACTTCTAGAGAAAGAGGCAAAGGAAGAAAGAGGATTAGAGACAAAGAACTAGATTCTAGCCCAGAACCGAAGAAGAAGAATGATCTCTCTCAAATTCAATGTTACAGGGGTGACAAGTATGGTCACTTTGCTCGAGATTGCAAATTAAGGTCTACTCAACATGTTTCTACTGCGGAAATTGACATAGGGACATCTCAGAAGGAGCCAAGTTCTAAAGTCAATTCAAAAGGTTTCTTATTCTAAAGTCAATCAGTTTCTTCGAAGAGGAGGAAATAGCATTCAGAAGGAGTCTAACATACCGACAGAGGCAACCTTGGACGAGGAGGTCAAGAGGTTGATGCTAGTACTTGGAGCTTCAAAGGGAGTCACATCATCATGAAGACTTGTTGTAATGTATATTTCTCTGTGATGGAGAAGTATGAGGTGAAAGCCCTTGTAGTGTATATTTCTCTGTGATGGAGAAATATGAGGTGAAAGCCCTTGTAGTGTATATTTCTTTGTGATGGAGAAATATGAGGTGAAAGCCCTTGTAGTGTATATTTCTCTAAGATGGAGAAATATGAGGTGAAATCCCTTGTAGTGTATATCTCTCTGAGACGGAGAAATATGAGGTGCAAGCCCTTGTTCATCTCTGAGACTGAGATGAGATGTCATGTTGAGAAACTCCATGAGGACATCACATTGAGAGACTCTGTGATGAATCCTTTGTACTTGTGTTTTTCCACACATGGGAGTAGCCATGGTGGACGTCATGTTGAGAGACTCCATGACGACATCGCGTTGAGTGACTCCGTGATGGGCACTTGTGCACATGTTCCTTTCCACTTATGGGAGTAGCCATGGTGGACGTCATGTTGAGTGACTCCATGACGATATCACGTTGAGAGACTCCGTGATGAACTCTTTTCCACAAATGGGTGTAGCCATTGTGGGTGTCATGTTGAGAGACTCCATGACTTGGATATCTGGAAAGATATCTCCCTAGCTAAGAGGGAGTGTTGATGTTATAGCTGTAGGAGATATCCTTCTCTCAAAATCGAAATAATAAATGATAAATAAATAATTCCAAGGCAAGTTGGACTTGCTATATATAAATATTATTTTAAATTTATAAGGCCGACCCAAGATGAAAAGTCGCCTTGGTTCTTGAATGAGGCCGACCCTTGTGAAGAGTCGCCTTGCTTGTGAAGAGGCACCTTACATTGTATATATAGAAGGTGATGATCATTTCATTTCATCATCAATCAATTCATTCTAAAGACAATTCGCACCTATCAGGAGTTCGCATATCTACAGCAGATTATCATTTTGCTTAGAGCAGATCAACATCAAGGAGAATTCATTGTAATTGTGCATTTGCATCTAGGAGAGGTGTTGTGTTTCATTATTTCAGATCGGCCTAGAGTTTGGCCCAGATTGTAAGCAAATTTCTGCTCTTTCATTCAATATATAAGAGATATATTCTTGGTTGGGTTTTTCTCCCTCGAGAAGGAGGGTTTTCCCAGGGTATTTGTGTTTGATTGTTCATCATTTTTGTATTTCTGCTTTTCTGTCAAATCTGATCCTAAAACTAACACCATCTATCCACCTATCTAAAAGTATGTTGCATCCATTACTTACACCACTACCTCATTTGGTCTTTCAAAATTGTTTTTTGTAATTGTACTACATTCTAGAGCAACAGCCCACTTATGTCATATTCAGCAGGTGCCTTGTACCTTTCCTTACAAGTGTCATTGTTATTACCAAATTCTCCCAATATGGGCTCCTCACGGTGTTAATAGGAAGGTTGTTGGAGAACCAACAAATTAGCACAAGCCATGTCTACTTCCCTATGCTTGTTCTTGTTTCATGTTGTCCTTTCAACCAAAGGTTGTGATCCAAGTGTGTTTTGAATCCATAAATTAAGATGACAATTCCATCCACTAGTCATCCGCTTATGGAAAACTGGAGTATAGTTGCCAGGATTCTCCATTATGGGAACATAGACAACATACCAGTCCCCGTACTCAAAATTTCTAGTGAATCGTTTGCATATAAAATAGCCGTCTCCTTATTCATTTAACTCACGTACCCCAATTTGATCGGCGTCCCTATCCCCGTACCAGTACCAGTACCATGTGTCTCCTGGTAACTATGTGTAGGAGTTATATTATGAGAACAACATATGATTGAAATTATTTAATTAGAATGAATGTGTAACATGAAATAAATTATTATAGACAACTATCAACAATAAGGAGACAAAGTAAAATAGAGAAAACCCTTGTGGGTAGAAACTCCACCAAAAGAGTGAGATATCTCACTTAGTACTCAAAAAAGTAGCTTTGTTACACTTGATCACAATCCTTAGACCATTTCAAGAGAAAACATAACATTTTTCTACATAACCATCTATCACAAGACAGTCACAAATATGAGCTAAAGCGCTCGCAAATGTTGCCAAATACATGAGCTACAAGATTCAAATGTCTCCCAATGATCCATAACACCGCTCTAACATAGTATTTATAGAACCCAAAAGACACTTGGAAGCTGAAATGACCATTAACAATGAAGAGGAAGTCAAAAAATCTGAGTTTTGGATTGCCAAATGAGTCAAACAATCACACAAAACAAGTTTGTCACTTTACCAAAGAAGAAGTTTCTTGGGATGAACACACATTCGCCACTTCACATGACAAAGTAGCCGAGAGGAACACACAAAGTCATGACTTCAATGCCTTATTTGACTGAATTTTTTCACAAGCTATAACTTTGGCATACAAACTCAAAACAAGGTGCTATTTTTTTTTTAAATTGCACAATGTATTGAGAGAAACCCAAATATGCAATCATGTTCAACTTGCGATTTCATCTACACGTTGATTTTTCCCTTGCAACACAACTGCATTTATAAGGCCAATGGAGGGCAGAACCAAACCCAAAAGAAAAGGTCTCCTCTACCAAAGATTGTTCCAAGATGTCCCATACCATCCCAAAACCTTCTCAAGCATCAAAAAGTAAAGCCACTACCATAAACATGTCATGACGTACAAAAACCGAATCCATTTTTCAAGTCATACCTCCCCAATTAGGTTTTGGTCCCTAAAAGCTAGGAACTCAATGGATGAAAGCAGTAGAACCCCTCAACAAGTGCCAATTCACCTTACACAACAAAATGAAAGTAAACCAAAACTGTTGCTACCAATCTTCCCATGAAGATTCAGTACCTCAGAAGATTTCTTGCCACCATGACAGGCTTGTAACATGAAGATTTGACCATCCTTGGAGATCCTATGTTTGTTCCCTTTCCTATAGAAGACCACTTTCCTATCATACAAATATGGGCTTCCAAATACTACATCACAAACATCCACAAGAGCAACATCTACCATAATCTTCAACAAGATTTCCAATAGCAAATTTCTGCCTACATTATCTATCAACAAGAATTTGACTACCTTCCTTCATCCAACCCAAATCGTATGGCTCTGGATGTTGAAATGTCTTCAAACCCAGTTTCTTACTAAGCTCCCTGCAATCAAGTAGTTTGTGAACATGAATCAAACAAAGCATCAAATTTAACAGCTTTGACAAGGACCTTGACATCAATATGGTAATATTTCTGGATTTTACTATAACTCATCCTGATGATGGATCAAGGAGTATGATCTGAAACGTTGATAAAAAAAAAAATACACAGTCAAATTCAGAAATTTACCATATTGATCTCGTGGACTGGAAATTTCATGTTTTTAAAGGATCTTGACATTAAGCAATGCTTCTTTCTTCAACAAATCGACCTTGTTAGTAATGCAATAAATTTTAAAGTTCGTCTTTGAAATGCATTCAATATCCTTAACCTATTTGTTCTTGCTAATGGATATATTAGAATTTTTTTTCTTCTTTTTGTGTGGGTTCTTTTCTAGATAAAATTTTCAACATCAAGACTCTACATGACCATCCCTACTACAATGATCGCAAAGTGCAGATTTATTTTTAGTACTTCTGGAATCTATTACCTTCTTGTCCTTTTTCTAAGCCTTAACTTCATTGGTCTTGGAAGAAGGATGACAATCTATATCAAGATAATGAGTATGTGAACATGCCTCATCTATGTTAACCAGCTTTGAGAGCAATATGGGATTGAACATTTGAAAAATTATTACATCAAATGTTTGGCACACTACAATAAACTACACTTATACTTTCTTCTTTTAAACTCAAATTAGAAATACACTCTACACCTATCTTTCGATGATTTCTCGTCATCTCTCTTACAAGCTACACTAACTTGTTTCCTTGTATGCTTCACCCAGTCTATCACCTTCACTCTTCCAAATTCTAGAAGCACCTATCTCTAACTCGGGTTGAATATTTTATCTTCATGGTTCTTGTTTGTTGCAGGAAGATGAAATAGTTCACCTTCTAGCAACTGCAAAGTCTTGGGTGTTAAGTAAAAATCTATGCGATACAACTACAAATGGTTGAAGCAGTATTTCAAGATCAAGTTTCCATTTGTAAAATCTCAACACATAATGCAAATGTATTTTTCCTTTTGTTTTGAATGCAAATAGAGACAGGACTACAAGCCAATACCTTGATCCAAAAGAAATAAAACAAGCTCGCTGGTGTAGCAAGGAAAGAGGCACTTTAATAAAACAAAGTTCTTAATCTGTAATAGGAAGGAAGCTAGCTCCAAAACAATTAACAAACCTGTTTAAAGTACCAAAAGAAATAAAGTAGACTAGATCTAACATTAGATCTTCAGTCAGCTACAACCAACTTTGGCAAGTTAAGGTTCTCATCAGTAGCCTTATGCATGCTGTTAAATCTCAATATGAGTTTATAAAAATATCAACGAAAACCTGAAAAGTGCATTATTATCATTGGAATTTTTCAAAAGGAAAGGTATAAATAATGAAAAACTTGTTCAATGAACTCTAAGCACACCATGAATTCTAGAGTCACAAAGAACTACAAAAATGCATTCTACAAGTATGTTAATAGGAAATATGTATTAAAAATAAGGAACGCATCTTAATTAAAACATCATTGCCAAGTAATGAACATTGAAGACAACATCGTACAAAGTTTTAAAATCATAATATAAAAGCTCCCTGAGGAAGGTAATATGAAAAAGATAAAGCAATTTACCTAAAGGGCAGTCATCACCAGGATACTTGCATTCAGTACAGCAACCATCAAAAGGTAGTTTACAAATTGCACATAGTTCATCTTTTGCATCCCATGTCCAAGAAGCTACAGCATGCCACCTGTAATTATAACAAAAGTTATTCTGACTTTCTTTATCAGGCTCTCTCTCATCAATGGATTGTCCTACAGTCCTACCTAATAAGTAACAAATCCAAAAAATAATATTTAATTCCCACATCTATCCTTTTGATCCATAATTTTGACTTTATATGGAAAAATATTATTATTCTCAAAAAAAATTATAATTTTTTGAAAAAAAAGTAGTTGAAAGAAAAACTTATAATTGATGCCATTGCTCTTAGAATCACACATGATAACCAAATAATTTGTACCATGGTTATTTATTTTTGAAGATTCGCCATTAGTTATAATCTAACTATTTGCACTTGATTTATTTTGCTCGTTGAAGAATAGAACAATATATATGAAAAGTAAAATATGCACGAAAACTATAGAAGACAAAGCTTCACCAAAAATTGTCACCCTATACAAATTTAAAACATAACCACTACCCAAAGGCTGTTGACTAAACAAAACTTTAGATCCAAAAAATTACAAAAAATAGCCAACTGCTAATCTTGAACTTACCCACTTTGCACAATACATTCCAAATGACACAAAATGCCTCCATCTCCCAACTATAGCAAGAAATCATAAACATCATATGAGACCAATATTAACTAGAATAAAACATAAGCCACCAAGGCATCAATACCAAAGCCATAAATGAGGGCCACATCTTTAGAAAGCATTGCACAAGAAATCTTTTGATGCTCTTCCACACCTTGGAGCCTAAATGGAATAGCAATCATGTGATTGTCTACATCAATAACCAAACTATTAATATGGTTTTTCACCACCTAGAGATGCCACACTAATGCATTAGAAGTCAAAACCATCCACTCTTCTAGCATGATCCTACATTGGCCCACCAATAATTGGGGACACAAAGAAAGGGATTTCCTCATTGCCAAATAATGTTTCAATACATGGTATCTAAGTCCAACATGAGCATAATTGATGATGCTCCTTGCTACCAGTCGGTATTTTTCTCCATGCCCACAAATTGATCTATCATGGCATCTCATTTGTCCTTGTCTAGCTTTAGCACCACATTCCCAAACCTCGTAGATTTCCCAATGCTTGTTAACCTCAATATTGTCCTCTTGAAACTCTACACTAGCCTAAACATCAACGACATTCTAGTCTAAAGTAATATTCTCCACATGTTGGATAACCACTTTAATTTCACTATCACTGCTAGCATTCTCAACATTTGCAAGCTTTGTTTGTACCCCCAACATTTACTTAGAGGACTTCCCTCCATTGTGAAGGTATCACATTGTCACAACAATAATACTTGCCAAAGGAAAGTGACCATACTTCTCAAAGCTAACTATAAACAGTTTGATTGTCATGCCCCCTTTCCAAACATAAGTCATCAAAAGACCCTTAGCCTATTATTTTAATTTACCATCAGCTATTGGAGTCATGCAAGGGAAATAATTTAATAATTTAGCTTAAGTTGTCGAAAAAGTAACTTTATGTTATATTCATAAAAGGAAACTTATGTTTTATTATTAAAAAAAAAAGTGTCACTAAGATTGAAGCCCAAAAAGTAATGCTTATTTAAAAGACCTTTCTAGACAATTCTAAAATTAAGTTTTGGAGGGAAAAGAGAATATATATATTCCCTGAAAAGTCTATTTAAATTTTAAGTAGGAGTTGAGCATTGAACAAGGTTACCAATTGATGAAATCAAAACCATATTTCAGAGTTTGGGCATTTTGCTCATCTCCACACCCAAGGACAAAAACATTCTCAGTTTCCTTTTCAGAGTGGAGAACAATTGTCCTTTAATGGTGATTCCAATCAAGGATTGCAGATGTGCTGAAAGTTTGCAATTAATTTCCAATTATAGTTGGCGACTGAAGTTTTCGGAGTTTAACAAATTTTATATGTGATATCAGTTTGGGTAATTTCTAAATATTATATTTGTTGGTACTCAGTATTAAATCATTTTATATTATTATTGGACATACTTTGGCTGCTTGTACCATTCATATAATGTCCATACAATACTATTTAATTGCTGATTATATATCTAAAAGTTGAGATGTGAAATCATAATGAATGATTTTATTATAATTAAAGAGAAGTCGTACATACTACATAGTACATAAGTCATAGTTTGTAGCAGGTGATGGATCAAGTTTATACATAAAATTTAACATACTTGAGGGTGTCATACCATCTCAAAGGATATTGAAATATTTCCAAATTGCTGTTGTACTCTTTCAAAAAGTAAATAGTAATGATTTCTAAGCTTCCATACCTTTTCAAAAGGTGATCACAAACTTTAAAGGATCAAAACTTCATTCAAACTTTTGTCGTACTATTAATTGGTCTGTCATACTATCTTATATGGCTGTAGCATATGTTAAATCGGTTTGCAATGATTTCTAGACTATTATATCTGTTTTTCCTGGCTGCCACGCGTAGCAATCAAGCTCAGTCAACATACAATGCAAATCATGTCAATATTCCAGCTGACTGCCATACTTTGTGAGTGATAAATTTGTCAATATAGTTTGAGCAATTATCTATTTCATTTCAGTTATTTGTCATTAATTGTTATCACTGCAGCTGTTAACATTTCGTGGGATTACATTACTCTTTGATAACAAGCTAAACCCTAAAGGATTTTTTTATAATCTCTCCAACATAATGAAATAGTACTTCTTCATGTAATTTTCTATACGGTTTACTACTAGAAATATTAAAAGTTTCTAGCTGATTTTAATTTTCTAAGTCTAGAAGGAAGGCTATGCCACAACTACATCAATGAATTTAATTTATTTCCAATATTCTGATGTTAATCTATGTGGTTCTCCACTAGTTTTAGATTTTGTAATCGTTCTAGAAGGCCTCCTACTAGAACTTTTTCAGTTAAGCTTGTATTTAATTTGGAAAGCTTGCTGCTAGATTAAGCTTATCTTTACTTCCAGATTTTGTAAAAATTTGCAATATTGAGTTGTGTGGCCTCCCGCCAACAAGCATTTCAATATAATATTAATCTAATCCTTTCACCGTATGGTCTCACTTTACCCACTCAGAGCTTGGTGATCAAAAGGTGTTTAGGTTTCATCCATCATCCATTGTGAAATTGCAAAAAGCAAAAAAAATTCAATTCGAGACATTACATTGATAGATCCAACCACACTTTCAGGATGTCAAGAGGCGTGACCCCCTTAGATCATGAAACAAAAAGAAACTAGTAGCGGTAATGTATTTAAAAAATTAATGAAGCTGTCTCCCAAGTTGTCATAAGGGTGATCCCTGCTACTAATGCCATAAATCCACCCCACTAAAATGCATGAAATCTACAAAAATGCCAAAACAGACAACCCAAAGAAGACCTTTTCTATATACTGCTATTCATTCTACCAACCACTATGAAAGTGTGCACCATGTTTGGTTGTCAATTATCCAAATGAACTGATTGTAGTTGTCCTTGTAATAAAAAGAAATGATGAAAGATTTAAGGCAGTTAATACCTGCCTCCCATTCGTCAAGTTGCCATCACATTGCCCACATGTTAGGACCATAATGACGTGAGAGAAAATGGTGTTTGGTAGATCCACCATGTCTAACTCTTTAAGTGACACAGTCCACCATATGTGATTATTAATTTGGCTATGTCTACCCTTGCACTTGGACATCCTTAAAGGCTCACTTCGTCATCTAAGACTTGATGTCACTTTTCGAGAAGGTAAAACTCTATTGCACTAGTTCCAAGCATTTGGCTTAGACATTCATGCCCATATATTGTAATTTTAAGTATCCTGATACCCAAAGATTCCACTAGCATGCAGTTGTTGGACAATAGGATGATGTTTCTTCCAACAATGTTATCTTATTTGACTTCTTGTGCCTATGGTGTTTTCATGGAAAAACCTGGCAATATTTCCTTGATTGATGATTCTGAAACCATCAGCTTTGAATTTGTGCTTTTTATTCACAATGAGCAATGATTACTTATTTACTCTAGATGGGAAAAATAACTGCTCTTGTGAAGGGCATGTTGGGCACTTGTTTATTTTGTTACAAGTTTACCGCGAGGGTTTCTTGTTGACAGAAATGGTTAAATTAGACTTAAAAATTAATGTTAGCAAAACAAGGGCATGCTTCCCACCACTATGACAACAAAGGATCTTTAAGATCTCACTTCTAATATGCTTCGATTTGGAAGTAAGAAGGTGTATGGCTTGTTGTCACAATTCCAGCTTCTTGTTATGTCATAATGTTTGTTATGCTTCATCTTTTCAGCCAGGGGCCCTGATAGATCCCCTAATTAATTAATCAAAAACAAGGAATTGATACAATGGTCAATTTTCTTTATATTTTTATGTGTCATATACAGAAATTCATGCCTCAACAAGCAAAATTGTATCTTTGGGCAAGATTCAAAACAATTTTATAATTTTATTGCTACTACTGTTATTCTGCAGAGCCTCTTATAAGTTTATAACAGATATAACCTACCACAGAAATTGTAGCATACACAGATATGGCATCCATATTTTTATACATGTATGTATACGTTCTTGACCAATAAAACTAATTTAAAATTTAACCAAAAAGCAATTTAACATTTATATCTCTAAGAAGTGGACTAGACATTTAGTATTAAAATGTATATGCACAAAAAGAAGTGAATACATAAATCACCAATTTTTGGTGGCATTTCTCCATGTGCATATATAATTGTGGAAGTGTGTGAGAGCGGATGAACACAATAAACACAAAGAGAGAGAGAGAGAGAGATAGAGAGAGTATACTCTGATCATTGATGTCCAAGGCAAAATTGCCACAAGTCGATGAGTTAAGAAAGTATTCCAGGGTACCCGTGGCACATTTACACTTACAGTAAAATGAAAAAAAATTCAGTACTGCTAGAGGACAAACAACTTTCCATATTGTAATAAAGGATACGGATAATTTTGACCTTCATCCTGATTCCTCCTGCAAATGATGCAAAGCATGTCAGATGGTACAGCACACAGGCTTCTTTGTCTATCTTAATCAAAAAAATTGAAAGAAAAAACCAAATAAGCATCTAAGTAAACCAGGCATAACAACAGAAATTCACAAGGTCTTGAGGCCTTGTAACTGCCCATATAACAATAGCTAGCCATGTATTAAATAGTACCTAATGCAAAAAAACAGATGTTTATATTGAATTAAGAACTAGCTCTTGGCAACAAAATCCCCAGAAGCCTGATAATTTTATTTTCACAGAATATCAATGATTTTGGACCTCTTTACAAGTACATTCAAAGAATGCCAAACAATCATTATTTTTGTTAACTCAAAAAACTTCAACAACAGTCTCCATGCAGTCATTCTGTTTACAGTAACCCTTAAGTTTAACACTATATCAA
Organism: Sequoia sempervirens; assembly: GCA_007258455.2. NCBI lineage: Eukaryota > Viridiplantae > Streptophyta > Pinopsida > Cupressales > Cupressaceae > Sequoia > Sequoia sempervirens. The sequence continues at coordinate 15,213,974 of VDFB02109042.1, forward strand.
AGAATCTTACAAGCAATAATATAACCAAATCATATATGTAAAAGGTGGAATGTATATCTGCTGTACATGGTTGCTTCTTGCTGTTTGGATTCTCGATGCCCGATGCTTTGAAGGCCCCATGGCTCTCCACCCACCTCTTAACTACATCTAAATATAAGTTTCCTGCTCCTAATTTAAAATCAATTGAGTTTCTATTGTGTGGAGAGAGATCTACTTCCCTCTCCTATCTCAATGCCGATTCATCATTTTGGAGTTATGAAGCTGTGAAAAGATCCACCTAGGAGCTTTTAAGAATACCACCTCTATATATAAACTTACTTTCACTAACTGCATCTGCCAAAGATTTAGGATAGAAATATACCTTTAAACCGCCAAATGTCATGTCCCCGATCTAGCGATGGCGGGAAATAGTGTTTATCAACACTAAGGTGAAATTTAAATATTTTAAATAATAAAATATTAATAAATAAAATATTAAATATAAATTTAAATTATTAATAAAATAATATTAAATGTATGGAACTTATTCTGGCCAACACGTTTGGTTGGCGCTTTCCATTTGAATTTCATAATTTCATTGCTGGCCGACCTCTTTGGAAGACATCTTTCAATATGTATTTATATCGGCCTTCTAGTTGTTGAAGATCATCACGAATTTGGATGAGAATCTTGCCTACTATCCGTGAGGACGTAGTCTCACGCGAGGCACCCAGGTACTGGACATAGTTGCAATTCTGGGGAATTCGTGTTAAATCACACTGTTGCTTCAGCATTCGTTCATTCCCATTTAAATTACTCATTGCATTCAGTTCTGCACAGGGAGAGTAGAAAAGTCATCGGGGTCTCCAGTCGAAAAGCGATTACAAAGGGCGAATCACATTCGCCATAGTCGAGGACTTGGCTCATATTGGATCAAACAATCCATCTCACCTCTGGCGCACGAGTTTGGAGTCTCCCTAAAGATCGTCAATTTACATAAGACTGATATCTAGCAGAAGCTCGAGAATTCACAAGCAAAGCCATAAGTCATCTCCTAAGACACGTGACTAGACTGGAGCTGCTTGCACCACAAGGACATCGCGGATTGACATTTCCAAGAACATTAACCCCCTTGCCAGCTCGGGACACCAACGGCACACCATCTCCAATGCAGCAGGGAAGCAAACGAATGAGCATGCAAGTCAACGATGGATGTTAACATTGCACCTATATTCACTCAGACTCCATTTCCACACCCAATACCATCTTCGCATCACACTACAAGTATAGTGGAAGACGGGATTCTGGTTGACGGGAAGCAGCAACATGTTATTTCATTTTCAACAGAACATTGTCGGACCATATATTGTCGTGAATGGGCATCTTGTCCAAGCACGATCCAAAGTGCACGAAAGTTCTAAAGCGAAGCATCCGTGGCAAGAGGAGTATCTGTAGATTAGAATTGCACAACGATTGTATCCTGATTTCATCCCAACCTAGGCGATAACCATTAATATGCGACTTTGTGCATCCTAAACCGTGCTCCATATGAGTGATATGCGCTTCTGTTGTGAGTCTTTGAATTTCATATTGTATGTCTTCATATTTGGGATTAGTAGCACCGCTTGTATTTGACTAGTTATGTCAATTCAAACTCTGTTCATGTGTTCAATACTAGACAATCATTGGGTAACTTGATGCATTGATAATTAGTATCTTTTCTGAGCGAGTAATTTATAGTGTGGTTGAACAAGCATATTCCAAAAACTTGTAACATTTTGTGTTTTGAGCAAGAATATTACAGTTTGTGCGTCCGATTTTGAATCAAGGATATTACACCAAACCTACCATCATCAAGACCATTTTATCATGCAATCCCCTAGACTATCTCTGAAATATATCAGAACCTAGTTGCAACACTAAGAGCTCTGGGAATTTCTTTTGGGGGTCTTGTCTGCTACACATGCATGTGCAATAATTGTATTCTTGTGGATATTTATTTTTATGAGTAGTTCCTTATTATTAAATTGGATCCTCGTTTCTTTATATTGCTTCCTTACATTGTGATCATTATGTTGCTTAAAGTTGATAGCAAAGTATTAAAATTATATATCTTGTAGTAATGCTTACTTGTTGGCATGCTTTCTTGACTCCTTACTTGATGAATTTGGATAAGGATTAACATAAGAAAGCTATGATAACAGAAGATTGTGAATGATCAAATTAAAGATTGTGAAATATAAAGAAAGTTGTGCTTGCAAAATGATTACATAATGCTAATGATGTATGAAAATTCTATAGGAAAGTTGAGTGTGGTATTTTGCAATTGTGATGTTGTGATTGTTATGTTAGAATGCAACAAAGACTTACAATGAAGCAAATGACTGATCTTGGGTTGTGTTGAATTGCTAGTTACTATTTTACTCCTTATTAATGAATTGCTAGATAAATATCAATAGGAACATCTCTTGCAGTGCATCTAGTAAGATAAATTGGTGTATTTGAAATGCCAAAATTTATGTTGCATGATGTGCTTGACTGACTGTTAAAACAGTAAAATATTCAATTTTGCTTCACATATAGAAAATTTGTACTCTGATTTTGAATGAGTGTAAATGATTGAAAAACTGGACGAAACAGACAACACTGCCAATGTGACAAATGGAGACATTCGAATGCAAAAAAATCATTAGAAAAAAGCTTCAATTAATTAATGAGATGAATGGAATGAATTGTATAGTTTGCACAATGTTCTGATTATAAAAGGGACATGTGTTGTATCTCTCTTGTGTGCTCCAATGAGGATAAAAAGACAATAATTTATTTAATTTGTTTGTGATGTATATTCAAAACCCCAAGAGTTAAATCATATATATTGTAAAAAGATTGAGTTTGTGTCCTTAGGTTCATGGATTTTGTTTTATTTTGTGTCACATTGAAAGATTCAAATTAAAACCCTAATAAGTTTATCTACACATTAATGGGAGATTTTGTATCTTTTAACCTATCAGAACACAAAGACACACTTTCTAACTAAATTGTAAACACTAGAGAGGATGTCTTCACAAGAGTTGAATTCAGCAATTAGATTACACAAACAAGACAAGATTTCATGAATCAAAGTACCAAAGTTGTAGCATGCAAACCTACAAATACCCAAATTAACAACAATCATAATATAAATCTTGCAATTATTGATAATATGTAATCAATAATTGAAATCATTCACTAACTTCAAGACTCCTTGATTTTCATAAAAATGTGCAATTGGTGTGTTGGCGTAACAATTAGCACCTCCGGAGTGCGAGTTGGTACAGACAGCTATGCACAGTGCGTAATGACTGCTCTTCAAATTAGGAGGGGAAGCTCCCTCTTATGCTCATTTGCGTGAAAAAGTAAAGTAATCTAACTCCTATCTTTCTGTCTCAGTTGGAAAAGGCACAAGGTTAAGAAAACCAAGAACGTTGTAGCTAAGGATTTTCTAGTTTCGCAAATCTCTAACTACAACTAAACTAAATGCTTTAATCTATCCAATCTCCTCAAGAAAACAGAGCATGAGGAAAAAGGAGCAGGAATGCTTTTACAATAAACTCCACAACAGGATTTCCAAGGAGGAGGGACCCCTATCCGAGGCATAGGCTGAAATGAAATTTATTAGGCACAACACTTAAAACGATAATTCTTCTTCCCAAATTTCCAAGGAGGAGGAACCCCTATCCAAGGGATAGATTGAAAGAACAACTATTAAACATAACATAAGATAGCCAACTAGGACAGCAAATTGCATTGGCGAGACATGCATACAATAAACGATCAAATTGGCCACTCCATTTAACTAAGATGAGCAAATAACATAATAAATTGGCCGCTCCATTTAACTAAGATTATCATAGTAAAAGCTCGTGAACAAATACAGAACAGCAATATTACAAGCAAGGTGGCGCCGCATATATTACTATTGCGTGGAAAAGTTAATTACAAATGAGCAAAGAGCTCTTATTTATAGACATCAAAGGTGTAGGGAACCCTAAAATCACCTTAAGTCAACTACAGTCTTGCAAGCATGCAAGATTTTATTGCTAAACCCTAAATAAAGGAAACTATACAGTTAATTGGAAAACTACCATCAATTAACCGAAACAAGACTAATCTAAATGGACATGTGCAAGCATGCACATCCTTATTGAAATGAAAATTAAGTGAAAACTCCAACTGTACATTGATGATTCCAAGACAGACATAGCATGAAAGGTGGAACAACAACTTGGAAAGAAGCATCGAGTTAACCGTTTTGTCTAATGTCTATCCTAAAAAGGTGGGACGTCCATGATCTGAAGTTCACTAGTCGTGATCTCAGGCAAGTAACCCCTCCACGAGGTTGTTGATTGCATCACCATCTGGAGCACTAATACTCTGTCGTAGCACATTGTGTCTTCGCAACATCTCCTCACCGCCTGTGATCTGGCTCTAAAGTTCTCCTCTACTCTTAACTGCCTCATCAAATAACGCTAGCATGACTATAAGTTGATCTAACTAACAGCCAACGGAATTCCCACTGAAAATACCATGGATGAGCACCTGCAACTCTGACTAAACATCAGTAAGCTCGACGTACTCACCACCCTCACGCCGATACTGGCAAGGTACTTGGGACACGAAAGTTCTCACGTACCGAAGTGCACTAGTCACGTGTTCTCTGCTCTCAGCCAACTTTGAAACCATTGTATCCTATATTTTTGCCTTGAAGATCAACTGTGTCCTCCAAGTAAAAATAGCTTCTTTATCTTCTTCGTCAGTGATTGAGTCATATGCCATCCTCAGATAAGAGATCATGATTTCATCTCTGGGTCTATCAACCACCAAGTCTCACTCCTCATCCTGGATTCGTAGATGGAGTTCGCGGGCATTGAACCTCAACTGATACAACTCTGTGAGTACAAAGCGGCCCCTAGTGACGAACTCTTCCTCCCAATCAACCAAGCGCTTCCCATATACAACCAGCTAATTAAATTGATTCTACTCTACTGGTAACTCTAGCATCTGCAGGAGTGAAGCGGTGACATTTTCTATTCTATGCACGAGGTTAGAGATATACTGCCAAAGCTGCTAGATTTCAGCCTTGAGGGTTGCCTTGTCTTCTCTATCTTTTATCACCCTATCCTTTATGCTATCTGTTGCAACCTAAAGGAAATTGACCTCTGTTTGGCGTGTGCTTCTACCAAGGTTGACCTTTATCATGTCAAAATCTTCAACTTCTACCTCATTCAAGCTCTTGCCCTCTGGAGGTGTAGCGGTCTCTATGATGATCTCCTTGTCAGCGTTCCTCTCTACATGAACTTGCTTCTTTATTCTCTTATCTGGCGCATCCTAGTAGACATGATCAAAATCTGAGTGATCAAGTATGTAAGATGGTTGCCTCCTCTTCCTACCCAACTAATTCTCAAGCCAAGACGAGTCCCAACTAATCTCACTGGAAGGGTCGATGCTAGTCATAGGAAGTCTTGATGAGCGTGAATGTGTAGAGGTATCACTATGCAGTGGCGAGTCTAGGTCCAAATCAATGTGAACCGGAACTGGAGACTGTTGTGGTGTTGGTGATGGCATGGGAGGCTGAACCTCTAGCTCTAGTATGCTACGAACTGTATTCGCGGTTGGCTCCACATGTGTTTTTGTAAAGTGCCTTCCCTTTTGAATTGTTAGACGCTTTGTTTCTTTTAAGAGGATTGCTCCTTTTCTTTTGTTTTGGTTTTGACAAGGATGGCAGTGAAACATCCATCGATGGCGGCTCTGTACTTGGCATGACTGCCCTCCTTGTCTTCTTGCTATCCAGGTAGAGTATGTTGTTCTAAATGACTCTACTTGATCTCTCTTTGACAGACAAGTACTCCTTGGCAAACCAATCGACAGTTGCAAGTGGCTATGTATCAGCCTGTTCTTTGAAGAATTGAGGAAGTACATCCCCATCATCATCTAACAATCCTCCCACATCCTCTGACATGAAGACAGAAATCTATGAGAGAGTGAACCTACTATAGCTGCATCAGCGCACCTTGAACTCATCCTCGCAATTAACCTAATAATCCTCCATTGTAGGCTTATGGTAAGGGCGACAACCAAGGCATGTTGAATAACAACCCCAAGGGTCATATGTGTGTGCATCAACGAGGTACTTGAGATTAAATTTCTCTAACTCCTAACCTACAACCTTGGCGTCAACTGTTGTCCTACACCAATAGATTCCTATTTGCAATGGAAAGTTGGTAGCTAGCTTACACTTGTGCCGCAAACGTGAATGAACATTGTACAATTGCCTCAGAAACTCCATGAAAACCGTTTTATCTGAAGGATAGTGAGGTAGCATAGCTGGATTTCCTGTATATCCATAGACACGAATGTAGGTGTAAGTAGGGAACTGAATGAACCAGTCCGCCCATTCTACCATTATTGCTCTGGCAACCGCTGAGATACAAACATTCAATTCCCGGTCTAGGTTCCTCACTGTGTACATCAAGAACGCTTCTTGCACACCCTTGAAATGTCGCTCAAACTTTGTGAACTCAAGCTGGTCGTAGTATTGATAAACCTTCTCTACACTAAGAATCCCCATTGTGTTCAACCCTCTAAACTGGCCCTAGTAGGCAATCAAGTATATGAGATACGAACACATATGAAATTGGTGGGCAACTAGGAAACCAGTAATTTGCTTGTGGAGAACGTCACTGATCAGAGAGGCCCAGTCGTAATGCTCTCGCCTGGAAATGATTTGAGCAATGATGTAGTACATCCAAGGCTAGAATTTATTAGCATCTGCATGACCGGAAACACGATTAAGAAGAGTGATCAAAATCATGTACTCATCTTTGTACTCTCCACGACCCACATTGTGTGGCAATTTAGTTTTCTTCTGTTTTAACCACCTTTCTACCATTTTGCTTTGGCATATGTCCTTATCAGCGTTGAATGCTCTCTCACACTGATCCATGGTAATGACCAAACTATTCGGATGTTGAGGAATACCAAAACACCTTTCAATGTCCTAGGGCTTGAGACTGCAAATCACCCGTCCATCTGCTGACTAAATTTCTCAAGTAGTAGAATTGTAATGCTTGACACAAGACATCACGAATTCTATGCAATGAACTAAAACAGGGAGTGAAGCTGCCTCTAGCGACCCGAATTCTTGGATATTTTGAAGTATTGCATGATTTATCTTAATCGGATCCAAGATAGCTTCTGGAAGCACTTTATGCAAATCCGTATCAACTGTTCCGATGAAGTCATGAACCAAGACTGACTTAGTCTTGAATTCGATTTGTGTGTACTGCATTCTGAAAAACTCGCTTGTTGACTGTAAACTCAACTATATTCTGACAACTTTCTCCAGAAAGCCAAAAGGTCTCCTGATGAGACTAAAAATAGCCTGTCGAAGGGCAATTTTCACCAAAAATTTTGAGACGCGGGTTTTGTGCAGAAAATGATTCTAATACAACCCACAACGTCAAAATTGTGAAAAAGCACCATTTAGCTTGACATGCAAAGGCTTTTCTGAAAAAAGCAACTGGAGACAGCAGGGGCTGCGGGGGGGCAATTTTTTCGAGAAAAACTGAAATATGGGTTTTGTTCAAAAGATGATTCTAAGACAACCCAAATCCTTCGTTTTGAAAAATATCGACTTTAACTTGACCATGCAAAGGAATTTCAGTTGAGAAAAGCAGAGCTTCGAGAATTGAAGCTTCAAGGCAATTTCTTCTGAAAAATTCTAGCACATGGGTTTTGTAGAGAAAGTCGTGCACAACCAATCTAGATGATCAAATTTGTCAAAAGTCGTCGAATCTTGGACATGCGAAGAAAACCTAAGACGAGAATAGAAGAATTTAAGACAGAAGATAGAAGTTCGAAGTTTCTGCTTTTGCTAAAATCGCCATGCTTGTCTGAAGTTTGTTGATTAATCTGGACCTATATCTGCAAGGAAATCTGAAAAATAATAACCGGAGTGCCTTCAAATGTTGATTGTTGAAGAACTTCGCTCACACAAATGAGAAAATTCGCTTGCTCTCAACCTATTGTGAGAGAAAAAGGACACCATCTTGAAATAAATAAATAAATTTGTGGTTTATGGCGCCAACTGCAAGAATAAACCCTAATTTCAAAAGAAATCATCTAATTGGACCCCACTTTGCTCAATAGAACTAACTTGGAGTTTCAAAATATTTAAAATATTAAAATATTCAGTCTCATTCAACATGCGAATTTGCAAATTAAGTCTCAAAAAGACACCAATATTGAAGAAAATCGCCCCATTAAAGTTGACATGCTGAGACTAAAAATTTAATATTATATTATTGAGTTAACTGAAATCTCTCTTTCTAGGTTTGCTTAGAATATTTTACTGATTCCGAAAAGTCCAAGTTTGACTCTCCAAGCATCCCCTAGCAAAAGTCGAGATTTTTAGCTAACTTACTATTTTGTAGCTAGTTGAAAACGTCACGGTTGCCTCTATTGAACTTTGATTTTCGGGTGCCCAATTAATGTTGGAACTGAGCTAACACATCCATTGCAAAGCCAAAACTATTGAGATGAAATGCCTACTGGGAGCTACAGGTGCTAAAAACAATGTTTGATGCCTCAAAATAAAAGTCGCCTTTTATTAAAATAATATACAGGCCACCAGACTTGCCATTTCTCTATTTTTCCATCTCGTGCTTCAATCTGCCGCTGCTAATGAATGATGACTCTCGTCGACTGGATGCTAGATCCATCACGTAGCTAGAAGAATTCCACAAATAATGACTATATGTAAGGCATATGAAAGTTGATTTAAGGCCCTCAAAAGCAAGGGCACCCCTGGCCTGCAAAGGCACAATTACCATTTTGAGAATGATTTTGAAAATTGCAACTTTTCACACGAACGTTGTACTTTGACCCTTGACACCGGGAGTTGGATTGCTCCGATGCACGTGTCGTCGATCCCATCGCAAAGCTAGAACAACTTGGAAGAGATGTTCCTGGAAGTGACGAAGCAAGAAAACTGCTTCTAAGACCTCCAGGAGAAGGGCGCCTTTTCCAAGGGAGTATGTAATTTTCATACTTAGCCATTTGTTTGCTTGTTTTCATTCTTCAGTAATCTCTGATGATTCTTCATTCACGGGCATTTGACAAACCCCGAGGACTAACAGTTAGATTCACTGAATAGCTAGGAGGATTCTACACAGGTCTTGTGAAGACAACAGCCGCTAAAAACCTCATCTAGCTGGCCAAAAGGCTAGGCGCCCCTGGCCTATAGAGGTATAGTTTGATATTTCTACTTTTATCTACCCTCCATTTTATGTGCTCGCTGGAACAACTGCCACGGTCACTCAGCACATCTAATGATCTTGCGAATGGGTGTATCGCGAAGCTAGGTTGAATCAGAAGAGATCCCTCGAAAACAGAAATTGCAAATTCATTCATCTAAGGGATCTAATTCAAGGGCGCCCCTAAGCTACAGGGTCGCAGAAACTGCAAATTTGACTATCTCTGTGATGTGTAAACCCTTCATACCTTCCGCTTTTGCCTTCGATTGCCGGAGTTTGGGAAATCAAATAAACTTGTTTGATAGCTTGTTGAAAAGCTAGTACAAAACCGAAGAGATTGAATGTATTTGCAACCAAAAAACACTGTATCTGAGCCTTCAAATTGAAGGGCGCCCCTAAGCTACAGGGGCGCAGATTTGCTCTAGACTTGATATTTTCCTTCATTTCGCGCTCTGCGAACACTGTGGTGGCTGTTGAATTGACCACATAGAAGCATTAATGTTGTTGGTGCATGTGTGATTGTATTTCACCACTTTCACATGTACGGACACTATAAAGTTGATTTGCACATTGATTGCGCAAGCATCTCCCACGTTACAAAGTGAAATGTTTCCAGACTTTAGAATATTTTTCGCCATTTGAAAATTCCCTCCACCATGAAGCATCTTTTTCAGCATCTTTCACCATAGAATGTTCAGCTTTGAGTTTCAGGCTTAGATTTTGACACTTGGTACTGGCCAACTGCCACTGACAACCTCAAAGATCCCAACTTTTCTCCTAAAAAAGTGAAAACTACCCACCAGGCTTAAATTGACTTTTAACTGAAACTAGCTTCACCACTATGATTGTGATGTGAAATAAGCCAATCAAAATTAATTTCAGCCAATTCTAACAAGTTTCAATTTTTAGGGTTTCGTGACGTGAAAGAGGGGTGCAGAAACCCTAATTTTCATTTTTTTCCAAATTTCACTAGTATTTACTCGACACCAAACTGACTCAAAGTCCATACTTGATTTGCCCAAAAACTACATTTTGACATCATTTTAACAAAGTTTAGACTCTTTAAGCAAAATGCCTTAATGAAGCAAAAAATTTAGTTTGGGTACAACATGGTGTAATCTTGGGAAGCTGAAGATCACTCCAAAATTGGGCATAACCATACTACTTACAACTAGCACTAATAGTTGGTTTGTGTTATGTTCAGTGAAAGATAAAGCTACAAAGTGTTAAAGCTTACTCTAACATGAAGCAACCACTTAGCCCAAAAAATAGCATGCAACCAATAGTCATCAAGGTATCAACTAAACCAACCAAATCAAAGATTGTTTATCCTGTCAAATTGAAATCTTTTGTCCTTTGATAGAGAACTCCCAAGTCAAGAGTACCTTTGACATGTCATGAACGTATTTTTGTTGTTTGTTGATGAACAAACTTCAATTGAGCTGAAAACCTAAGAGAGATAACTAATAGCAAAACAAAGATTTGGTTGTGTAGATGTAAGATATATCAAACTACTCACTGAATGTCTATAGAGTAGTTGATTGATCAGTAATGAAGCATCATAGCCTAACAACATAAACCCAACCTTATATACCGATTTGTATCCACTACAATTTTTTTCCTAGAGGCAATGTAGTCAACTCTTAGGTATGATTTTTCATCAAGGCATTATATTCAACCTGCATTGCAACCTTCTATTCAAATTTACCTTTTACTTTGACATAACATTGTGGTTCAAGCACCTTGAAAAGGTTGCAAAAAAAGCAAAATGAACATGCTCATTTAAACCAACAATTTGTATCCCTATTCATTGAGGCCATGCATATGATTGAGGAAGTTCATCCTCCCTCACATCCCAAAGAGTAGAATAATACCACTTGGATCTCCACTTCTATGTGACCCAAGATTCAATTGCATCTAGATTTCAAGTCAACTTAGGTTTTCATCTCTAATATACCAATGGTGCAAAAGAAATACCAACTAGAGGTTAACACATTAGTGACTATGATGGAGTATAAGAAGAACTAGAGCATTCATTTTTTTAAGGAACCACAACACTGGTTCCAAACTAATCACTAATAACATGTTGGTTAAGGTTATATTTAAAAAATTGTTTTGTTTCTTTTACATCAACATCCTAACTATCACTTTATTAGTGGAAGTATCAATGTGAGTATATATGCCTTAAATTATTCAATATAACCAACAAAAAATATATGAAGCTCTTAGAATCTAGTTTACTTCTTTTACTTTTAGGAATCAAACATATGTAGTTGAATTAAAAACACAAAAATGAGTTACCTTTGTTTTGAACCCAAACCAAGATTATTCAATCATGACCTCCTATGTGATATCCCCAATTGGACAACTCTAGGAAATAGATGATTTATCAAACATGTCCAAGCTATAACAATAATCAAATGACCAATGTAGCTGCCAAACCCTAGCTAATTAGCAATAATGCACTACTACAAACACTTGTAAATCAAACTTACACTTCCAAATAGCAAATTTAAACCCTCATAATGCTAGTATGCATCCTTATAATGCCAATATGCATCCTCAAATGCAACATAAACAACAGATATGAATTGTATGTGTCAAACATGTCAAATATTACTGTTGATTTATGACTAATTTCTTATGGACAATGATACTATTATTCACCAATGTTTATATAAAACCCTTATACAATGAAATTAACCAAATATGTAAGTCAAATTGGATAACGAGTTCCTAGATAAATTATAGCAACATCAATAAACATGGAAACACAAACATAGAAACCCCAAATCTAATTATTTATTTATGATAGCCAAAGTAATCAATAATAATGTATGAAACAACAGCAACAAACCCTTATAAATTACCCTTATTAGCTCTCCAAATGATCTGAAAATGCCTTTCAATTAACCAATATAATATATATATCTAATTTTTTTGCAAATATTAATCAATCCAAATCTCCAAAACCAAAAATCTTTAATAAATCACTGCAGCAGCACTATACAATGATGAAAATGCTTTCAAAGCACTATAGTGACACTGTAGCAAGCTCAAAATGACTTCAATTTATAAGCACAAGTGCAATCCTTGAACAAAATCACCTCAAATGGAGATGAGGCTTACCATCCCCAAATCCAACTATTAAAAACCAACAGGGTTTTCATCCTCTAGATCTCCAACACCAAGGATTTTCATCCTTGAATGCTTCAATCTCCAAAATGGAAGGAATAATGAAATGACAAAATCAAATGATTTGCTTTGTGCCTCAATCTCTCTTTTACAATTGACTTTTTTGAGCCCTCCATTTTATCTTATTTTTATTGTAATATGCTTTCTCCTCCAAGTATTTAAAAATGTTTTTAATAACACCGAAAGGTCCTTCTTTAAACTACATTTTGAATAAAGGATAAAAAGTACTTTTTAAAAATTACATAGGACATAAATAATATTTAAGCGGCCACTAGTGATCTGCTCCACTTAAAAAGTATTATTAATTATTTAGTTCTAGAAAGGGGACATGACTGTTCATCCTTCCAAAAATTATTTGTCCTCAAGCAATTGCAAACCCAAATGTTCGAGTATTGCCATGCTAATATGATGAGTCATGTTGTAATGCCCATAGAGCCTAGAATTTGTACTTGTCAAATTAAGCAACCCCTGCCAAAAAACACTATGGGATCTATGCAAATCCAGATACTTAAGTATCATAGTGCCAACATTATGAATTATGTTGTAATGCCCATAGAGTTTGGATCTTGTACCTTTCAAGTTAAACAACTCTTGCCAAAAAGCACTATGGGGTTTACTACCTCCATCACCCATATTCTTATGCAATCTATGTAACTTGGTTACCTCTTTGAAAAATAATTTGGCCAATTGAGAAATAACAAAGAAGTGTGCAAAATTCACAATAACATAAATGCAAGCTTTTGGAAGACCTATGATGAGATGCACGATTATACTTTTGCAACTTTGACTTAGATCAAGCAAGGAGAGCAACCAACTCACAATATGTTCATCTTGGATGCGAGGACAAATGATACATCTTCCCCATGCTTGAGTACATCTTCAAAGTCTCACAAGGTAAAATCCTACATTATGAACTTACCACCATGTTTTTTATTGTGCTACTTTATTATCACAATCAGCATGATAATAACTCTCTTGAATTTCAATACATCTTACCACTATACAGTAGGTTGAAACCCTCATAAATTTGTGCAAATCAGCTTGTACGCAAGCTAAAACAAAGTTGCAATAGTCATAATTCCTTTGAAACTTCATCCTAAACAGTAGTATGGCAGCTGGAATATTTGTTTTTAGCAACTCCAATGGCTAAAACCCTATACAAACAAGATATAAGAATTTTTTTTCTAAAGTCCGCAAACGAATGGTTGTATATGATTGATAACATCGGCCTAAAATCAATAACACTAAAAATCAGCAATATAAAAATGGTACAGCAACTACCATACTAAAAATCTCTTGCAAAATTGTATAGTGCTCCCTCTCCATACATACCTTCTCCAAGGGATCCCTCACTCTAGACTAGTGTACCCTTCCTAATGCTTCATTGCTCTAAATCAGTGCACCCTTGCTAGGACTTGCTTGCATTGATACCAAATGTTGGAAGAATGAATGTAGAGTTTGTGACAATTGGATGGCACACATTATAATAAGTGTGGCTTCTATTTATTAATGAATGGGGTACTTACAAGGCAATTGTAACAAAATCGGCAATCTAATGGCTTGAGGAAGAAAATACAAACACAAAATTATTCCATCAACCTACAATCATTAGAAGGCAAAGGTACAAAAATAGGACATTAAAATCTCAAAGTTGGGACATCTTAGATGGGCACAAAGAAATTAGCACTAAGGTTTCCATTGTTTTGAATATTTCCTTGCCAAAGATGATTTGAACCACAATGAGGATGTAAATTACCTATTGGAGAACATCTCACATTTGTTTTCAAGAAATCAAAATAGGGAATCACCAGCTCTTATTACTCAAAAAGAAGTGAATGCATCTTTGTGTGCTATGAAGGGCAACAATGCCCATAGTTTAGATGGATTATCCTCCTTTTCCTTCCAACACTTACAGGATTCTCTAGGTTCAGATCTTACAAAAAATTGTGGAGTCTAGAAACTTCAGAAAAGACTAGAAAGCCATGAAAGTGACTTGCACCATCCTTATAACCAAAGACATGGAAGACACTCTCTTGAGGACTTCCTTCCAAATCAACATGAAACATTGTATACAAATGGATATCCAAAGTAATGGCTAATACAATAAAATCCAATCTACTTGGCATTATCTTGGAAGAGAAAACGGTTTTGCCAAGGTAGGAAGCTTATGGATGAGGAGACTTCCACCTTATGAGCTCATCTATACAATGGGCACAACAGTTTGTTGGTTGGATTGAATATTTTAAAGGCTTACAATAAGAGTTTGTGGTCCTTTCTGAAATATCCCCAATGGGATCTGCCCTAAAATTTCTGATTTATGCCCTAGATTTCTAATTGATATTTCTGCACTTTTTCGATTTAGTTGCCCAGGTTTCTGCTCTACAAATCAGATCTAAAACTATGATTGTACATACCAAATATATGCAAAATATTCTTCAAATATGAAACCCTAGATGGGCAAATTCCTCCTTGGCAAGCGCTTCGGGTTTGCTGCTCCAAATATGCAGAAACGCCCTCCAAAGATGGGCACTCAAGTCTGCTCCAAAGCAGCACTCCAAATTAAGGCAAAACCCTAATGCAATATAATCACAAAATGCCACAACAATGCTGCTCCAAATGTGGTCTTCAATTCTAATTATGCAGTGATGCTCCAAACCTCCAAATGTCTCCAATGAAATGCAATTAGAACTCCGCCATGAGTTTTCCACAAGATGAGCTAGGGTTTTGTCCAACTCACCACATTCACGATGGTTTTTGTCCTTGGAATGAAGCCCAACCAAAGTTGCAGCTAGAAGGAAGAATCTCCAAAATGAAAAAAAGATATGAATCAATGCCCAAATGATCTCAAATGTTCTTATATTTATAGCCACCTTTCCCCTCCAAATCTGGCCAACCTCCTCAAGGCAAAATATTTATTTTATTTGCTTTATTTTCTCCTCCAATCTTGGCTGACCTCAATAAAGTATTCTTATTTTATTTTATTTATTTATTATTTATTTATTTATTTATAGTATTTATATTTTAATATTATATAATATATAGACTAGTGTTCAAAAACACTATTAAAATAGGGTGGATTTAGGGCAAGAAAAAGGGGGCATTACAATCTTGCCTTCTCGGAATTGCTTGCCCACAAGCAATTGCAAACCTGGATATTGCAAGACATCCTCAAGTAGCAAGTCTCTCCAACTAGTCAAGTACTCCATGATCACCCTACTCCTCAACTTGTGGCTACTCCTCCCATAGTGAATATAAATAATAGTATGCAAAGTGAGTTCCACTTGCCAAAAACGAAACAATACCATCCATACACACTCAAACTCAAATCTGCTCCATCCTTCAAATTCTAAAATTCTGCTCCTCAAGGTTGGTGATCTCCCATCATCGAGAGAAGTATCAGGTACAAGTAGCAACTTCCCTTCTTCATCCAAAGGAAGAAGCTCAGCTGCTCACTTGCCCTCTTGAGGCAAGATACATGAAATATATTATGAACCCAACTCTACCTTTAGGTAACTCTGACTCATAAGCATCCTCTCTAACTCCACTCTCAATCTTGAAAGGGCTGTAGAAATGAAGCTTCAACTTCCCTGCACCACTCCTCAATGTAATTTGTCTGTATAGCTGTAGGAACAAGAATACCAATTCATCAACCTCAAGTGTCATGTACATATTTTGCAACCCCTTCACTCCAAAGGCTCCTCTATCCACAAATGCTAAGTCTACCAAAGACAAAGCGTCATATCTATCCAAGGCCTTGAAAGATGATATGTCTATCAATATGTGATAGGTGATGTCATAATAATGCTCTCTGAAACACAACCACCTACACCAAGCCTTCCGCTGCTCCACTCCGATACCAATAGATTAGGTTTGAAAATTTTCTGCTCTCATGCTCATTTCCATGTCTTGGACTATAGTCCACCTGAAACTCAACATCCCCATGAACATACAACTCCAAATCAAATACCTCCATGACATATCCTTCAAGTTTTGAAGCTAGGACAGCATTGTGCTCACCCAAAGGATCATCATCATGATAGCATGGTGTCAATACACAAGTAGGCTCATTGAGCTCTTGAAGAATGGTTAAACTCTTTACCAAATCTGAATCACAAATGTTCTTCTCTACATATGCATAACAATCATTCTTTGTTGGTCCACAAAGTATATGCACAACTTCATCTTCCTTAACTCTACCTTAAGCCTTCAATTGGCTCTCCAAATGATGTGTTTCATGAACCCTATGATTAAAATCATTTGCACAAAATAAATTTTCTGATTTCTTTTCAAAACCATACCTCTCATCAAGTTCATACAAATCTGATTGGTCTTCATTTTCTACCATCATAAGAAGTTCAACCATCATAGTTTCTTCCCTTGGAAGTATTAGAGATTGACAAAGAAGTGTATCTCACAGCTGCCTCTCATGATCCATGTGACTGAATTGTTTCTTGATATTTTGTAGGTGCTATTTCGCTTGAGCAGCCAGCAATTTGGCTTCCTTAGCCCTTCTTAGCCATCCCTCGCACATGTTTTGAGTCCTCATAACATCCTCTATGTTATGATGTACAAAAACAGATTGTTTGTAGTTTGTATCCACAACCGTTACCTTATGCTTAACCATCAAATCTTGAGTATCAACAAGATAAGGCTTCTTACCACTATCATCCTCATATGATTTATCTATCACCTCATAATTATGTGAAGGTAATGGACTGTTGTTCATAATCAGAAAATCAGAACTGTCATCATACCTTTTTGTGGTGTCTTCATAGATCTCAAGTTCATCTTCCTTCATTGTAGGATGTTCATCATCAAGTGCTGGTCCAAGAGATGTATCCAGCTGAAAACCAAGTGTATGACTTGTCATAACTTCTATCGCATGGCTGTGAGTTGCACCTTAATTGACCTTCAACTCCTGTCATGCTAAATGTCTTTGATCCAATTTATCCAAGTCATTTTGCTCATCACATAACAAATTGTCTTCATATGTATTAACAATATCACCTTCAAGGTCACCCAACTCACAATTTGATTCCTTGCAGCTACTATGTAGAGATGGTGAGACAATGCTATGCTCAAATACTGGATCATCAAAAGAATTAATACCTTCATGTGGCTGATCAGTCACTGCTGGTTTGGCAAACCCTATAACAGCATACTCTTCAACCTTATTGTTATCATGAAAACTCACGTGCCCCTCACTTGTGGATGCATGAAGTGATTCTTCTTTGTCCATATCATCATTTTGCTGAAGTGAACTTGTGAGCATGGTTTCATCTTCTTTAGGACTTCCACATGTATGATTAGGTGTCCAAACTTCTAGGCAAATAAATCAACATTGTTCTCTCCTCTTCTTAGGATCACCCATAGGCTGCAAATCACAAGGAAGCAATTCTTCTTTCTTTCCTTCCTTCTTTTCTTTTTCTTCAATGCTCTTTTGGATAACGTCTGATTTTTCTTCTTCTCTTCTCAATTTTCTGATGTAGTTATATAGATCTCTCTTTCCTAGATTCCCATCTTCATACATTCCCAAATAAGCATCAAAAAATTGACCCTCAAGGGAGGATTGTAATGTAGCACCAATGCGTCTATCCTCTTTGACCCTCAAGGGCTCACCTAGATACAGAAAATTTGGAACTTGAAACAAAGAGTCCACATGCCCTATACTAGAAGTTGTATCTCTTATTCTATCACCTTTTTTTGCATGCTTTCCATGATGACAAGAATTTTGCAATGACATAGGAAGCAACAAATTTGAAACATCTTCATCCTTTGGCTGCAAACAAAATGTTCATCCTTATTTGCTGATAAGGAATTTGTTGAAATATCCTCAACACCTCCATTTTTATGACTCAAAATCCTTGAATTAGGGTTAACTAAATTCCTCTCAAATGCATATTTGCCTACAATGCTACTTGGAAAATTGATCAAAGGCTCATCCTTTGAAATCTCGAAAGATCTTACATGATTCAATGTATCTTTCTTCAACTTGGACTCTCCTCACTCAACAAGTAGAACCTTTTCTGCCCTCACTTCATCAATCTTTTGTTGACACATACGATCATTAAAAACCAATAAAACATTATCTTCTAACAAAAGATCTTGCATGTTGGGTCCATGTTGTTCTTGCTCGATTATCCACTCTATAGAAATGTCTTGTAGCTGCTCTTGATGCCTTCTCCTCCTATGCCCATTTCTTGTTTTCATCTCATAATACTCAATGAAAGACATGTCACGTCAAATGGTTGGGCTTAAGGCATTATATTAAACATGATACCTTGCTATTTCGTCTTCCTGTCGTGGTGGTATGAGTCGTTCTCCCTCAAATGGGCCTACCTCTTCTCTTTGTAAAAATTTGGCTCCGAATGTCTTCTTGGGTGGGTTAATTGAAACCCTACCATCAGTTGAGTTACTTGCTTTTGCGAAAGGCTGATTGGATCTACCAGCATTCCATTGTTGATTCATCTCCCTTACGATGTGAGACAACTCTGCCATAGAATCTCTCATAGAGGATTGAAATTCTTTGTTTTCCTTGATAACTTTATCCATGAATCTACATTAAAGCAGTTCCCACAAGTTGGCAAGAACAAGGCTCTGATACCACTAAAATATCCCCAATGGGATCTGCCCTAGAATTTATGATTTCTACCCTATATTTCTGATTTATATTTCTGCACTTTTCCGATTTAGCTTCCTGCTCAAACCCGTGGACTGAATTCTGATTTTTATTTTCAGAAGTGTTCAACTATGATAACGACCATGAAAATCAACCATCCAAGTGTCAAACATAGGTCAAATAAATCTGATTTCTGATTAAAAAGTCTGCTACTACACTAAATATTTCAGACTGATTTTACAATGATTTCATGGGCTCAAACATGCCAAACATATGCCCAGATTTTTTCTCTACAAATCACACCTAAAACTATGATTGTACATACCAAATAGATGCAAAATAGTCTTCAAATATCAAACCCTAGATGGGTGAATTCCTCCTTGGCAAGTGCTTAGGTTTTGCTGCTCCAAATATGCAAAATCGCCCTCCAAAGATGGACGCTCAAGTCTGCTCCAAAGTGGCACTCCAAATTAAGGAAAAACCCTAATGCAATATGCTCACAAAATGCCACAACAATGCTGCTCTAAATCTGATTATGTAATGATGCTCCAAACCTCTAAATGTCTCCAATGAAGTGCAATTAGAACTCCGTCATGAGTTCTCCACAAGATGAGCTAGGGTTTTGTCCAACTCACCACATTCATGAGGGTTTTCATCCTTGAAATGAAGCCCAACCAAAGTTGCAGCCAAAGAGAAGAATCTCCAAAATGAAATAAGATATGAATTGATGCCCAAATGACCTCAAATGTTCTTATATTTATAGCCACCTTTCCCCTTCAAATCTGGCCGACCTCCTCAACACAAAATATTTATTTTATTTGGTTTTTTTTTCCAACTCCAATCTTGGCTGACCTCAATAAAGTATTCTTATTTTATTTTATTTATTATTTATTTATTTATTTAACTAGCTTATCTATCTTATTCAATAATCTACATAAAAAATGCTGAGATATATTATTTTCAAGGCATTCAATTTTTTATTTTTTGTTTTTTGTAATTATATATTTCTTTTTTATTAGCTTATATAATTGGATTATATTATACAAAATAGACTGGCAATATAAAATTTAAAAACCCATAATATCATTGCCATTTTAAGAGAATTGCTGATAAGAGTTTCTCACTATCCTCAACCATCTAATAAAGAGGTTTTTGAAGGTTTTGAAGGTGCGTATACAGCGGGTATGAGAAGTCACTTCAATTAAAGGAATTTTTTTGAGCATTCATTGCTAGAATCTGACTGACTTGATCCTCTACCAATTTTTAACTTTGAATATTTATAATCAAGTTTAAAATTTAAAGCTAAAAAATATCTAAATATTAAAATTTTAGTTTAATATTTAATTAATTTAAAATCAATAATTTTGCCTAAATTGAAAACTCTAATTTGATATTTTAATGATTAGATCCTTATGTTTGTTTTAACCAAATGCAATTGGCAGATTTAGAACCAAATTCCACAATCTTTGCTTGCATCTCACACCTGTATGGAATTGGAGCATAGTATGGACATCCAGCTGAGTATAAACGAAAAGGATTTTTGACAGTTGCTGCAGTTCTAAATGCCCTGGAAGTCATGTATGCAAAATGTGGAATCGAAGACACGGCAAAGGAACTGCCATGCATGGCTAATAGGAAGAAGGCGTGTACCATTTGACAAAATGCCTTGAAGGTATGTGGTTTCATGATGCCTCGATTGCTGGAGACACACATAGTTGATATACTAAAAGGGCCATGTATTTCATATAGAGAGTGATAATTTACAATTATTATGCAGGATACCAAGAATAAGGTGAAGCATCAAGAATGAATAATTGATAAAATCAATAGCTGTGTAGGTTTTGGGAAGGCAAAAATTCAAAAATCTTCCCAAATATTTACAAAATCCTCTTTTGATGATTGACATTGGGGTGTAAAAGGATCCAACTGCTCTCTAGAAAATAGATATGCAGGGGAAGGTAATTGGTGTTGTTGAAACATGTGGAGAAAGCTTCCACACAGCCAGAGATGGACTATACCTGAGAACTAAGAATAGTCTTGAAGAATGTATGCAAGACAAATGGGTGTTTTGAGTCTCACACATGACCAACCATTGATCTTGATTTTCAATGGATTGATGAACTGATGCAGATGGAGTGCACAGTTCATATGAAATACTTTATATCAATTTGTAGGCTACCATGTGGGACTCTTCTGGTTTGTAGTTGACATTGAACAGAACTGTTGAGTTGCCAAATTCTGGAAACTATGCCAATGACTGGGCAAATAAAATAGCAGTAAAGACACAACTGGTAGTTGAGTTTACTGAGAAAGAACAATGACCATTAATGCCTGTTGACTGTCTGTTTACTAGAGGAACACGAAGCAATCCCATATAGCAAGGACTGGAAACCAGCAGCCTACATGATGTGGTATACAGTAGACAGCCTTCAGCCTGGTTTGAGTCACTAATGTCCACATATGTAATAGTAACTTTGGTCAATTGAAGTAGCAGTGAATAAGCTTGTAGTGTAAGCTAGAATATTCCTGTCATAAGTGAACAAACAGCTTGTCCAGAACCCAGTTAACTCAGTTCCTGTCATGCCAAGCTATGGACGCCTGCATGGGCTAGGAGTATGGTAGCTTGGCTAAGCTAGAGGGGGCCATAATTGACCTGGTCAAGTTTTTCCATATAGCTTAACCGGGAACCAACATTGATGCTGGTTTCATATGGAGGTTTTAGAAACTCCTAGGTTTGCGAATTGGCTTTGCCAAGAATTTCAAGAACCTTAAACATTTTGGGTGCAGAATGGGTGTTGTCAACTAGAAATTTGGATTTCCCACAACAAGATCTCAGTCCAACTGAAAGGTTTTGATTTGTGGTCCATAGAGGTCCGGCTGTATTCATCTTCATACCTGATGGACATAAAAATCATACAGATATTTATTGCACAGTAAGTGTAATTGCTAGTTACAAGTGACCAGAAAGAGTCCTAAGGATTGGAGTATCTAGAAGATATTTGAAACGTAAGGAGGTGCAGCCAACCCTAGGACAGTCAAAAGAAGGCCAAGTGGTTAGTGTTTGCCAATGCACGTGAAATAGATGAAAGGGGCATGATTCACAATGCCAAAACAAGGCCTAATCAACAGACATTGCAACAGTTGCAACAACCACCAGGGCAGATTGCATCTCTGACACAGCAGCTTGGGAGCATTCAATAGCAACATCTTAAAACATCTCCAACTAATTCTTACAATGCTTATAGAACATAATGTCAGCAAAGTTGAGCAAAGGCAAAAGATGCCAGTGATCAGATCCAAGATGAGGATCAATTTATTGGGGATTCTAACAAGCCAAGTGAAGATCCTTCCACATCTGCAAAAGGTCCTAGTGAGCATGATAAAGGCATAGAAATAGAGCATGACTTTTCTACAAGTGATATGCATAATGTCAGCAAAGATTCATTGGATAGCATGGAGATTAGGTGCCCAGTTGTTAAGAAGAATTCTGATGACAGTGAAGAACTCCTGGAAGCTACAAATGCTGCTATTAATTCAGGTGATGTTACATGCTCAGGACCCTTTAGGAAGCAAATGAAACCAATTTTTGCATGTCTCACTCAAGATGACATAGATTTTCTCAAGGCACCTGCTGCAGGTCAGAGAGGTAAAGGATGTAGATGCAACTATTATAAGTCCTCATCAGTTAATCTTATTGTCCCTTCAGAGTATGAGATTGTGAACAAAAGTTAGAGTGTTGTATGCAAGGACTGTCTACAAATGCTTGGTGTGTGGACAGGTCTATGGCAGACCTAAAGGGATAAAGTGGCAATCTACTATGAAGTAGCACAATGAACATGACTAAAGCATTCCAAAGTAGAAATAGCAGTGACAAGAACAGGCAGAAAGAGTGACCAAGACCAGCATAAGGAAGTTTTAAGACATGTGCCATGTGTCATTCCAGGGCCCTATAATCATTCTCAAAACCTTTTCCACATGTCCTAAAAGCTTGGAGAGAAACTCAAGGAAGTTTGATGAAGTAAACTACAGTTATTGTTCCTTCCAAGCATCTAAGGGCAGGTTGGTGTGCTATGCAACTGGTTGAAAGAATATGGGAGGCAATTTTGACCTAATTTTGGAGCATTTACAAGCATCTAGGAGCTATTTAGGGTGCCTTGATGGTGGATAAGTTCAAGGCAAGACTTTTTTTTCACTCAAACACCTTTTTGGAGCACTTTCAAGGGCTACAAAGTAGGGAGGACAGTTTTGGACGCCCAAGGAGTTTGACTCAGCCAACTAAAGTGAAGACTTGTCCTTCTTTCTTCAACACATGTTCCTATCATTTAGCAAGCTATTGAGCAGCATAAAAGCAAGCCTAAGGGCGGTTTTCAGTTAGTTCTTACTCTCTTGGCTTTGCATTGTAACTGGTTTTCAAAGTTCTTTCAAGCTGGAGCAACTTTGTAACTCAATTTTCAAGCATGTACAGCAGTATGTAACACTTTTGATCAATAAAGTTAAGCTATTTTACCTTCTCATCGCTGTTTTATTGTGCAAATCTCTTAAGATAGTTGATGTAATCTTGTGGTGATTTCTTTTCCCCTTGATTTTTGTCCTATTCTCCTTGCCTTTGAGCAGAAAGTATGCATTTTTGCAGGTCATACCTTGTGTTAACTAGTTAAGAATAGAGTTTAAATTGTGATAGCACTCATGTTGATGTTTATGGCAGCGTCAGTCATATTCTTCCAGCAATGACAAACTGCAGGAGAATCTGATGTGTGGACATGCAGCGACTGCAGGAGAATCTGTAAATGTCAACATGCAAGGTGCATGCAACATGTAACTGACTTGCATGGGAATCTTCTTTGTAACTCCTCCTAAAATAGACATCTGAAATGCAGAGGTAACTGACATGCATTTAACATGCAAAGGAATCTTCATACTGACATGCATGAGAATCTCTAATTTAAGCAAATGTAACTCCCCTCCTAGTGCGTCTTCTTATGCATGTAATGAGTCCTTGTTTACATATAGCAGACACTTACAGCAAATTATATTTCTGTAGTAGCAGATCGACTTTAAGGGAAAATATATTATTCTGTATTTTGCATCTAAGAGAGGTGCTGTCATTCATTGTTTAAGATAGCTCAATATTCTTGATGTGAATACTGTAGAAGAGCAGTTTGAGATTCTGTATAAGGCTGAGTCTTATCATCAGCAAATTACATCATTGTATTACTGTGCTTGCATCAGTTTGTGGTGCCTCTTATTGGCCTTCATATTGGCCTTTGTAAAGGAGACATTTGTGTTGACATTTCAATATATAAGAGATATATTTGAGGCTGGGTTTTTCTCCCTCAAGAGGAGGGTTTTCCCAGGGTATCTGCTGTCATTGTGTTGCATTTTCTGCTTTCTATTAAATCTGATCCTAACATTAACATGGTATCAGAGCGGATCTACAAAAAGATCCGATCAAATTTGGTCTAACAGGAACACAGTCTCTTGTGGCTCAGTGGAGTTTTGAAGGCTTTTTAAGAGTGTAAATCTTAGACATGATTAGTAGGCATGGCAAAAGTTGTTTGAGTCTGTGTGTGCAAGTGCCATGGAAAGAAAGTGATGGAGTCAATGCTATTTTGTGTTGACTTATCTTCTGCAGTGCAGGTGAATGTCTTGTTGCTGTTCAAAGGGGTCTTGATGCGTGGTAGTCATGTTTTGTTAAAACTGATATGAGAATGTTATATATTTATTGACACCTCTTTAGGCATGGGCTGTATGGAAGTGTGAGTAACTTCTGGGCTAGTTTCACTTGATGTGAAGCTGTGACTTTCTAGATACTATTCTATTGCTTGTTTTGAGTTCTGGATGTGCAGAAATTCTTTGAGCTAACGAGGGTGTTATATATAATCTATTTTGTTGCCATCCACGATGTGTGAAGCCCTTTGGAATTCATGGTTGTATGTCTTTTCTGAAGAAGTCTCGAGGAGTGCCTCTTGAAGGCTAGCATTAATTGGCTGTTATTTAAATGGAGTCTTCAATCCTTGATAAACGGTCGTTTCATATTCCCACTTCATGAGGGTGAGATCGAGTGATGGTGGTGAAGATGAGACACAGCTACAGGTCTAGCTCATTGGTGTACCAACATAAAGAGATAAGTATCTTATACTTGTACCTTTCATGAATTTTTATGTAGTTATTAATTCATGCTAGTGAACCTTGTATGCTTCTAGCTTTGATATTTTTTCTGGATAGTTTAAACTATTAGTAATCTCTCTCTAAATGCTTCCAGGACGGATCGAGGAGCAAGAGGTTGATGAGAGATTGCCTAGAGAAGAAGAGCTTGAGGCATCCTGTAAGGAACTCATGCCAACTAGAGAAATGATCAAGCATGGAGTCATAGATTGCAGCCAAGGGACTGAGTTGGTGGCTGAAGGCATCTCTCGAAGAGGAAGAACCCATTCAAGTTGTCTTTGAGATCAGTTTCTTCGAAGAGGAGGAATTTACATTCATAGGGAGTTTGACAATTCCTCAGAAGCAACCTTGGACGAGGAGGTCAAAAGGTTGATGCAAGTACTTGGAGCTTCAGAGGGAGTTTCATCATCATGGAGATTTGTTGTTAATGCATTTTCCTCTGAGACGGAGGAATTTGAGGTTTCAGCCCTTGTTAATGCATTTCTCTATTAGAGAGATTTGAGGTATCAGCCCTTGTTAATGCATTTCTCTTTGAGAGAGATTTGAGGTGAAAGCCCTTGTGTCCACCCTCTAGGAGAGCCATGGTGGATGTCATGTGTGTGACTCCATGACAACATATTGTACTTGTGTTTTCACCCTCTGGGAGAGCCATGGTGAACATCACGATGAGGTGACAACATCACGTTGAGTGATGAACACTTGTACATACCATCTATGGGAGTAGCCATGATGGTTGATATCACGATGAGGTGATATCTGATATCACGATAAGGTGATATCGTTTCTTTTCCACATATGAGTGTGGTCATTGTGATAGAAATCACAATGAGGTGATTTGTCTTGTGCAGCTGGAAGTATTCTCCCTAGCTGAGAGGGAGTGTTGATGTTTATGGCAGCATCAGTCGTATTCTTCCAGCAATGACAAACTGCAGGAGAATCTGATGTGTGGACATGCAGCGACTACAAGAGAATCTGTAAATGTCAACATGCAAGGTGCATGCAACATGTAGCTGACTTGCATGGGAATCTTCTTTGTAACTCCTCCTGAAATAGACATCTGAAATGCAGAGGTAATTGACATGCATTTAACATGCAAAGGAATCTTTGTACTGACATGCATGAGAATCTCTAATTTAAGCAAATGTAACTCCCCTCCTAGTGCGTCTTCTTATGCATGTAATGAGTCCTTGTTTACATATAGCAGACACTTACAGCAAATTATATTTCTGTAGTAGCAGATCGACTTTAAGGGAAAATATATTATTCTGTATTTTGCATCTAAGAGAGGTGCTGTCATTCATTGTTTAAGATAGCTCAATATTCTTGATGTGAATACTGTAGAAGAGCAGTTTGAGATTCTGTATAAGGCTGAGTCTTATCGTCAACAAATTACATCATTGTATTACTGTGCTTGAATCAGTTTGTGGTACCTCTTATTGGCCTTCATATCGGCCTTTGTAAAGGAGACATTTGTGTTGACATTTCAATATATAAGAGATATATTTGAGGCTGGGTTTTTCTCCCTCAAGAGGAGGGTTTTCCCAGGGTATCTGCTGTCATTGTGTTGCATTTTCTGCTTTCTATTAAATCTGATCCTAACATTAACAACTCATAGCTCCTTCTAAACGTTATTTTTGACATACTAAACCTTGTTATGAAACATTTTTGCAAAGACATACGAAATACTGAGTTGTGTACATTTTGGGTTTAACTGTTGATCATTTTATGTGTCCAAACAGCAGTATATGTTTTTGAAATCAATTTGATGCATCACCTTTTAATCTTAGGATTCACTTTTATGTTTCCTTTCACCCTTTTCTCAGCAAGCAGCAGTAGCTTAGGTTAGATTAGGTGAAGTTTCAGGGGAACCAGCCCTCTCTGGAGGTTGATCTACACCACCTAAGCCCACACTCAAGGAGTGTCATCCCATGTTTCATGAGGTGGCTAAGTCATTTTATCAACTCAGCAAGGGTGCACACTTCCATGACAACAATACCATGTTAGCAACCACCTAGTTTAAGGGTTATTAAGATAAACAAGGAGGTTAAGTATATTTTTTAGTGCCTCCGGCCAAAATATCAGTTGGAGTAAATCACAGATATTCTTATTTTTTATGTTGATATTTGAGAGCAAGCTTTTTTACTAGGTTCTAGGTCTGAAAGGGTCTTTCTTCCCAACTTCTACCTAGCCATTCACATGTAAGACACACAAAAAATGTTGGATGGACTAAGAGGAGAATTGGTAGGATGGAAAGGAGAGTGGATTTTTTATGCAAGTAGATTGTTTTTTCTAACATTTTTTTTCAATTTGTTTTTGTCGAATAGTTTTCCATTGTGAAAAATCCCAAAGGGGACCTCAAGGAGATTTATAGTACTCTTTTTTTGTAGCAAAGTTTGGGAAAGGATAGTAAGTTTCCTTTAATTTCTTGTGGTAAGGTCTATCTTCTCACAACAATGGAAGAAACTCAAATTAGGAACTTTCAAGATGGCCAATTTTTCCCTTCTAGGGAATTTTACTTGGACAACCTTCAAGACACAAGGACTGAAATTTACAAATTTATCAAATATATCTAGAGTGACAAACCACAAAGATTCTTTGCCATAACCAATCTAGTCAAAGGATTGGCTATTTAGAATAATGCATAGAGCCCCACTTTCTTCTTCTTGAAGATATATTTTGGACAATCCACAATGGAGAAAAGATAGTCTTTTGGAGGATTTTGGATCAAGGACCATGCCTTTAAAGCTTCATCCATGTTTGGATTTTATTTAAACAAAACCGATGGAAGCTTGGGGCCAGAAAGTGAAGGATTACTAGGAGACTCACAATTATAGACAGTGAAGCATTGAGTCTAGAAAAGCCTACATTAGTTTGAGAATATTCTTGTTGAGGTAAAGAAAAAGCTAACTACTATTTGAAATGGTAGTTTAAAGGATCTAGAAAATATTCAACATTGGCTAGGCATATTATGTTTATTATGACTTCTCATGCATTCGCATCAAGAGGAATGATATTTGAAAAACTAAGGCTTAACCAAGAAGATATTGTGATTGTTAATAGATTGTAGATCACAACTAGTCACCTATGTTGTTTGCTTAATTGCTAACATGGGTTGTGATGCTAAACAGAAGGATCACTTTATCTTAGCTCTACCATCAAAGATTGTTGAATGAGATTTTTCCTAAAAGAGAAAAGTATAAAAGGTATTGGAGATTGCTCTAGGAGGATCAATCTTCTGTGACAAGGTGGCAAGGCACTCCAATCCCAACCAATCCACTTCTAAGGTAGTAGGTGAGATAACATCTTTTGAACCTAGTACTAGCTTTTGAAAACAGCCACTTCAGACTTATAGCAAGGGAATGGAGAATATCTTGTCAAACCATAGTTACAGGTCTCGCCCGAACACGCCCAGACTCGGCGAGTCATGTGCCGCGCACCCCTGGCCGAGTCCTGAGAGCACTGGCATGAATGCGGTCGCGTCCAGGCCGGACTCGCCGAACACGCTGCATCCAAGAGAGTCTCGAGCCCTGGATGCGGCCAGCGCAACCAAGGCCAAAAAGGCCAAAAAAAAACATAACTTAAAGTTTTTTTATATTTTTTTTTTACTTATATTATCTCCTTAGCCCTAAAAGCAACCTCATTTCATTCATTTGGCAAAATAGGAGGAGAAGAGAGAGTTGTGAAGAAAAATAGGAGGAGAAGAGAGAGCAACCAGCAAGCTGTTGAAGACAAATCCAGGGTCATATATCATTTGGGGAGCTTCATACCAGCAAGGAGGTGCATTGAGAGCTCATTACCAGTGATTGGGAGGAGTTTGCATTGCATTCCAAGCCAGATCTAAGAGGTAAGTTTCATTTTAATTGATTTTTTCTGTGTTTTTTTAATAAATAATTCATTGTAATTTGTAAAATCATTGTTTTTTTGAGTTTGCATTTTTTTTTTTACAAACACTACTTGCAACTTAAATAATTTTAGAAACCCTACTTTTGCAGCCACATTCATTTGCAAATCATACCATATTATTATTTTCACAATGTCTCAAACCCCAGTCAAAAAAGACCCTGCTTGGAAACATGCTGAAATCTTTCCCGGAATGAAAAGAGGAGACGCAAAATGTAACTACTACAAAACAATATATCATGGAGGCATAAATAGATTAAAATACCATCTTGCACGCATACCCGCCCATGATGCAGTGGGTTGCACTAAAGCACCTCCTGAGGTTGTTCGTGAAGTGCAGGTGCAATTAGAAACTTTTGAAAAAGAAATGAAAAAGAAACAGAAGCAAGAGTTGGTGAGTGTTGGAGTTGGACAGGGACTTGGTGTTGTTGGAGACGCTTCTTCCATGCCTCCATACCGTCCTAGTGATAATGCTTGTGCTAGTGCTTATGTTTTTGCATCAGCTATGCCTATGCGTACTCCTAGTGTTGGTGGCGCTGCTACTGCTACTGCTAGTGGTAGTGGCAGTATTAGCATTGGCCCTAGAGTTCGTAAATCTAGGGTGGACTCATATTTTGTACCACGCACTACTCCTGGTTCCCAACTATCACTTGAGAGCATGGGTTGGAACAAGGACGCACATGATGCAGCAAAAAAGACAATTGCAGACTTTTGGTACTACTGCACCATTCCCTTCCATGTAGCCAAGTAATTCTTTTTCGTTTAATTGTTTTAAAATTATATTTAAATTTTAGAATCTAGATGTATCTCATTATCGAATTCAAATTTAAAGTTAAAAACTTAAAACTTTTCATTTTACAATACTTATGTAACTTATTAATTTATTTATGACATGTTTTAGGTCACCTTTTTGGCAAAACATGGTTGATGCCATAACCATATGTGGGGCGGGGTTCAAAGCCCCTAGTGAAGATGAATTAAAGGGCCCACTTTTGACTCAAAAGGTGGTAGATGTGAAAGCACAATTAGAGGAGCAGCGCAAGCAGTGGAGGATGATTGGTTGCACCATCATGACTGATGGTTGGACCGATAGGAGAAATAGGACGCTACTTAATTTCCTAGTTTCCTCCAAAGGTAATTGTACTTCCCTCAATGCATTGAAATTTGAATTTGATTTAGTGATTAATAATTTAATATGGCTGATTTATGTTTTTTAATTTATTGAATAATTGGTTTTGCTTATTTTTTCAGGTGACACCATCTTCATGAAGTCCATTGATGCTTCTGCCCAATTCAAAAATGCCACATACCTGTGTGAGGCTATAGAGGAGGTGATAGCTGATGTGGGGGAAGAGAATGTAGTGCAAGTGGTGACAGATAATGCAGCAAATTATGTTGCTGCTGGTAGATTATTGATGGAGAGGCACCCTACTATATTTTGGACTCCATGTGCCCCATTGCATCAACCTCATGTTGGAGGATCTTGGCAAGCTCCCATGGATCAAAACATGTGTGGATGCAGCAAAAAACATATGCAAATTTGTATACAATCACACATGGGTGCTTAACCTTATGAGGCAATACACGGGGTTGAGGGAGTTGTCTCGTCCTGGCATCACTAGGTTTGCAACAAATTTTATCACGATACAATCCTTGATTCGGTCAAAGGCAACTTTAAGGCGCATGTTTACTAGTGAGGAGTGGTCTTCCTCATCCTTTTCTACAAGCACTGCAGGGATTGTTGTGGCTGATTGCATTTTTTATGAGCAAGGGTTTTGGACACCAATGGACGAGATTGTGAAGGTAAAATTTAATTCTTTATTATGTTTTAATTTTTAATCATATCTTACTTTTATTTGTTTATTTTCGTTCACACTTATTTGTGAAACATGTTTGCACTTTGCAGTTTATTGAGCCCTTGCTAGTTCTCCTACAAGTTGCAAATGGGGAGAAGCCCGCAATGGGCTACATATATGAGGGCATGGATAGGGCCAAAGAGGCCATTAGATCAGTCTATGGTGGAGTTGAGGAGAAGTATCGTCCCATTTGGGATATCATTGATAGGAGATGGCAAAACCAACTTCATAGGCCCATCCATGCAGCCGCATGTTTCCTAAATCTGGCCTTCCAATTCCGCCATGATTTTTGTGCAGATAGAGAAATTCTTAGTGGGCTCTACACGACGATAGAGCGGATGTTGCCCGATGTTACTACACAGATGGTGGAGGAGATAGATGCCTTCACTAAGGCACAAGGAGACTTCTTTGCACGTCAAATGTGCAAAGATAATAGGACAACATTACTGCGGTAAAATATATTTAAGGGCATAATTTTCATCTTTTTATATTATAATTTATTATTAAATGTTGAACTTGAACTTAAAACTTGAAATGAGATTGATTTTGTTTCTTTTTCTCATCTCAGATAGATGGTGGCATATGTTTGGTTCTGATACACCAATCCTGCAAAATATTGCCATTCGTATATTGAGCCAGCCATACAATTCATCTGGTTGTGAGCGCAATTGGAGTATGTTTGAGCACATACACTCCAAGAAGCGCAATAGATTGACAGTGGAGAGGATGAATGACTTGGTATATGTTCATTACAACCTTCAACTCAGATACAGAAGCTTTTTGACCACGACAAAACCCCGATCAATCTAGAGGAGGTTGATCCACAATCTGAGTGGATCACTGAGGCTACAGATGCAGTCTTTAGTGAAGAGGACCTTGATTGGGTGGACCAAGCAGAGAGAGAGGCCGAGGTTGTAGCCATGGCTAAGGAGGAGGCTAGAGCACGAGGAGACATAGCTACTGAGAAAGTGGCATGAGAGTCACAGAGACTATGGCAGCACAACATCAGGACCGGACACGTATGCTATAGCATATAGAGTCATAGACTTATAGCTATTGTTTTACTTTTGATATTTCATATTTGTATGGAACATTTGATGTCATGGATTTCATATTCCATGAGTTTTGTATACATTTGACTAATTTTATATATCTAAGTATGCTATTTCCTTCAGCAGCGCAACTACAATTTGTGTACTTTATACTTATGTGATTGTTGTATACTTATACATGTGATCAAATTTGCTTTTATTTGTGTTGTATTCAATAAAGGGTGCTTGAAACAAGTTTTAAATCCTTAAAAATCTCTAAATTTCTAGGGGTTTTTCAAAAAAAAATCATTTTGCCGAGTCTACGCCAAGTCCGAGTCCCGAGTCACCAAGTCCTACGCCGAGTCGCCCTCGCCGAGTCCGAGCCGAGTCCGAGTCTCGTTACTATGTGTCAAACTATCTTCTTAAGTGCAAGCCTTCTATGCATTCTCTTTTTTAACTAGCATTTGAAGCTTATGATTGCTTTTAGTATGTTTTTCTAGACTTCTGTTATAGTCACCTAAGCATGTAGGTGCCACATTGATAGTTACATGGGTGTAGCCTTAGCTATGTGGTCAAGATTGTTTGCAAACATAGAGACCATTGGTTGAGAGTGCGATTTGTTTGGAAGTTGACAATTACTTTTTACTGAAATTGGCAATGATAGCACACATCATGCTAATGGTCGAATCATGCATTGTGAAGTTTTATCTATTTGAAGGATGCATAGTGTCGGAAATAAGTCACACCCGAACTGATGATGATCTAGCCAAAGAAGGGCCAGTAGCTCAATGGGTAGAGCACTCCAATAGCAAGTGGAAGGTCCAAGTTTGAGTTTTGGATAGTCCATATAAATCGTAGCTCAACATGTGGTATTAGAGCCAGGCTAAGGGCCCCAAGAACCTACAATGTGGCTTAAGGGGGTTTTGGAAACAAATCACCCCAAGACCGACAATGGACTGGCCAAAGAGGGGCCACTAACTCATAGAACACTCCAGCAGCAAATGGAAAATCCTAGATTCAAGTCTTAGCTGATCCATATGAATTGTAGCCC
This sequence comes from Sequoia sempervirens, assembly GCA_007258455.2. Taxonomy (NCBI): domain Eukaryota; kingdom Viridiplantae; phylum Streptophyta; class Pinopsida; order Cupressales; family Cupressaceae; genus Sequoia; species Sequoia sempervirens. Next base: position 15,247,063 of record VDFB02109042.1, read on the forward strand.
AACACATAGAACCTACATTAACTTATAAACAAAATTATCATTTGCAACTAACCCACCAAGAAAATAGCTTTAAGGAATATATGTTTCGTAAACAACTAACTTCATAATTGATTGTCTGAACAACGAAACAATTACAATTATTTTCTGTTTGCCCACCTCTTCTGCATTTCCTACAATAATCTTCGTGAAAGAAAAAGTATCTAGCAGAAATAAAAAAGATATTGTATTACCAATCAACACCCAAACATATTCTGAAGTTTCTTGTTTAGTTTTTTTCTCTGTGTCCTACATTGCCAAGCAAAAACTAAAAATGTCAAACAGAGGGAAATTTATCAAAAATTCTCAATTCCGAAAATATAAAAGGTAAAAAAACACAATTAAATTTTACATCCAAGCTTTTAACTAGGGTTTAATCCACAAGACACAATAAGCGGAAAAATGATATTTCACTTGACCGAACAAAAGGGAGTAATTATCAACATTACCATCCATTTTCAGTTAACGACATGCAACATAAATTGAAATGATCTGTATTATGCTGCAAGACTATATGTTTAAGTAAGACAAATGGGCTGTAAAAAAATGCGGGAAAACAAAAACCACGTACTTTGTTTTATTTATCGAGTTGAAACCCTAGCCACCTTCGATGGTGCGATTTTCCACTTTGCAATCTGTAGATATAATGGACACACTCTATCAGATATTGTCCTGTAACTGTATATTGGGAACCATTAGTAGACTGCTTTAACTTTATATTTGACTGATTTTTAACTTCTCCAAATAAATAAAAAACTCTTCATTCTGATAATCATACAAAAGTTTCTCTCACAGTTTTCGGTAGAATCATTCTAATGTTAAATGTAGTTTTAAACTGTACCTAGGCCGAAGGCGTTCACTCTATGAGTAAGATCGATCTCGAGGATTTTTAAATGAAAAAGTCGGCGACTTTTCAGCGCTCGCCGCCTGTGAAATTTGCTTTTAAAAACCCGCCTGTATATTTGCTATTAAAAACCCGCCTGTAAATTTGTTTTTAGGAACCTGCCTGCAAATTTAATTTTAACCGCGCAGAAGTAAATTTGATCATCTTTATAATTTTTCTTCCTAAAACTAATTCGTCTCCTCTTCAAAATCCTTTTAACACAGATTTAAAATTTCTTTAATCCTCCTTTCTTATTTTGTAAATTTAATAATTTTTTAATTTTCAAAATAAATAAACAAATATTTCTTAATTAGAAAAATATTTATTTTAATAAATAAGTATTATTTTATGTATAATATTTATTCAACATAATTATTACTGTATTAAGAAGTTTAAAGTGAAATAAATTTTTAAATAAATCAAAACTTTATATAACATTCACAAAGATATCAAGAAGGTAAAATATTAATAATGAAAATTGGGAGTATTTGATAAAAATATGAAAGAATTTGAAGACTAAAATGTTTTTTTAATGTAAAACTTGTTTCTTCCATGAGAGGGAGCAAGTTAACTTTGAATGTCAATAGTTGACAATGTCTTATAATGATGTAAAGAAAATAGAAAGAATTGTGGTCATCTAAATGGTGGCATACATGTTGTCGTCAATTAACCATGCATCAATCAGTGTCTATTTGGTGACTAGGGGAAATTTATGTTAGATATCAAGAAAGTGGGGAAATTAAACGTGCTTAATGACTCTACATCTCTCGAATATTTATCGCATGTTTGACAAAGACTTTGAGTTGAGAGATTTCTTGGAGATAAACAATGTGAATTGGTTGTGTAGCTTGGCAACACTAAGGTCATTGTCATTAGATAGCGTGGATTTAGCCAACGTCGAGAAAGAGTGGGTGTCTATTGTATCATCTCTCAAACAACTTGCCTAGTTTTCTATGGTTGAATGTAGTAGATTGAGAAATATCTCTGCCTCACTCTACCATCTCAATCTCAATGGAAATAGACACAATAGTTTTCTAACATGTCTTTACAACATTGCAGACAATAGATATATTTGATATTTATATATTTATTACTCAATTATATTTGTTTTATGTATAGATATAATAATAAATATATTTTATGTATAAAGTAGATATAACCAAGTAATAACTATAAATTACTAATATGATGCCTTATATATGGTGCATGTGCGAAAAAATTCAAAGCAGCTGACATGGTGCCAAGTGCGAAGGCAGGAGCGCAACCAGGATCCAGAGATCGAGCAAAACCAACAGCAAGGCTTCGTGGAGAATAAGGAAATTCCAATTAGGCAGGGAGCAGGAAGAAGGAGATTCCAAGGTCAGGAGTTTTGACGCTCGAGAGGATCAAGGAAGAAGAAGCCTCCATGGCTACAGGAGAATAGATCAGCAAAAAGGAACGAGTGGTTTGGGAAACAAAGACAAGGCAACCCTCAACCCAGATCAAAGTAGCAAAGGGATTGGAACCCGAGCAACAATCAAAGGCGTCCTTAGCCGCGAACTTTCAAGAATAGAAAGCACTTGGAACAAAACCCTAAGGTATGGGTTCCGAAGGAGAATTCGTAGAATGGGCCTCTATATTCTCCCCCGGACGGAAGAACGAATTTAATTTTGATTGCACCGAGCTACTTGCAGCCAAGATGGGATTATCTATAGGATTGTGGTTTGTTTGCGAAATGGACGGAAGCGGAAGCCAAAACTCAAGAGCTACTGGAATGGTTGGTGGATTGTTTCAAAGGTCGAGTAGGGGTGAAATCCCTAGTTGAAATTTTCATTTTGATTAAATGCATTGATCGCAATTTGAAAGAAAAGATTTTATTTGGAGAGCCCTTGTTCTACGAAGGGTTTTGCTTTTACAAAATGGATTAGGAGCCCAATTTTGACCCTAGAAAGCACAAATCCAAATACCTTCCATATTGGATCACCCTCGAAGGTCTGCCCTCAGAATTCTGGAGTGAGGAAATAATGGGGAAAATTGGAGATGCCCTAGGTACTTTCTTAGGAATACAGGAAGAATTCTTTTTGGGAAAATCGGGAACACCTAGGATCTTGGTGGAATTGAACACATAATTCAGATTTTTTGATAATTTGGAAATCCTAACACCATCGAAAGGTGGGTGGAATCAGAAGATAGTGGTAGATAAGAAAGGGGGAAATTGCAGATTGAGTTCCAAATTTGTGGTCAGTTGTTCAAAAGGGCTGGGGAAAGCGATAGATCAATCCATGGGTATTGGCTGGTTTGGAAAATAATACCCTTGGCCAATGCAAGAGATCGAGTGGGTGGTAGCTAAGTCAGAAGGAAAACAAGATGTGTTGGCAACACAATCACTAAATACTGAAGCGCCTGTACAATTTGAAGGCAAAGAATATAGTTTGGCTAAACTAAAAAGCTTGATGGTGGATACAAAGAGGTTGGGTAGGGAGATCTCTGAGAAAATTGTGGCTCTGGATGAACAATAGGCTAACACAGAGGAAGGAAAAGAATCAAAGATTCAGACGCAATGGGCCACCTCTCTGGCTTTGGCTGAAGAAGGAGAAAAGTGGGTAATGGCGTTTGAAGGCAAGAAGGATTTTTATGAAAGTTTTATGTCATTGGCCATGGGGTTATTAGAAGGAGACCAAGATCTGGATTTTGAATCTAGAAAGATGTATCAAATTCTGCAACTTTTAGTGGAACAACAATTGATGTTGGAAGCAATTGAGGCCTCTAATGAGGACTTAGAGGAGACATCTCCAGTCACTAAGCTAGGCATCCTTTAGCAGCCTTCCTCGAAAGTCAAACCAGACTGTGGAAAAGCAAAGTCTTGAGGAAGGAAATCAATGCAAGAACTTAGATTGATGGATGGGGATGCTAAAGGCCAACAAAAGATAACCACCTTACTGAAACCAAGGAAGGGAGCTCCCCTTCCCGAGGGGCCATGAAACTCCTATCATGGAATGTTGGGGGCCTAGACGCCCCTAACAAGTAGTGCTTGGTCAAGAGAAGGATCCTTTTGACCAAGGAAAATCTAATTTTGCTTCAAGAAACAAAGCTTTCCAAAGCAGAGTTGGAAGTTTTAAAACACAAAATCATGGGGTGGAATGCAGAAGGATTTCAAGCAAGTGGGGCCTCAGGTGGTCTTGCCCTTTTCTGGAGACCCTCCATGGTGCAAGTTGAAATCCTTCAGGAAAACCCATGTTGGTGAGGCTACTTAGTTCGAAGTGTCCATTCCAGCCTCAAATTCGGGCTCATCAATGTCTACGGGCCCAATTCATGTGTAAGAAAGTGCATCCTCTGGCAAGAAATAGAAGATTTCCTAAATACAAAATAGGGTGAAATATTTATAACAGCTGGATATTTTAATGCAATTTTGGAAGGGAAGGATAAACTTAGAGGAGTTATGAAGGAAAACCAATCACAACAAGATTTTAGAGACTGGATCATAAGAAACAATTTGCTAAGTATAGACTTCAAGAAGGGTATATATACTTGGACAAATAAAAGAAAGGGCTCGTGGATTATTGCAAAGAAGTTAGACAGGTTCTTGTTCTAGGGAGGCCTGGACAACTTTCCATTTACCTTCAAAGCTTCAATTGCTTCAGGTGCAGGATCAGATCACCTTCCTATTGAACTAGAGATTCAAGAGGATAGAAGGCCCTCTCACTCCCCCTTCAAATTTGAGAACATGTGGTTCAAAGATTCATCTTTCATGGGATTGGTGGAAGAATGGTGGAGCAACATTCAGGTCAGTGGATCAAAAATGTTTTGCCTCTCAACAAAGCTCGAGTGCTTGAAACAAAAAATCAAAGAGTGGAATCTACAAACTTTCAAAAACATCTTTGAAACAAAAGAAAGTATAGAGGAAGAACTTCAGGTGGTGGAAGAGGATATAATGTAGAACGGAATGAATTCATAGAGCTATGACAAAGAGAAAGAATTGTTGGGAAAATATGAAGAGGTGTTGGCCAAAGAAGAGATCTTTTGGAGGCAAAAATCTCATGAAGTATGTCTCAAGGAGGGAGACAAAAACACAAAATTATTTCACAACACAAGGCAGCGTCGAAGTGCAAATATGATCTTAAGTCTCAAAAGCAAGATGGTTCAATCATAGAGGACCCTTGTGAGATAATTGAAGAAGTCGTTCTCTATTTCAAAAATATCCTTAACAACACAACTAGTTCAAACTTTCCAAGCCAAATCGATTTACTGAAGAACATCCTAAACTTGGTCTCAGAAGCTCAAAACAAAATGTTAGACGAGAAATTCTCTGAGGAGATCAAGGAATCCCTTTTTCAGCTACATCCTGACAAAGCCCCAGGCATGGATGGTTTTCCAGCAAGTTTTTTCCAATGCTTTTGGGGAATTCTTGGAGATGAAATGCACGAAGCAATCGAAGCATCGTGGAACTCTGGAAATATTTTGAGAGAAATTAACAATACATTCATTGCTTTGGTGCCAAAAAAGGAAGAGGCAAACTCTTTGGATGATTTCCAACCAATATCCTTATGCAACACTTTGTACAAAATTCTGTCAAAGGTGATGGCAAACAGGTTGAAACTAATTTTTTCCTCAGTTATTTCTAAAGAGCAGACATGCTTCGTTCCAAGGTGAGCAATCCTAGATGGTGTCATCATAATGCAAGAAGCTATTCATTCCATCCAGCAGAACAAGTAGGCCAGTGTGCTCATAAAGTTGGATATAAGAAAGGCTTATGACATGGTGGATTGGAGGTTCTTATTCAAGGTCTTGGAGGCATTCAACTTCAACAGGAGATGGTTGAATTGGGCTTTCTCTTGTATTTCAACTATGAGATTCTCATTCCTAGTAAACAGATCCCCGACAGGCTTCTTTGAGGTATCAAGAGGGCTTCGTCAAGGTGACCCTATCTCCCCATTTATGTATATTTTAATGGAAAAAGCTCTAGGGAAAACTATCGCCAATGGAATCAGCTCCTCTCTAATTGAAGGGGTTAAGGTGACGAGTGAGTTGCAAACAATATCTCACCAACAGTTTGTGGATGACACCTCCTTCCTTGGGTCTGCAAAGAGGAAAGAAGCATTTCACCTAAGCTCAATATTGAAATCCTATGCTAAGGCCTTTGGTCAAGAGGTGAATTTGAGGAAATCATAAGTGTTCTTTTTCAACACCCCGGTCCAGAAAGAACAATAGATCCTTAGGATCCTAGGATTCAAGAAAGGTGATCTCCTATGTACCTTCCTAAGCATTCCCCTAGCAAAGGGGCTTAGGTCGACTTCCCTTTGGGATCCTCTCAATCTGAAGACAACCACAAAGGTGAACTCTTGGAAGGAAAAATGGCTTTCACTAACAAGTAGGATTACTTTGATCAAATCATTCCTTTCGGCTCTTCCAATATATTTGATGTCCATTCTATGTATCCCAAGCGGTTGTGTTTCCAACTTGATAAAAAAATTCAAGCAATTATTTTTGCAAGGGAATAGTGATAAGAATAAAATTGATCTAATCGCATGGGAGAAGTTATGCAGATCGAAAGAGGACGGGGACCTTGGTTTCAAACACCTAGATTTGTAGAACAAGGCTCTAGGTGCCAAATTAGTTTGGCGGATGCATAGTGAACTAGAGAACGGATGGGAAAAGATTCGTCATCATAAGTACCTCAAGAATGATAATGGGGGCAACATACTCACAATTTCAAATCTCCCCTCAAGATCTAGAATGTAGAACTTCATTCAGAAATGCAAATCGACAATATGCAATTTTATCTCTTGGGACATCAAGGATAGCAGCAAAGCTCTATTTTGGGAGGACTCTTGGGCAGGACTCCCCATCTTGGACAACTCCATTGAGGCAGGGGAGGTCAAGAGAGCACTCAAAGCATTATGGGGAGATAAGGTGAATGACTATCTATTACTGGACCCCAAAAATACAATTTGCAAATGGAAATGGAAAGATTTCACTAGCCTCAATTTGCCACCGGGAGAAGTTTTGGATTTTTCTGGCGCTCTAAGGAAGTGATCTATTTCTCTAAGAAATGGAGCCAACACAGTGATCTAGATGGGCTCTAAGACAAGCTCTTACAATGCACGAGATGGATAGAGGAATTTATATAAGATGTAGATAAGGGCAGTGAAGCGTCTTCCCCTTTGATTATGCTGGAGCAGTATGTGTCTCCCCAAGGCCAACATCTTTACTTGGGCTGCTCTACAAGGAAAAATTCTAACGGTAGATAGATTTAGGAGGATGGGATTTCATGGCCCCTCTCGATGTGTCCTGTGTGAAAATGAGGAGGAAACTGCCAGTCATCTTCTTTTGGGATGTGAATATGCCCAAGAATGTTGACGATGGTTATGTGCAAGATTAGGTTGGGCATGTGAAATACCAAAGGATTTGCTTAGTTGGTTCTCTGCATGGCCAAATTTGAAAAGCAACTTGGTCTTTGGTGAAGTCTGGACAATCAGCCCATCGATAATGGTGTGGGAACTCTGGAAGAAGAGGAACAGGTGCTTGTTCCAGGATAAGAAGATGGGTTTTGCTTGCCTGCTAAATAAGATTGAGGCAGTAATAATAGAGACATTTAATGCTAAATTGGAGCAAAGAGCACCAAAAGACAAATTCTTTTCTGATTGGGATGCTAGATTGTGTTTTGCCTAGCCCTCATTACGAATCTCGTCATGGGTGGGGAGTGGAGGCAGCAAGGCAATTAAGGCTAGGGCCACAACAATATGGTCTATGCCACCTGAGGGATGGCTAAAGCTCAACTTTGATGGCGCATCCAAAGGAAATCCTGGTCCTTTAGGCGTAGGCTGTATCATAAGGGATTGGCAAGGGAAGACAATTTTATCCTCAACTAAGCGATTGTCAAATGGAACAAATAACGAAGCAGAACTGATGGCAGTCATTCATGGCATGAACCTATGCAAAAATCTTGGAGCTAGTAAGGTAGCAATTGAAGGTGACTCGACCTTGGTGGTAAATGCACTTAGGAAAGGTGAGACTCCTAATTGGAAGCTCCAATGCCTCCTTGCCAGGGCAATGGATGTACTAAAGAACTTTGGTATATACACCATAAATCATATTTATAGGGAAGGTAACCGCGAAGTAGATGCTTTGGCAAATCAAGGAGTGATAGTCGAATAAGATTGGGGCCCATGTATCAGAATCAGGGTCGTTTTGCCAGCTTGGCTAGCTTGATGCATGGGCACTTCAAGGGTTTGGAGAAGAATGAAGCCGAGACAAGCGCATCATTAGTCATTCGTGCCAGGGTTTCCACTGCCAAACCAAGAGTGGATGAGGTAATAAGTAGACATTCAATGCCACGCAAAGGAGCATAATTTGGAAAGCTGACAACACTCATATTGTACTGAAGAACTACTTTGGAAAAGGTGGAAGTGATACTCTCAGGAGATTGAGATTAATCAAAAGCATGGAAATCTTACATTTGGAATGCTATGTACTATCCTTTGTCGAGTGGAGGAGTCGTGCTTGAGATAGGCACAAAGGATATTAATCATGCTAGTTGGCCCTCAGAGTTGATGTGAAAGAATTTGGCTATTTAAGGTGCTTCTCCTAGCTTCTTTTGCACACAAAATGGAGACCCCCATCAAGCTTAAAAGTGTGAAGTTAGAAGTCGCCTTCATAGGGTTTATCTTAGACCAAAGGCTGAATAAAATTTTCCAAAACAAGGACATTCTATGCATTGAGGTGGTGCGAATGGTGCTTGGTCAGAGGTTTTGTTTCTCAAGCAACAAAACAAAGGCGAACTTTGATATATCCTCGCGCTTCCTTGCGTCATTGCTAGACTTAAACATGTCTAAAGTGAGATGCCTAGTCCTTTTGAGAATGGTGTTTGTGGCTACAGTGTTGGAGGAGGATGTGGATGTGATGGCAGTAGCCAAGCTCAGTGCTGGGATCCCATTTCCGGATGACATGGTCAAGATGTTCCAACAAGGTGTCCAGGTGGAGTGGCAACCTTTCATTATGGACGTGACGAGAGAGCAGTTGGATCGACATTGAAATTGGGCAAGGATCAGAGCAGATTTCATGTGTAAGCACTTGGGTGCGATTGAGGTGTTGGGCTTGCAATGGCTTAGGGATTTTGCAGACCTGGTTGAAACCACAAATTTCTATGATGAAAATGAATGAAAATGTGGGGAGGGTCTGAAAGTTTTTTGAAAACATCACGGGTGTCTAGGTGGTCTAAGGGTAGTCTGATGTAAATTTTGTTTATGTGGTTTCCAAAGGTTGGCTCGGCCCAGAATCATGAACATCTATTATATTTTGTTTTGAAATCAATATATGCAGCTCGTCTGAGTTTTACCAATCAAAAAATATATATATAAATTATCAAATGTATTTATTATATTATAAAATTGTGTGTGTATTAGATTATGTGTAATGTAAATTATTAAAAAATAATACTATTTAAATTAATCTAAAAGAAATATAATAGTTAAAGACATTAAATTTTCATAGTTCATAATAATTGATGCATGTAGTTCATGGATTCAACTATGTAAGATTTGTCGTGCATCAAAAATAAAATGTTTCATATTAGACTTTGTGATCTATCATCGAGATAATAGAGAGCTTGAGGAGAAGAATGATTAATTGGAGAACAAGACAAGTTAAAAAGAAAGGGGGGAGGAGGAAAGGTTGCACATGGTTTGAGGTACAAGGCAATATTTGGAAATCAAACTAAAAAAGCTAAAAATTGGACAAAGGAAAAAAATAAACCAAAAAGAAGGGTAAGAGAGAATAAAAAAATGAGAATATAAGTGGGAATAAAGGAGTAACAAAAGGCTAGAAAGGTTAGTGCAGTCTACAAAGAAAAGAAGAAATTATGTATAGATATATAATTATATTTAAGAAGGTTAAAAAGCTTAAATATTCATAATTATAATGATATAATGATTAAGAATAAGAGAATGCATATAAACAAGCACATATTTATGCATTGGAAGCCGAGGAATAATCCTTATTGACATTATATATATGAGCATAAAAATATCCTAATAGTCGTAGTCAAATATGACAAATTTAAAAAAGAGACAAACAAACCTAAAAAAAATGGCAAAATATAAACTTCAAAGTTGATTACATACTTTATAAGAAAATGTGAATATATATATATATATATATATTATATGAAATATTTATTTGAAATTTATAAACAAACTTACTAAATACTTATAAATAAATAAATAAAAGGATAAGATAAAAATTAAAAAATATATAAACAATTTTTTATGTATATATTCTATATGTTCTTAAGATTATAAGTGAATATATATTTATATGTAAGCAAACCTACCAAATTCTTATAAGTATATTCTAAATGACACACACAAACAAATAAATCTTAAGTTATAAATATGACATATAATATTTATATAAGCTAAGGTATAAGGGAAAAAAAAATATAGAAGAAAGTATAAATAGTTACAAATGTACATACATACATACTTTTCGAGAGATTCATAATTTATGAAAAATATATAAATAGAAGAATAATATTTGGATAGATAGAAATAAGCCAAAATATCTAGATATAAAGAAATATATTTAGATAAGCAAAGAGAAATATATCGATAAATATAAATTCTAAATGACATTTAGGTTAAAATATATCAATGTATATAATTCTAAATGGCATATGATAATAAACAAGAATAAGCTAAATTTATAAATATATTTAAATTTAATTTTACAAAGAAATAAATAAGAATAAGCTAAATTTGAATAGGTTGCTTAAACAAATCTTACACAATTGAATCCAGAAACTACATGGACCAAAAATCCAAGAGGTAAAATGACTTTCCTCATTATGATAGAAAGGAGGAAAGAGAGAGAGGGAAAGGTAGGGAAAAAGGAGGGAGGGAGGGAGAGAGGGATGGAAAGGGAGACTCTCCCTTTCAAATATAAAACCAAACACACACAATACACTATGCAAAAAGGCAACAAATTACAATGTAACACAACTTATGGAAGAGAAATCCGCAATATATATTGTATTCAAAATCTAAAAATGAATTACAAAATCATGGAGTTCATATGCTTCCTTGTAACCTAGGCTTCACACATACAAAAATCTGCAACATAATGTCTTCAACATTTTGGCAGCATCTGTGCATGCAACCACAACTTATCCAAAAGTCTCCCCCTCCAAAAATATATAGAGAATGTGGGAGGAGTAAACCATTATTGGTTTCCCAAAACAACCTTCAATTACCACCTTGAAATCCCACACTCCACTTTGAGGAGAAAAAATATAAAGTATTAAATACTTAATTGCAAATATGACCCACATATGGGCGCCTAGCTCTTGACTAATGATCTTGGCCAACTATGACACCTTCTTTGGATCTTGATAGCTTTGGCAGCTCCAAATACGATCATGCAACAACATGCAAATATTGTGGCACAAACATCTGAATGCATTCAAGGAATGCAATTGAACATGCAAGCACATATGCCCAAAGTGGTCCCTATCAAGAAATGGGATGCCCAAAAGGAATGTTTCCTCATTTATGCCTTAGAAACATTTACCGGAACATAATTCCACCAAATGTACATTTACAATTTTGTCACAAGGGAATTTACAAAGTTGAAAATTAAACTATTTATTCTCATAACCCCTAAGCCCTTCTTGAAATTAAACAAATAAAAATAACATTATTTTTGGTGATACAGGATTGTCATTTCACCTTGGATGTTCCTAAATTAGACACCCAAGGTAGAAGTAAAGTGACCCTATCACTTTTCAAGAGGATAACCAAGATGATTAAGCTCAACTTTTGACAACCAGGATGAGTCCTCCATAGGCCTTCCAAACCATTTTATCAAGTACTCCATATACTACTTATGTCTTGTACTCCTACTCACCCTACTATCCAAAATTGCTTATATCTTCTCCTCTTCTAAAGTAGGCGTTGATATATGAATTGGTTCACCTATTGTGCCTTCATCACTTTTAGCTTCATTAAAAAAAATTAGATCATAAATATTGAATATAGGTGAAATATTAAGTCCACTAGGCAACTTTACTTCATATGCATTGCCTGAATCATGCCTACTCACAATTTTGCAAAGCCCAAACTTTTTCATTTTTAGCTTGGTGTAGGTACCAATTGGAAATCTTTCTTTCCTCGAGTGTACCACTACCTCATCACCAACTTGAAACTCCTTGTGTATCCTCTTCAAATTAGCCTTAGACTTATATTGAAAATTCATTTTATTGATGTGATCCTTTACCTCTTCATGTATGCTCTTTATGTGATTGGCAAAGTCCTCTACTTTTGCACTTTTATTTTCAACATTATCAATCCTTTTTAGATATGAAATAACTCTTAGGTTGCTACCATAAACTATTTGGAATGGATATTTACCTATACTTTTATTCACTAAGTTGTTGTATGCAAATTTTGCTTCAAGTAGAATCAAATCCCATCCCTTTGGATTGTCTCCAACTAGGCATCTCAACAAATTACCCAAACTCATATTTATCACCTTTGTTTGGCCATCTGTTTGAGGATGGTAGGCTGAGAAAAACTTCAAATTAGTCCTTATATTCTTCCATAATTCCTCCAAAGTATCCCACAAATTTTTTGTCTTTATTTGAAATAATTCCCTTCAGAAGACCATGTAGCCTCACTACTTCCTTAAAAAACAATTATACAACATGCACAACATCATTAATCTTTTTACATGGAATGAAATGAACCATCTTTGAAAATATATCTACCACCACAAATATTGAATCATATCCCCTTTGGGTCCTTGGCAAACCCAAAACAAATTCCATACCAATCTCTTCCCATGGCCTCTTGGGTACCGATAAAGGCTAATATAAATTAGTATTTTGACTAGTCCCTTTTGTTACTTGACAAATCCTGCAACTTTGCACATATTTTTTGATATCTTGTTGTAGCTAAGGCTAATAATATTTCTCTCCAACAAGTGTTATGGTTTTATCAAAACCAAAATGCCCTACAAGTCCTCCACTATGTTTTTCCTTAACTAAATTCATTCTCATTAAACTTCTAGGAATGCACAACGTATTAGCTTTGAATACCATACCATCTTGGATTAAATAATCCAACCACTTGGTCTTATCAACAACAATAGGACCTTTTCAAGCCTTCCAATCCTCTCCAAAATCTGGATCCTCTTCATACAATTCCTTCAACTCATTGAAGCCAACAACCTTCACCTGCATTTCAACTAGCAAACCTTGTCTTCTACTCAATGCATCCAAAAATAAAACAAATGTGTAACTTTGCAAAAAATTTACCCATTTCATATGCCTCTAGTTTAACTTCCCTTGACTACTCAATTATTGAAGTGCTTGATGATCAGTAAACAAAACAAACTCCTTAGGTAAAAGGTAGAGTCTCCACTTTTTCAATGCTTGCACAATAGCATAAAATTCATGGTCATAAATTGAATATTTTCTTTTTGCATCATTTAAATTTTCATGAAATTAATGGGTTTACCTTCTTGACTTAGGACAACTCCAACCGCATTACCACTTGCATCACAATCAACTTGAAACACTTTGATAAAATCTGGAAGTGTTAAAATAGGTTGCTCTATCACTTTGGTCTTCAACAAATAAAAACTTATTGCTGCCCCTATAGTCCATTTGAAACCTCTCTTGTATCCTCTCAAGGTCTTAGTTAGTGATGCACAAATACTACTGAAACCTCTAATAAACTTCCTATAAAAACTTGCCAAACCATGAAAGTATCTTACCTCGATAGTACTTCTAGGTGTAGGCCATTCTAAGATAGCTCTCACCTTTTTCAAATCCATCTTGAGTCCTTCTCCTAAAATAACAAACTCCAAGTATACCAAATCCCTCTTCATAAATTTGTACTTCTTCAAGTTAATGAGCAACTTCTCTCAAATTTTCAAAAAAAAATTTGATATGCATCAAATGCTCTTCTAATGTCTTGGTAAATATCAATATGTCAACAAGATAAACAATAACAAATCTACCCAAAAACTCTTTCAATACCTCGTTCATCAATCTCATAAATGTACTCTATGCATTGGTTAGTCCAAAAGGTATGACCAACCACTCATACAAACCTTCTTTGGTCTTGAACGTTGTATTCCACTCATCACCTTCTCTAATTTGGATTTGATGATAGCCACTCTTCAAGTCAATCTTGGTGAAGTATTCAGCCCCACTCAAACAATCCATGATATTATTTATTCTTGACAATGAAAAATGGTATTTGATAGTGATCTCAGTGCATATATTTCATTCTCCACCTTTCTTTGGTGTCAAAACAACAGGCACTGCACATGGATTTAGGCTCTCTCTGATCAGCCCTTCTGCAACAATTCTTGAACTTACTTATTCAACTCTTCACTCTCTATAGGGGACATTCAATGGGTTGCTTTGTTAGGAAAACTTGCTCCTAGTATCAAGTCAATTTGGTGACTTATCCTTCTTATAGGTGGTAGCCCCTCTCATGCATTATCTAAAATAATATCAAGAAATTCTTGCAACAAATCTACAACTTTCATAGGAACATCTTTCACTAATTCTTGGTTAGCTCTTAGAATCAAAGAAAAACAAACATTCTTATACTTCATACCATCTAAAAACTTCCTAGCATCAACCAAAAAAATCCTTTCATTGCCGCAAACCTTACCCATTTCCTCTTTCAATGGCTTCAACTTATGTCTTACCCCATCCTGCGTTAATGAGTATGTGTTAGCATACCCACTGTGTATGGTTTTCCTATCAAATTACCATGGTCTCCCTAACAACACATGACAAGCATCCATAGGAATGATATCACATAAAATATCATCAAAATAATCTTCTATATTAAACTTTACCAAAATTTTCTTGCCAACCAAAAGTTTCTGATCATTTTGAATCCAAGAAATCTGATATGAATGCGGGTGTCTTCTTCTCACAAGCTGCAATTTTCTCACCATATATTTGAAAACCAAATTATCAATACTTCCACTATCAATGATCACACTACATACCTTCCCTTCACATTTTCATCTTGTCCTAAACAAGCTCTTCCTTTGTATTGATTCATTGTCTTCATTCAACAGGGCTCACCTAGTCATTAAAGTTTCTCCTCTTTTAGCTTCTTCGGAGTGTGATGAACTTGCATCTTCTTCATTCATGTTTGCTAATCTAGTATGGTTTTTTAGGTCTCCTATTGGTTCTTTCTTGATTTTCAGGGAATTCATATGCTTTATGTCCCTCTTCTCCACATTGAAAACAGGTTTTGTGAAAGCCACCTCTACTCGATCTTCATCTATCTCTTGGATTTTGATCTCTAGGGGAGTAATAATTTTATGATTTATAATTTTTACTGCTACCTTGGTCTTCAAACTTTTGATTACTTTGATTTCCATCATAACTTCTTCCTCCAGTCCTTCCACCATGACCTCTACCTCTTTGTTTACTCTCAAATTTTATGTTCAATCTTTCTTCTATCTTCAATGCAAACTAGCATGTATCCTCAATGGTGTGCATTCTCACTAATGCCAACTCTTCTTGTATGCTTAGCTTTAAACCATTAATGTAATGGGCTACTTTCTCCTCATCTACTTTAGAATGTCCCATTCTAATCAAAACCTTATGGAATTCATCTACATATGGGCACCTAGCTCTTGACCAATGATCTTGGCCGACTATGACACCTTCTTTGATTCTTGACAGCTCCGACGGATCCAAATACAGTCATGCAACAACATGCAAAGCTTGTGGTACAAACATGCAAATGCATAGAAGACATGTAATTGAACGTGAAAGCACATACAACCCAAGTGGTCCCCACTAGGGCTTAAATTTGATGGTTGTATACCTGTATTTGAAGATTTTAACTGTAAAATACAGTAAAAATAAATATTTAACCATATGTTAATACATGCAATTTATTTTAGAAACTGTAAAATAAACAGTTAATATAAAAATTTGACTATATACATATATATATATATACTTTTATTTTTAAATTTTTTTATAGAAACTTCTATGCTTTAATAAAAGAATGGAAACTTAAAAAAAAAAATGCAAACTTCTATTGTTGACAAAACAAATCTCATTTTTTTTAGATTTATTTAAAGATTCTAAATATTTTTCAATTTCTTTTATTCCAAATACTTTTTGAGTTTCTTTAATATATTTTTTTATAAAAACAACAATCTTCTCCTTCAAACCATTTATTTGTTTTACCACTGCAAAATTTTATTTTATTTTTAATTAATCTAGTTTTAGAGTTTAATCTTCATTATCTAGACTCCAGAGCTGAGAGAAGAAGCAAAAAGTCAGAAAAGGGAAAGATTTTTTTGCACACTTACAACTTACAACAAAAAAGAAAGAAGATTTGCAAAAAAGTAAAGAGATTTTGCTACACAATTACAACTTACAACAAAAAAGAAAACGATTTTGCTGCACAGTAAGAAGAGTAAGATGATTTTCATTTTATTTCTTTTGTTCTTTTGAAAAAATAATGATTTACAAATCTTATATTAAAAATTTGTAACATTTTTCCTATTTTTTTGTTCTGATGCAAAAATTACAACCCCCTCTACAACCCTTTGTTCTCTATATGGTTGCTAGTTTATATTAATTTTTTTTAATGGTTTATTTTTTATAAATTTAGATGAATTTGAACAAAATATCTAATTTTTTCTTAATTTTAAAATATGTAGGGATTATAATTTGAAAATGTCTAAGAGAAAAAAAATCAACCTTCTATCAAACATTTTCTTCCATGATCAAGTACATCTGAAGTTGTAGCACCCAATGAAGATCATAATTTTGATTTAAATGAAGACTTAGATATTTTGGGGTACACTAAAGAGTATGCTGATGAATATCAAACAAGAGAAAAAAAAAAAAACTTGAAGTAAAATGATAATTTTGTGAGGAATGGAAAGTAAAGTTTAAGTGGTTGAAATGTAAAATATATGAAAGAAAAAAAGTTATGAAATGCATATATTGTGAAACACCTAATGCAGCTGGACCATGGGGAGTAGGTAATGGTTGCACTAATTTACAACATGATTCATTAGTTACTCACGCCAATTCAAACATTCATAAGATTTCACTAGCTAAATGGACATGTGGAAATGAAAAGAAAGCAAAACCTATTACAGAACATATAGCAAATGTTGATGACATTAAAAAGGAAAGAGTCATCACAACTATGAAATTAGTTTTTTGGATGGTTCAAGAGGATTTACCCCTTTCAAAATATGAATCACTTTGCTCTCTTGAAATAACATTATAGTTACCAAACATGCCAAATAATAAGGACTACAATTCATACACAAATTAGATGGCCGAAAATCAATTTCTTTTTGCTATATCTAAGTATCTTGAAGAGGTACAAACTGCTAGAATGTTGGATAGTCCTTTTTTCTCTTTGATGTTGGATGAAAGTAAAGATTGCAATTTAGAGAAGCATCTTATGGTTTATGCAACTTTTTTAGACTCAAAAGGGTTGGAGCAGCCAACTTCATAATTTTTAAATCTCATAAATGTTTGTGATGGAAAAGGAAAAATAATTTATGATGCAATCAATGTTTTAAAGGAAGAAAGGGGGCTTTCAAATACACACTTAATAGTTGTTTCCACAGATGGTGCTTCATCCATAGTTGGTAGTGAAAATGGGTTTGTTTCTTTTATGAAAAAAGATGTTCCTAATCTTGTAGGTGCTCATTGCATTACTCATCATGAAGCTCTAGCTACATCAGATGCTTCCAAAAAAAATCCTAAATTGTTATTTGTTGAGAAATTATCAAATAAGGTGTATTCTTGGGTACAAAATTCTACTAAAAGAAACAAGGAACTCGTTTCCTTATAGGAAATCATGCAACTTGAAACTCTTCAAGCTCGTCAAATTCATGGAGTTAGATGACTTTAAAGAGGAAAAGTTATTGAAAGGCTTGTTGTATTCATGCCTCCTATATTGAATTTATGGAAAAATGAAAAGAGAGAGTCATGGTACAATAAGGCAAGAATATTTTCAATTCAATTTTTTTTACACATGCTTGCAGATATAATGCTTTTGTTGAACAAGTTGAATAGAAAATTTCAAGAAGAGTATGTTGATGTTACATCATTAGGGGCATCTATTGATATTATTATAAACACTTTAAGCAGGTGGTTTATGAGAAGTGATACATTTGTTGATGGTACCTATTACTTATCTAAATTCTTGGATGCCTCTAAATATGGTTATTTAGATATTACTGATAAAGAGGGCATTGTTCATAGGCATGAATTGTAGTTTGTGGCAATTTCACATGCACGTGATGATTATGTTGATTCACAAAAAAAATCACTAAAACCTTGCATTGATGATTCATTAGAGAGTTGTAAACAACTTGCAAAAGAATATGTTCAAGCACTTATAGATTGTTTGAATGGAAGATTTCATGATCTTGTGTTTTTCAACCCTGTAAAGTTGTTTAGTCCTTGTCATTATCTAAAGGATGCTCGTGCTCGAGAAGATAATTCAAAGCGTTGGCTTGATAATATTTTTCAACACATGCAACATACTTTATGTGAGGGAGAATAAAATGAAACATTATTTAATGTTGAAGCTTGTAAACAAGATTTGCATATATTTTTTGATACTCTTCGTCTTAGTTGTGAGGGATTATCAATGAAGGAAAATTGGAGGGTTTTTTGTGTCACAAACTCACATACAAGTTTTCCAAACATGACAAAGCTATGGAAAACAATCCTTACTATTCCAACAAGTACAGTGGCACGTGAAAGAGGATATTCAAGGAAAAACAAAATAAAAGATATCCAACAAACAACTCTAACATTAGATATATTGGATGCTTTGATGAGAGTGTCTTCAACAATGCATGATGTATCAATGGTGGAATGGAGAAAAGTGTATGAAATTTGGAAAGATGCCAAACAAAGAAGAATTTTAAATATTTTAAAAGTCATTTTTTTGTTCACATTTGTAATAGTGTTGTATCCCATATGAGGCAGAAGACACCAATGCATTATGATTCGTTAGTTTCATTTTAATGTCAGTATGTTACAAGCTCTATACTAATGCTATCATAAATCAAATTTATAACAGACTTTGAGGTTTTTTAAATTTGAGATGAATGGACAATAGGTGAAAAAATTGTCATCTTTTTCAACCTATTCCAAGAGATGGTTGCCTAGGTATTGGAAGTGCTTCTATGGCAGAGAGGAGACATATGCCTTATGCTGAAAATGTTCTTGTCCCTCACCTATCAGTGCCTTATTACATAAAATTTAACTTGCAGTAAAAAAAATTAATTGTCATGCGAAAGGCAATAATGAAGACTAAACTGTAGAAACAAAAATCATGATGGGCAAGATGGACTGTCAAATTTAAGCCCTGGTCCCCACCAAGAAATGGGATACCCAAAAGGAATATTTACCCATTTATGCCTTAGAAACATTTATCGAAACACGATTCCACCAAATTTACATTTACAATTTTATCACAAGGGAATTTACAAAGTTGCAAATTAAAATATTTATTCTCTTAACCCCTAATCCTTATCAAAATTAAACAAATAGAAATAACAATATTTTTGGTGATACATGATTGTCATTTCACCTTGGATGCTCCTACATCAGGGAGACATAGAGCTAGGGAGAAGGGATGAAGAGGGAGATATAGAAAAAGAGAAAGAGAAGTATGGAGATGTTGGAGTAAATAAGAAAATCACCTAATAATTAATTAATTATTAGGCCTCTTTTACTTTAGGCACTTAAATTAAACTCAAGAAATGTTTTATTATTATTAGATTGAGTTATTTTTAGGATCTCATTACATAGGATAAGGAAACTTGTCATAATCTAATATAATCCTCACCTAAGGTTTGATCTAGGGTTTTTTTCCTTTTCATAAGGACTTGTCACTCATTGTAATCATCCATTTGGGTTATTGCACCATTATGATTCTTAGGTTAAAAAAATCTCTTGTTTTTCTCTCTATTATGATAGATATTTTTCTTGTAGGTGATTTTTGGGAGTTTTGGGGTTCACCATCAACTCCAACATGGTATCAAAGCACAAGATCTGCAACTTCATGTTAAATTTTTGAAAGATTCATCCTTGATAAAAAATCAATGCATCTTGGAGAAAAATGGACCTTTCCATTACGTCCAAAAACTTAGGGATCGACTGTTCATTCACCAAAATCTAAGGTAAAGTTTTGAGTGATGTTTTGACATATTTTTTGAGGCAAATTTTTTTGCACAATTGTATTAAATTTGTACAGTTGTATAAATCCATATAGTTCATACATATTCATACAAGTTGTACTAGGCTACCATTACCATAGGCATATGATGCAAGAGGAAAATGCAAAAAAAATCCAATGAATCTATAAAATATTTTGTTAGATGTACAAAATAACAAAAAATTTAGTTTTGTCAAGCGGTCGTAAGTTTATGCATAGTTTCACAAAGTAACATCATCTTCTAGGTAGTTGGTGTCATTATATGATGGTCGTTGTTTTAATTGGTGAATATTTGTTGGTCATTCGCATCCCGACCACTACCAATCCACTATTGTTCTACCACACACAACCATCTCCACCGCTACAACTCACCGCTTCATCACCTCCAACCCCCGCCCCAATCATATTAGTGACCATAAGCTAGGGACTAGTTGCCTAGCCCCAACAACCACCATCCAGTTTGTCATAGGATCGAGTGCCTTTTTTGTTAGCTCCCAATTCACCCTACAAGCCAAATTGGACAACTTTCACGAAATTGAGTATAGCTTGGGCATCCTAACTTTGATTTTTGCAAACCATATACCATTGGAAACATGGTTCCAATCCCAATCCAATGGTGTTGATTTTTTCCAATTTCTACTACTAATGAGTTTTATAGGCCTCTAAAGTTAGATCAAGTTATTCTCACTCAAAGACTCATAACTTTTGACTCAAATCTCAAATTTTCAAAATTCTTATGTCATCAAAAAGATGGTTCAACCCTCTACACAGATCATAGACCTATTTTTATATATTATTTACCATGTACCTATTATTTTTATTGTTAGGAAAAGGTGTGTTGTACACCTTGCAATATATATTTAATGTAATTATTCTTGGGGCCACTTTATGTTGCATGTAACATTGGGACATAAGTTAAGTTGCTAAAATGTAATTATTTATTATTGGGGAAAATAAATAAATAAAGTATCCAATATTAAATATGGGGACATGGAGAAAAAACCTTGGCTATTAAACCTAGCCTAGATGTTGAAAAATGGCGATGTCGAGCTGTGCAGGTCGAGCTAGGGCGTCCATGCCCTAGCTCGCTCTTCGTGTGTTCTTGCTGGTGCGCCGTGGGGGGGTCTATTCCTGTGTTCTGAGGGGTGCGTGGCTATCTTCTTCCTTATGTTGCTGGTTCCCTTGGCGCGTGACGGTGGGTGTTGGGCTTGTGCTGGCTGTTTCGGACCTGTGTCTACTGTGTGTGGTGGCGTCCGGGTGGATCTTGGTTTGTTGCCGATTGGTCAGGGTTCCCTCCGTCTGCTTGGCTCGGGTGGGGCGGAGGTTGTGGGGTGTTGAGTGGGGTTTGGTGCGCTGCCACTCTCCGTGGTTTTGTGATTTCCTGCTTGGGGGTTCGGTGGTTCATTTTTGAAACTGAATCTAGTGCATTTTGAAGGGTGGTGGGTGAAGCTGGAGGGGTATTGTGGTAATCCTCGCGTGTGTGTTCTCCTCCGATCTCTCATTTTTGGGGCTTGCATGCCCGAGTTGGATATTGTTCTGAGTCATGTCACGAGGGGAGTCTTCTGGGGTTAGCCCCAAGATGGATTTCCGATTAGCTTTTGGATCAAAACCCATGGAACAGGGTGCTAAGGTTTTTGATAATAATTTGTTTACGCCGGGTCAAGAGATGAATAATTCTGGATTGTCGGGAGGACCTAGAATTTCAAAAATTAACGGATGTTTGGAAAGATGTAAGGAGAGGCCAAAACTGGTTATTCCGATGGAGTTGCTGGCGGATGATATTGAATATTATTCGAAACATTCCTTTTATTGTAAGTTTATGGGTTTAAGGGTCTCGTTGCAATTTTTGGAATCTTGGGCTTAGAGGGCTTGGTTCCCGGAAGGAGAAATGGAGATCAGACTCCTAGCTAATAATTACTTTATGGTTTCATTTGATTGCATGGCTGATCGGAATAGGGTTTTTGAGGGGGGTCCCTATTTCTATAACCAAGTGGGTTTGTTTATGAAGCTGTGGCATGCGGGTTTCAATCCGACTGAGGAGCTCCCGAACAGGGTCCCAGTGTGGGTTCGTCTGCCATGGTTTCCAGTCGAATGTTGGCGAGAGGATGTCCTACATTTGGTGGCTTCAATGCTCGGTAAACCAGTTGGGTCTTCACAACAGACGCAGTTTAAAAAGGTAATGACTTTTGCCCGTATTGTGTTGAACTTGATTTATGCATGCCATTGCCAGATTCGGTGGAGGTGAGTGTAGGATCATATACATGGGTTCAACAGATGGACTATGAAACTCTCCTTTTCGGTGTCGATTTTGTCATGAGTATCTACACTTGCAGCGCAGATTCATCGGGCTAAGCCTGTTGGGTCCCAATCTGGCAATACTTCTCGCAATCCGCCTGGGGCTGATAAGGGGAAGGTGCCTATTCCGGGTGATGGTAGTGCAGAAGATGGATATATTCCTGTCAAAGCTCGCAACAGAAATTGAGGGAAAAAGAGGACTCTGGGGGAAAGGCAGGACGATGTTTCTTTTAACAGGTTTGAGGTGTTGGATGTCTCAACCAGCAAGAAGTGAATCCGAATTTTTGAACTTGGATCAAGGTACTTTGGGTTGGGAAAGAATGGGCCTCCTTTGAGAGGTATTCTTTGGGTGGACTCGGGTGTTGGGCAGATGGACACAGCATTGATTATTTATTGGATGGATCTTTTGGTGGGACACTGAGATGGGGGGAGGACTCCTTTGCCTATAAAGGTTGATGTGGAAAGAGGACAACTCCTCTTCTCGCATGGGTATGGGTATTCCAAAGATCCTTGGTTGGTGAGAAGAATCCATAGGAAGAAGGAGAAAAGAATTAAATCAAGAATTCTTCTAGTGGAGTCAGGGGCAGAAAGATTAGTCACTTCACTTTGTGTTGATTGTTATGATATCTATCTTGGAATAGGGGCTTGAACAGTGGCCCCCCCGACAAAAAGCTGTTGTGATTTGGTTAGGAATCAATCTCCTGATGTTCTTTTTCTTTAGGAAACTAAGCTTTCTGAGAGTATGGTGAATATGGTACCTAAGTTTTGGAAGTATGGAAAGTGTCAGTGTGTTGGAGCCCACGGTGCGTCCAGGGGGGTGGCTTGCTTATGGAATCCACAGAGGATTTGCCCTCTCTGGTGGATGTCTTCTAGGTCGGCTATTTCGTTGGTGGCTTCTTGCTATGTGACAGGAGAATGTATTCTTCTCTCCAATGTGTATGCGCCTGTTGAGTATCAAGGTAAGCAACTTCTTTGGTCTCATCTTCGATATGTTCGTAGCCTGGCTCCTTTCCACCCTTGGATCCTGGCTGGGGATTTCAACGCTATTGTGGAGTTGTTTGAGAAAAGGGGGGGAATTGTTCGATTGGAGCCTTCTGCTCTGCTTCTCAGGGATAGCATTTCTGATCTAAACCTTATTGATGTTCAGCCCAGTAATGGTCATTTTACTTGGAATAATAGGCGAACTAGTGAAGACTGTGTCACTGAGAGGCTTGATCGGTTCTTGGTCTCCTGTTATTGGGTTGGTGACTTTTGGTCAACATCCTCTAAAATTCTAGATTGGAGGGGCTCAGACCACTGGCCTATCAAGCTTAGCATCATCTCGGCTCGTGCTCCTTGTTCCCCTTCCTTCAAATTCCAGCTTATGTGGTTACGGGACTCTTCTCTTTTTGAGCAGGTGGGTGTGTGGTGGAGGGTTGGTAGACCTGCTTTTGGTACTACAATGTATACCTTTGCTAAGCTTCTTCAATTTATCAAGTATCAGCTTAAAAGGTGGAATCATCGGTGTTTCGGCAATATTTTTCATGATAAGGTCGCTGCCCAAGAAGAGTTAAATAATGTTACAAGATTGATTCGGGATAATGGGTTTACTGAAGATCTTTTGAAAGAAGAGGCTAGAACTTTGAAGGTGGTTGAGGAATGTGAGTTACGTGAGGAGATATATTGGAAGCAAAAGGCTCGGATTGACTGGTTGCAGGAAGGGGACAAAAATACTGCTTTTTTCTTTAATTCTATGAAGGCCAGGAGGCATGGTAACTTTATCTCTGTGTTAGTTAACGACAGAGGGGATCGTGTTGTCTCATTCCAAGACATCGCTACTGAGGCATCCCAGTATTTCGCTGCTCTTTTCAATGAGGACTCTCGAGGGGGTTCTGTCGAGGAGGAACAGGTTCTTTCGTGTATCCCTCAATTGGTCTCCAGGGAAGCGAATGAGTATCTGATGAGGGAGATTTCTCTAGAGGAGCTGGAGGAGATTGTGTTTCAGATTAAGAGGGGGAAAGCCCCTGGCCCGGATGGTTTCCCAATAGAGTTCTTCCAAGAGTTCTGGGAAATCATAAAGTTGGACCTTCTAGCAGTTGTTCAGGAATCTCAGAGGAACAAGCAGATGTTGTGTGCTCTTAATTCCACTTTCATTGCTCTCATTCCTAAGTGTGAAGGTGCGGATAGGTTAACTCAGTTCAGGCCTATCTCCCTTTGCAATGTGGCTTATAAGATTATTGCGAAGTTAATGGCTGAGAGATTGAAGAGGTGGCTTGAAGTGTTGATCTCGGAGGAACAAAGTGGGTTTGTTGCTGGTCGTCAAATTTTGGACGGGGTTGTTATTGCTACGGAGACCATCCACTCCATGGCCAGTTCACAAGAGAAGACTATGTTTATTAAATTGGATATGGCTAAGGCCTATGATAGGGTTAGATGGTCCTTCCTTCGGAAGATCCTTGGTGCTTTTGGATTTTGTGCTGATTGGATCCAATGGGTTATGAGTTGTGTTACGTCAGTATCCTTTTTGGTATTGATAAATGGAGATCACTCTGAGCTTTTTGGGGTGTCTCGGGGTCTTCGCCAAGGGGGTCCCCTATCCCCGTACCTATTTCTTCTTTTTGTTGAAGGTCTTGGGCATTTGCTGAAAAGAAATGTTGGGGTTGGCAATATTCAGGGTTGGCATTGGGGTGGAAACTTGCCTCCACAGTCTCATTTGCAGTTTGTTGATGATACTACCTTGATGGGGATGGCTATTGTCAAGGAAGCTACTTTTTTGAGACAGTTGTTGGATGTTTACTTGGTGGCATCGGGGCAATTGATTACTGAGGACAAGTCTTCGATCTTCTTCTTCAATACGCCTGCCCCCATCCAGAGAAGAATTGCTAACATTTTGAGGTTTCAGATAGGAACTCTCCCTTTTATGTATTTAGGCATCCCTATTTCTGTTGGTCGTCTTCCCAAGGGCTCTTGGCATAATATCATTGATAAGTTGCAGGTGAAAGTCAATCACTGGACTCATAGATGGTTGTCCTTTGCTGGGCGGGTTCAGCTTCTTAAATCAGTTGTGCAAGCTCTCCCTACTTACAAGTGTATGCTTCAAGTGGCTCCGGTTGGGTTTCTTAAGGAGTTGGACTCTCTTGAGAGACAGTTTTTATGGGTTGGATGCTTTTCATCCTCCAAGTGGAGCCTGGTCAAGTGGGAAGAGGTGTGTAGTCCTAAGCAGTATGGTGGTTTGGGACTACGTCAATCTTCTTTGTTTGGAGAGGCTGTGGCTGCCAAGCTTTTCTGGCGTTGGTGTGTGGAGCAAGATCAAGTGTGGGCTAGGATATTATCTCATAAGTATTTCCCTGGTGTCCCTCGGCATGATCTCCTTAGGTACCCTCTTGTGGGGAAAGGGTCGGTGATTTGGAGTACTCTTCAGAAGGGTGCAAAGCTCATTAAGGAGGGTTTATTTTGGATCTGTCGTCAGGGCTCAAAAGCTCTTTTTTGGTCTGACTCTTGGGATGGTTTCCCTCCGATTATCTCTCAGTTTCCTCACCTGATACCGTTGAGCCAGAGTTTTCTTGCGGTTGGTTGGTCGAGGGTGAGTGACTTCAAGTCATTTTCTTTGTATGGGCAGTTGGAGAAGGCCTGTTGGAGGGATCCCACCCAGTGGCCGGTTGTGGGTGAGGAGGAAGGCAAGGCCGAGCTTCACGCGATTCTTCGTAGCAGGCATTGTAGTTCCCTTCGGGAAGAGGATATTATTGCTTGGGCTTATAATCCCAAGGGGAGTTATTCTGTTGCTGGGGGCTATCAAGTGTTGCTGGATCAGAAGTTGGCTAGGGTTGAGGTTTAGTGGTGGAAGAGGGTGTGGAGTAAGCTATCATGGCCTAAATGTTATTGTTTTGTTTGGACTTTAGCGTGGAATAGATGCTTGACCTGGGATAACATCCGTAAACGGGGTTTCTAGGGGCCTTCAGTTTGTGTTCTCTATGGGAAGGCGGAAGAGGATTCCTCTCACTTGTTCTTCCGATGTCCCTTTGCTGTGCAACTTTGGCATTGGTGGTGGGAGGTTTGGAAGAAACCTTGTGTTCATGCTTCCTCTTTGGTCGAGTTCTGGGATAGTATGGGAAGACCCCCCTCGTCGGCCTCCTTTTTGCAGGAGGTCTGGTATGCGGGACCTACTTTTCTTCTTTGGCAGACCTGGTTGGAGCGGAATCGTAGAATATTCCGTGGTGTTAATTTGGTGGGACAACAGGTGTGGCTGCGTATATTAAGTATGATACAGGAGTCAGTTGTGGCCAAGAGTGAAGTGTTTCTCCCCCTGGGGAAAGAGGATGCTGAGTTGGTTGATAGATTGGGACTTTAGGGGAGACAATCTTCTTCTGGGGGTTCGAGGAGAGGCAGACATGGGGCTAAGAGAGTGCATCGGCTGGGTAGATGGCTTCCTCCTCCAGCTGGAGTCTTGAAGATCAATTATGATGGATCTTCTAGAGGTAATCCTGGGCCTGCTGGGATTGGTGGGGTTGGTAGAGATTCTGGGGGTTCTGTGATTTTTATATTCTCTATTCATGAGGGGAAAAAGACGGTCAATCTCATGGAGGGCTTGGCAATTCTTTATGCTGTGGAGCGGGCCTTTGATTTGGGTTGGCATAAGGTTATTTGTGAGGCTGATTCACAAATTTTAATTAATCTGTTGAATGAGAGAAAGATGTCTAATATTAATTGGCAGTTGGCTTCAGTTGTTCAAAGTATTCTTCAGGTTTGCTCCAAGATGGAGGCGGTTTCTTTTGTTCATATCCCGAGGGAGTGGAATCGGGTTGCTGACTGTTTAGCTAAATGGGCTTCTGAGCATGATACTGGCTGGAAGATTGAGGATAGGATGCAGGTCTCCCCTGAGTTACGTCAAGACTTGGATAGAGTCCTTGAGGAGGATAGCAGGATATTGGAAGATAGTTGATTTTGTGTTTGTTCCCGCTTTGGGGCTTCTTTGGTTTTTTGGGGCTAGCCCCCTCGGTTTTGGTTGTAATGCTCTCTTTTGATTTTCAATAAAGTTTTTACCCCTCTTTTTTATAAAATAAAATAAAATAAAATATGGGGACATGGTTTTGTAATCTCATGGTTTTAGTCACATAGTTTTGTGTAATACCACTTGGTGGTTTTGTGGGAGCTTGTTTCTATAAAAGCAACCACAAAGGTAGTTGTTCAGGTTGGTCAATTGGCAAGTTAGCTCTGGTTAGCATTTGTGAGTGTTTGAAGCATGGCGTGGGATGTGTGGTTACATGCTTGTTCACATGGATTGCTTGGAGAGGGCTTGATGCTTCAATGGTGTTCATGGAGACTCTGAAGATGTATTGTAATCTTTATTGCTGGAGAATACATGAGAGATGGATGCTTTTGGAGGCTGGGTTTTTTCCCTATTGAGGGTTTTCCCAAAGTATATCTTGTGTCATATTCTCATGGGAATATTGTCTATTCTCTTGCATGTGGATTTTGAATACTTGGTTGCATAGATTTCTCTATTGGGTTATGTGGAAATTGTCTTTAAATGGCTACAAGTTTCCAACAAGTGGTATCAAAATTATGTCTTTAAATGGTGGTTGTAGGTATCTTCTTGGCTTGGAGATTTTGGTTCTACTTGTTATGTTACTAACAGTTCATTTGTGTGTGTAGGCCTGGGTGATCTCCATGGAGAGGATGGTAGTCACAATGCCATGTGTGACTCAGTATCACTTTTCAGTGGGAGTTGTTGATAGTGATGTGGATTCACCATTTGATGGTGGATGATCTTTTGCAGTGTTTGTTGGTGTCATGGATGGATTCTTGGATTCTACTTCTATGTAGTGAGGTTTCATTGACATCTGTGGTTTCATTGATAGAGGATGGTTATATTTATGTGGTTTGGATATGCTAACACCTTTTTTTTCCATGCAAGACTTCTTTAGTCTTTGGTTGAGGTGTCATGATTTGTATTCTAATATGTGGTCCTTGTTTTGATATGATGGTTATGTTATTATATCATTATTTACTCTTGATCGTACGTTGGAGTTTTGGCATGATACATGTGCATGTTATGTTCTTTGGATCATATGATACTCTTTGAGGAGATGTGAGATCATGATGTCATGGTTATGTTCATGAAATTCCTAGGATGGATGTGACTTTGATCTTGTGTGGTTCTCTTGGTATTGGGTACATCTATCATTTGCTTGATTACTTCATGATGATGCTATTTTGCATTTGGGGTTTGGCATGGATTGGTTCGTTACAAGTACTCATGGATACTTGGAGACATAGGTGAGGCTTGAGTTCTCTTATGGTTAGAGACATGAGTTGAGATGGTTACTCTTGATGAGATTTCAGTAGGAAGTCTGAGGAGCCTACACCTTGGTTGGACGTGAGTTCAACATGGACCTATGAGGAGAGTGTTCTTGGACGAGTCACGATGACTTGAATATTTTGGAGGAGCATTTCCATTCCCCACTCTTGGTCTTCTCAACGGTTTCACTTGAGAGGTATTACTTTCGGGTGCTTTATGTTTTATGCTTTATATTCTCATGCATATGGATCTTGAGCTATGGATATATGGTTTTGGAGGGTTCATTTGAGGAGTGTTGGCATGCCTATCTCCTTATGCATTGTGATTAAATTCATTGATGTTGAGTTTAGGAGATGTTTTGGGCTTGTTTCCTTCATTGGGAATGGATTTAGTTTGATCTTCTTTGGTTATGAGAGGTTTACATCCATGCTGATTGTTAGAGTAAAGTAATTATTTAACTTTACTCTCCTCTTAAGACTTCACTTTATGCACATATATTAGTCATTTAATAATTAATATTAATAATTAAATGCACTCTCCTTAGGGTTAGGTTTTCCTTTCCGTTTTGATCTCCTTTTATAAGGATTGATCTCTTGTATTGTATTCTATTCTTGATGTTCTTTTTTTAGTCTGATAATACATTCTTTCATATTGTCAGAGAAAAACCCTTGTTTTGTTTCCTACAGATTTCTTCCTTGTGACAGGTTTTTGCATGCAGGTTTCTTGGGCTTAATAGATTTGTTTTTCATCAAATCTTACACTGATTACATGACACATATGTTTGATCTCGGTGATTGAACGGTTGGGTGTTGTCATGGATTTTCTTTTGGGGTGTTGTGGAGGAGATCATACTTGACATAGTTGGAATTCAGAGGTATATGTAGGAGATTTTTCTATAGGTATATGATGTGCAGAGTTTCCTTCTTTGGTCTTGCTTATCTTCCTAGATGTTTGGTTTCACATTACGTTGGCTTGAGGTTTGGCTAGAGATATAGTGATCACTAGCTTGTGGTCATGTGTTTTCATTTATGTTCTTGGGTGATGACATGGAGGTTCCTTTATCTTTTTCCTTTGTTGGGTGTGGAGAACTTGGGAGAGCTATGGAGACTTGTGATGAGAGTTGTTTTCACAGGTTTTGCATATCATTGTGGATGATTCCTTGGTACTACATAATGTTGTTTACAATTTCTATATGATGCTATTGGTAGAATTGGTATGCCTTGATCTTTTTTAGATTTGCATTACCCATGCAGTGGGAGCTCTTAGATGTGTATGTCATTCTTTGACAGGTTTTGCACATGGAGTTTATGATTGCAGTTTATGGGTGTATATGTTTATGGATTGAGTTTACTATGATTTGTATACCTTGGAGGTATGGATAGTTGGATGTGTTGGAACTTGTTGTGGATGCTATTTCAACTATGGGTTTGTGTATCTTGATGACTACTGATGCATATTGTTACCTTTGGATTGAGTGTATGTGTTTGGGATATTGGTTGAGGCAAGACTTATGCTTCGTTGTGACAGATTATGTGGCTTCTCTTTGGATGGCTTCTTATCTTTGTGCATTGGCATGATGGTGGATGAAAGCATTCATGCTTGGGATGGTGGTCACTTTGATTCTTGTTGCAGGTATCTTGATGGAGCACATGGAGCACTTTGATTCTATGATGGTATATGTGGCTATATGGATTGTTCATTTGATTCATGTGTTGAGGTTACTTGTTCCCCTTATGCAATGTATACAACAAGTGGGAGAATGTTAGGAAAAGGTGTGTTGTACATCTTGCAATATATATTTAATGTAATTATTCTTGGGGCCACTTTATGTTGCATGTAACATTGGGACATAAGTTAAGTTGCTAAAATGTAATTATTTATTATTGGGGAAAATAAATAAATAAAGTACCCAATATTAAATATGGGGACATGATTTTGTAATCTCATGGTTTTAGTCACATAGTTTTGTGTAATACCACTTGGTAGTTTTGTGGGATCTTGCTTCTATAAAAACAACCATAAAGGTAGTTGTTTAGGTTGGTCAATTGGCAGGTTAGCTCTGGTTAGCATTTGTAAGGGTTTGAAGCATAGCATGAGATGTGTGGTTGCATGCTTGTTCACATCGATTACTTGGAGAGGGCTTGATGCTTCAATAGTGTTCATACAGACTCTGAAGATGTATTGTAATATTTATTGTTGAATAATACATGAGAGATAGATTTGGACGCTAGGTTTTTTCCCTCTTGAAGGTTTTCCCAAAGTACATCTTGTGTCATATTTTCATGGGTATGTTGTCTATTCTCTTACATGTGGATTTTGAATACTTAGTTGCATAGATTTCTCTTTTGGGCTATGTGGAAATTGTCTTTAATTGACTGCAAGTTTCCAACATTTATCAGATACCAAGCTTTTATTTTTGGTCTTTTCTTAGAAAATATGAAAACAAAGGTTAATTTTTTGGGTCCAAGAGATTATTTTCTTGAATCGTGAAGGTCTGTATTGTTGTTTCTCTTTAGTTTTCTATATTTTATCATTCAAAAATCATGGATACAACCCACATCACTCTACTCACACCATATAATTACTATCGATGGAAAAATAAATGGAGATACATCTAAAAAAATAAGGGTTGTATAGAGTGACCATGGGTACAAAAATTGAATCGATAAGAGCTAAAAAGAAGAGAAAATGGTTTAATGTGTGTGATGAGCGTTAGTGTGAAGGGGTACTTTATATAACTAGTTCATTCTTAGCTAGTTCTCCACTAAAGTCCTCTTCACACTAGCTTAACTTTACATAGGAATAAGGTGGTTGAGACTTTAATGACATGAGTTGTCACACCTCATAGGATGGAAACACTTGTCATAATCTGGTTGCATCTATCTCTCCCCTTGGCCTATATAACCAAGGCTTTTCCTTTGTAATCTCAATTCTCAAACTGAATATAGCTTTGCATTCTTGAGAATAATACAGTTTATTCTTTCATATATTTATGGTTTTGCTTTCCTTCATTCATTAGATTCTTGGGTAGGCTAGTTAGCAAATCTCACATGGTATTAGAGCCAGAATGAGTTGTGGGTTAGCAATTTTTTAAGAAATATGAGAGTGTAGAATTTTTTTTCAAAGCACTGAGTATGTTCTTCTCTTGCATCTTTGAATGATTTGGAGAATCAGAAAAGTGTGAAGAAAATATCAATTTTTTGGGGGTTCATACATTGAATTGTCAGTAGCAGATCTTCTAAAGTTTCTTAGAGATATCTTGAGCCCAACATTGAGTTTAGAGCAGCTGAGATATTCAAATCTGCCCTTTATTTCGCCTGAAACAGACACTGGAGGCCAAATCTACAATAATTTAAAGTGAGAGGTTCATTGCCAAATCTAGTGAAGAACTGCTATTTTGGAGCACTTTGGGTCAAATCTAACCTTTCCATCAAGTTCAGAAAGTTTGAAAATGTTAAAATCGACTATTAATTTGTCAATTTTGGTTGAGTTTGCATTTTTTTTTTTCAAAATCTAAGCATTAAAAAAAATTAAATCCATACATTTAAAAAAATAGGCAATGAAGCTTTTTAGAAAAGGAAAAAAGCTTTTCAAAAACAATTTGCAACTTTATTTTAAATGTTTCATATAAATGCAACTTTTTTAAAGGTTGAAAAGTTTTGAAAAAAATTGTTAAAAAACTCCCAAAAGGGAAAGTGGGTACCTTAGGCCATGTGCCACATAAATATATGGGTCCATAAGTCCCCACTCCCCTTTATGGGCTTAACCTTTTATGAAGGCTCTTAAAATCTTCACGTGGGTATGTGGGGGTGGCTAAGGCTCCCCACATAATTATAATTTTTTTAATATTTTTTTATTTTTTAATATATTTTTTAACATTTTAAAAATATTTTTAAAATATATACCTTTTTAAATTCCACCACAATTTTATTTTTTTGATATTTTTTTATGTTAAAAAATAAAAAATTACATCTGTCATCGCTAAATTTGATGGTTTTTTCTTAAATTTGAAGGTTTGCTAAGTTTATCTGCTGGATTACTAAAATTGGTGGAGGTTTAACTTAGCTAGAAAATGTCTAAATTTGGTGGAATTTTTTAATACCCCCTCTCCATTGATGAGTTGGTTCTTGAAGGCCAATGTTGAAGGCTCATAATTCAGTTCCAGAGTTCCAAATTCAATGCAAATTTTTTTTTTTTTTTTAAAAAAAATTTGGGCTAATTTTTCATGCTCTACGCATTAGTGGAGACACTTTCAGATTTTGGTGCATTTATTTTTTAGAAATTGTTGATTCTCAAGGAGGACTCATCATTCTCGTTTTGCAAACTTCAAAGTTGCATAACTTTTGCATATGACCTCAGATCGAGTTGATTCTTTTTTTGAAAGTGCATGATTTTTTGTGTACTTCGCATTGGAATTGTTTATTTCATATGAAATTGTAACAAATGTATATTTACAACACATATTCATTTCTTAAGGATTTGTAAAAGCATTGAAATCTAGAAATCTATAACTACACTAAATATAAAGTGCCAAATCATTTTTTTTTTTGGGAGTTCTTTAATCAAGTACATAAGGGGGGGTATCTTATTGTCTTTGTGCTTGAACATATATCATCCTTTGTGCTCCATTTTTCCTTCATTATGGGTACATTTAAGTTTCCATTGTTCACACCCTACAACTACAACACATGACATCAAAATGCATGAAATGCCTTAATGCAACTAGGATATACACCTTATGTTGAGAAGAAGGTAATTGAACCCACAAATGATAAGGAAACACTACTCTAGATGTTTGAACATACAAAAGCTCTTGGTTGTCTAAGGAGTTTAATTTCTCTTGATAGAATGTTTCAGATTGAAGCATGTAAAGATTCACATGATATATGGGACAAATTAAAAACTCTCTATGGTACAACTGATGAAGTTCGTGGTTATTAAATTGATATGAAATAATGTGTCTTGATCCAAAATCTTTTAATAACATCTAATATTATGTTACAAAGGTCAATGAGCTTAGAGCACAATGTAAATCATGTGGCTTAGAGAAGAAATACATTCAACTTGTTTATAACACTCTAAACAAACTTGGACTTGAATTCGCAACTTTTGTTTCTAGTTTTCATACTCATAGGTTGACAATGGGATCTACATTCACTAAACCTTTTGCTTCATTTTTTGAAATGTTGATGCAAGAAGAAGGTAAGCTTCTTTCAATGGGTCTTCTCAAGCCTTCACACTCACAAAATTTGATGGTTGGTCAACCAAAAAGAATCAAGGAAACCTAACAACAAACAAAAGCAGTTCAAGAAGAATTCATAGAGACATCAAGCACAATCATCTTCTACAACAAAATTTTACTCCAACTCCTCCTTTTCAAAGGGGAATTTTAGAAAAAAGGAAAGACCAAATTGTAGCTACTACAAGAAACTTGGTCATGAGGAACATTCTTTTCATAAGAAGCAGATCGATGAGTTAAAACATCTTCTTAAAAAGAATAACATTAATATTCCTTCTTTTGTTGTTCAACAATCCTCTACTCCTTCCAAATCAGTAAAGGGAAAGTGCATCCACTTGTTGCTATTACTGATTCTTCAAAAGAGTGGATTCTTGAATTGGGCGCATCACATCATATGGGTTCTAGTAAAGAATATTTTTCTTTGTTGGATCCTTGTTCAGTGCCCCACATTCTCATTGGGGATGATTCTCCAACATAAGTAATTGGGAAGGGTTCAATTGATATTGGCAATGGTACATTTGAGGATTTCCTTTCCATGCCTAGTCTGTTAGCTAACCTTCTCTTTGTGGATATAAATTTCCTCAAAATCCCTTTGGGTTATTATTATTTTGCTAAGTCCAGCCTGCACTCCATATATTCTCGACCCCTTTTTGAAAAGCTTCGTCTACCGCCACCACATGTCTACTAGGCACTCTTCGTAGGAATTTCTTCCTTCGCTCTTCTTTTGACCCTCTCCATGCTTCCACATGTCAACACCGTGAGCACTTAAAAGCCACTTCCCATCGCTTCCCTACTAAGCCCCGTTTGTATGCCACGTAGCATCGGTCCACAAACACTTTTTGGCGGACCATATTGCCACGTGTCCTAACTGCCTTCTTAAGTGAGCGACACATGTCTGCATGATGTTCTGTTGGGACCATTTCCATCATGGAGGGGATGCATCTATTTCGAAAGTGACCACATTCCATGGCTTGAATCATTTTTTTTGCAACGACCAAGGGAAATCATTTCTCTGGGCATCATCGTTCATGATGTAGGAATCTTTTTTGTTATTGGCCTGCTAGGCGGTGGAATTTTTATCTATATATACTGCTTCTTCCTTTTGAAAATGAGTTTGAAAGATACCAAAAAAATTGTGAAAGACATCAGGCCTTTTTGTATTGTTTTAGATTATTGTATGAGACTCATAGACTATGCCATTGTTCAACCTTTCTATTTTCTTAAGCTATTTTACAAAACATTATACTATGTCATTACTGTACTGAGTTGTTTATTTGCAAAATTCTATAATTTCAATATAAGTTGTTGATTTAGACCATGTCTTTGACTCTTCTTTTCAATAGATGTATATGGAAATTATTTTATGTTATTAGATAAATCATTCATGTTTTCATCTTTGATTTCTGTTATTCTGGGACTTAGTAGATTGCTGAACAGGCCCTTAAATCGCATCTAAAAAATAGATTTAGCATACCTTACATCTAAATCTTGGTGCATCACCCTAGTTAGATCTTTATTTTTTATATTTGCTTCCTTTTCCCTTTCCAAAACCCCAAATATAGAAGAAGTTGACTTCTTAAAAAACCCGAAGATCACTTAGTTGGCGCAATTAGTCCCCCCATTAATTGAGTTTCCCATAAGGTTGTTACCTTGTCAAATTTTGACATCAACAATTTATTTTTCTAGCATGCCCGGTGGGAGTGCTTAAATGTACCTAAATCTAAAGTGGGTGTATGAATTGTCGACCTGTTACTAGATCCCAAACAACGAATAACCCTGGTTTGTTAGTGCCACCACTAGGAACAATACCAACTATAACCCATATAGTGAACGCTCCACCCCCTCCACTAGCCATGTTGTTAATCAGTAACATAAATTATGTGGCATGGGATGCAGGAAGTCCCCTTGTAGCACCGGTAGCACCTGTCATTTGGGCCCCTATCTTGGTCTCTTCTTTAAAAGCTATACCTAAATTTATCAGGGATGGCTTAAGAACACCATTCGAACATCTGTGAGATGTGGTGAACATGTGTTTGGTGCACAGATTTATCAACCAAAATATAGCACTAAGGTTGATCGCAACCTCTTTTAGGGGTAAAGCACTGGATTGGTACTACACTTTGCAAGCTAACACTATCAGTACCTGGGATCAACTCAAAGACCCTTTCTATAAAATATTCTCGAATGATGGAGATAGGTCTTTGCAATATCATCAGCTGTCAATCATAAAGTAAGCTCCATATGAAGCCATGACTGACTTTAACACTCGGTTCCATATAACTTGGCAGAGAATTCAAGCTGCTATCCACCCATCGACTAAGTTAGCATTCATGTTCTACTTGAAATTCATCAACTTCGACATCTCAATGATGATTTAGTCTCTTAGCGGAACCACTCTATCAGAGGCATACAACGTCACAGTCAAGGCAGAGAACAATATGATATATGCTGGGAAGTTACCACCTCAACCCATTATGCCTATATTCCATGAAATATCAGTTCCCACCCAGGAGATGTCATCTACTAGTGCACCTGCTCCTCCCCAATCTATGTACACATATCCAAGCGTGCCACAAAATATTGTTTCTACATCAGAAACTTTAAAGGATGAGATGAGGGATGCCAAAGAAATGTTGTGGACCATCACCAACAAAATAACTACCATCAAGCGGAATTAGTCTACGCCTTCAAAGCCAACCTACCAAAATTATCAAGGAAAACAATCTTCTTACTAGAAAAACCATTTCCAAGGAGGCTCATGCACAAATTCATAGGCTCAAAAAACTAATCAAATAGTGCCAGTACCTACTCCACTGCAAGGTGCTCACCCAAGCTTGAGTAAAGAGTTGACAGCAGGGCAAAACAATTTAGTCGATGACATCAACCCCTAGTGCTTCCCTTTTGGTGACGCACATATGCCCTGAAACTGCCCACATAAAAATCTAAAAAAAAGGGTGGTGGAACAGTATAGCCAAGGGGCGATGTCAAATTCTAGAGGTTATGTATATGCCTCTTAGCAAATGGAAAATGTGGTACTCATCGTGCAAATGCAAGGGATGTCCCTAGAGCAAGAAATGGATATTGATCTTGATCACGTGCTCTTCTCATGGATGGAAGAAGAGGTGGTGTTTTCCAACGATGCATCCACATCGAAAGCCCCGTAAGTGTAGTTCGATTACAACACTTTCTCAAAGAGGAGATTCACGGGTGAACCAGTCTTTTCCTGCAGCCTAAAAGTGCCTCCGACTAGATACCTAGTACCTCTGCAGTTGCACAACAATGTTAGTCGCAAAGGGAAATTGTTATAACCAGAGCTAAGGAGCAAAATCCCTCAATTCCGCTACTGTTCAATGTGGTGGAACAATTGAAAAAATCATCCGCTAATGTGTCCCTTTGGGATATCTTAGCTATTCTGGAGTAGAAGACCTTGCCGTAGAAGGCTCTCCAGGAAGATCCAATCATTGAGCCAACAAAGCAATCACTCAAGGGAAATCCCATTGATCCATCACCTCCTACCAAAGTTCTCACAAATAGCACAAAGGAAGCCTCTACCTAGGTTAGAGATAAGCTAAAACCAAAATCCTTTTTTCTAACTCTTATTGTGGGGAAGAAACTACTGCATAATTCCATGATTGACTCTAGCGCTAGCACCATAGTCATGCCCAAGCAGATAGTTGAAGCCTTAGGACTTAGCTATGAACCTTTAAAAATGGGGGTTATGTAGCTTGATGGGAATAAATTCAAAACCTTAGGTGTCATCAAAGACCTCCCCTTGAATTTATTCCCTTGCCCTAGCATCACAGTTCTACAAGATATTGTGATCATAGATATTCCCCCCATGTTCGACCTTTGCTTATCTCGGGAATTTACTTCAAAGATAGGTGGATATTTTTCTTTGAATTGGTCACACTTGATCCTCAAGACCAAGAATGGAGCTAAAGTGAAAATAATATCTGAACCTCTACATTCGGAACATGTGGCCAATGAAGCCATGATCAACTTTGAGGCTGCCCATACCTCTTTCACCAGAGAGGAAATATATTGCACCGAGCTACTAGAGAATGAAAAAGTGACTGAAGATTGGAGTGATCAAGAAGAGGTCCTCTTGAGCGAATACATAGACATTGATCCTTTTAGAAAATATCATACCACCGAGTTGGGGACTTATGTCATCTACGATGAAGATCGAGTGCTTTCGAAGGTCATGAAGGAACCTAAAAGTTGTCAAGCCTCAGAGCTATGGATGCTGCACTTTGATGGGGAAAGATGAAAATTTGGTGTAGGAGTCGGGATATGTTTGATATCCCCACACAATGAAAAGAAACTCTGGTCATTTCACTTCTAGTTCACTTGTTCAAACAATGAAGCTGAGTACAAAGGCCTAGTGTAAGGTCTAAGCCTTGCGGAGCGGATAGGAATCAAGCAAATAATGGTGTTTTAAGACTCTGAGCTGATAGTAAATCAAGTCTAAGGGCTCTCCACAGCTAAGAACATTTGCATTAGATCCTATAGACATAGAGGCTGGGACCTGATTGAGGGTTTCAAAGCCTCCAACATTTAGACAGTGCCTTGAGAACAAAATGTTGATGCAAATCACATGGCCACAATTGGATCTCAGTATGACCCTGCCTCCAACCTATTTCATAAAAAACACTCTGTGTGAGTAATAGTCTGACTGGTAATTCCAGATATTGATTAGAGCTGGAAAGTGTTCGAAAGTGATGAGCACATCGCCTCATTCATCCAACAATCGGGAGAGTTTGTCGAACAACTCTGACCAAAGATTGTCGAGGCCTATGATGGACAAATCATTCAACTAAAGTCCAACAAGCTTCTAAAGGGGCTGGTCACTCTTGAAAACCTATTCGATTGTGATGATGCAAGGAATGATAAGAGAAATTTTGTAGCAGACAAAAGTGACTAAGTGGACCTTCAGGTCAGAGATGGAAGAAAGATCAAAGTCGAGAAGGATGTTTCACATCACGATAAAGAAAGACTTATCAAATTCTGTGAGAAGTATGAAGGAGTAGTGGCCTAGTCATATGATGACCTCAAGGGATACAATCCCAAAATCATCCAACATACAATAGAGTGGATGGAAGGTGCAAAACCAGTCTGCCAAAAGCAGAGGCCAGTGAGTCATAAAATTGAGGCACTAATGGCACAAGAGCTGACAAAGCTAATTCAATCTCAGATCATCTTCTTGATCAAGCATAGCATATGGGTATCCAACCTGGTCCCAGTCCAAAAGAAGAATGGAGATATCCGCCTATGTGTCAACTTTTGGGACTAGACAGAGCATCCCTAAAGGACCACTACCTGTTGCCTTCCATGGAGTCTATTTTGCAAATAATAGCAGGATCAGAAATGTTTTCTCTGCTAGATGACTTCTCTGGGTACAACCAAATTCAAGTCAAATAAGAGGATCAACATAAAACAACATTCATTACCAAGTGGGGAACGTTTGCATATGCAAAAATTCCTTTTAGCCTCTCAAATGCGGGAGCCACTTTCCAACAGGTAATGGATATCACTTTCATCGAATTGATTAACAAGATTATCTTAATCTATTTGGATGATTTGATAGTATTCTCCAAGCATAAGGATGATCACTTTAATCACCTAGAAATGGTTTTCAAAGAATTCCAGGAGTTTGGGGTATCCTTGAACTTGAAAAAATGTGTCTTTAGAGTACCATAAGACAAATTATTGGGACATGTAGTGTCCAAAGAAGGAATTGCAATTGATCTTGAGCGGATAAAAGCAATCAGGGAACTTACCCTACCAGTCAATAAGAAAGGAGCCCAATATTTTTTGGGGAAGGTTAACTTTGTAAGCAAATTCATTTTTGACTTTGCAGGGCTAATTAGACCTATCACCCTGATGCTAAAAAATGATCAATTATTCAAATGCTCAAAGGAAGCTAGAGAAGCCTTTGAGAAGGTTAAGGATGCTATTTATTCAACTCTTGTGCTGGTTAATCTAGACCTATCAAAAGACTTTATACTATATATGTATTCAGTAGCAAGTCCAACATTGCTATTGTCTTAACTCAAAAAGATGATGAAGGAAAGGGAGATCATCCGATAGTATTTCACTCTCAGACCTTAAAGAATTATGAGAGGAACTACAACTTCATCGAAAGGCAAGTG
The DNA here is from genome assembly GCA_007258455.2 of Sequoia sempervirens. Classification (NCBI taxonomy): domain Eukaryota; kingdom Viridiplantae; phylum Streptophyta; class Pinopsida; order Cupressales; family Cupressaceae; genus Sequoia; species Sequoia sempervirens. The sequence continues at coordinate 15,287,171 of VDFB02109042.1, forward strand.
TTCACCATTGTTAAGGGACTCAAGAAGTTTTGACATCTTATATCTTGCAACAAGGTGGTTGTTTATGTTGTGCATTCCAGTGTGTGTGAGTACATCATGGAAGGAGAAATCACCCAAAAGAGGGTCAATTGGATCACTAAGATCCTTGAATATGACATTGAGGTCAGGCGTACAAAGACCATCTAAGGAAGAGGATTATGCGAATATTTGGCGCATGATGAAAAAATGGCAGCCGAAGAAGAGAAACCAGAGCTGGTTCTGACAAATGAATTCAAGTCTGAAGGTTGTTGGCTAGTGGATAGAGTGAGATTCATGTGCACTGGAAGATATCCGCCAGGCCTTCCATCTCAGAAGAAAAGATTCTACCTGTGCTGCCAAAAATTGGACCCACTGCTTGACATGAAATCAAATGGACTTAATGAGGCCCTAATCTAGTGTTGTGAGGCATTTTATGTGTCCACACTAGGTCTTGGACCCTTGCAAATCAAACAACATGCTTTTAATGACATCTTGTAAAGGTGTTGTAAAGTCTTGTAAAGGACTTTCATGCTTTTCTAGACTTAATTAACTTATTTCTCCCTAATTCAACATTATAAAACATATTTAATTACATTATTACATCAATCTATAAGGTTCTTAATGTAAACTTAACGAAAAAGTAGTGTTGTAATGTGTTTTACACATTCACATGGGCTCTTGTGCATTTCTAGGCTATGTGGACCTAATCTTAGTGTTGTAAAGTGCATTTAATTACACTTTCACATTGATTTATGTGTCCCAAGCCCTATTAAACATTTACATCATCACTAACATGTCCTAAATAACCCATATTGTGCATCTCAAGGCTTTAATCGATCAAACACCCGACAAGATAGCATTTTAAACCTTATTTCCTATTTGCTTAGCTTCATAGGTGTTGGAATGGCCCCAGTGGGACCCGTTCGCCAGGCATGGCAAATGAGTCCCATCCAGGTGAGTCCCATTCACCATGTGTGGCTAATCTAGTCCCCATTTTGAGCCTTGAGCGAGAAAAAGTGAAATTTAAAGTTTATTTTCACTTCATGTCAGCTTGTGATGTAGTATAACCGGGCACTAAATCACAATTGACTATAAATAAGTATTTTTACCCTCATTTTTACATCTTGTCTCTCATCTATCAATCTAACCACTTAATCCACATTCATTCTTCATTATTCATCCATCAATCTTTCACTTCAAGTCAAGTAAGTTGAGGTTTCTCCATTAGAAGTCATCAAGTTTATTTCCTAAAGAATTCAAGGGCTAAATCTTCATGTTATGTTGCATAATTTCAAGATAAAATCATCATGATAAGGTAATCACATCCATTTTTCATGCTTCATTCCTTTATTTCATCACTTTGGTTTAATTACCTAAACGGGTTTGACCAAGGCAAACCCCCATACCCTAACATTCAACATATCTCTCTTTTGTCTTGTTTGTATGTAGATTTAGGTCTCTTTAAGGCTTAGGAATCATTGGAGATCAAGTTATAAATTCACTCAAGTTATTTCTTCATCATTCAAATCAAAATATCAACAGAAGGACGTTTTCAAACCCGAATATGACAATTTTAGAAGTAGAGACTTGTAGGAGGCAGAAGTACAGATCTAACTCCACAGAGTCTTTCTCTGATTTTCTAGATTTTTGTAGGTGGAATGATTCTCCACCCATGGTGAATGAGTCCCACCTATAGGCCTGAAAATAGGTTTTGTCAGATTTCAACTCCTGACAGTCAGAAATAGTTTTTCGGAAGATTTTAGCAGAAGCATGACTAATTCGCCATACATGGCGAATGAGTCCCAATGGCCATTAAAAAAAGAGTTTCAGAGACATTCCAGAACCTTCTAGTGACTTCATTCTACCTCCAGGCGCACTCTATTCAACCCCATTAAATTATGTTTTCATTTATCTAAGTTTCTAGTTCATTGTTGCAATACACAATGTGTTTTTAAACAAGTCATAATTCTTAGACTTTATATGCATTTTTAATCAATTTCATGGTTTGGAAGCACTTAGATCACTCCATTTAGCTCATACAACATCACACACATCCTAATTTGAATGTGCATAAGCATTTTAGGAACCCAAATCTCTCTCTTTCTAGGTGGAAAACCCTAGGAAGAGAGCAAGCATTTTAGGTTCCCAAAATCTATGTCACATTTTGGTGAACCCGAAATTCTAAATACTTTTACATTATTATTTGGTGTATTTTCTCATAGATCTATCCTTGCATTCTTTTTGCATTAGGATTTGCATGCTAGACTTTAAAATTTGCATTAATAAAAAGTGCATTTAGGTTGCATTTTTTGCATCTAAATTTATTTAGATTTACTGAAATTCTGTATTTTTCATTTAGATTTGTGTATTGGCTCTCAGAATTCCTAAAATTCAGTCTGAAATTTTTGAAAAGTTTGAAAAAAGTCCATACTGGGACTTATTCACCACCTTGGGCGAATCAGTCCCTTTTGACCCCTAAAACAACACTTTCTAGAATTCAGAACCTTGTTTTTAGCCTTCTGTTTGGTGCCTTAATCTGTATATATCAGTTATTTGCATTTCTGTAGCATGCATTTCATGAAATTTAGCATTAATTAGCTCATTTCATGCATAGTTTCACTTTCAAGTTTGCATTCTCATCTTGTTATATCTCATAATCAATCAATTGTCACCTTTGAAATCTGAAACATTGTTCTTCATTTGCATATTTTCTTTCGCATTGTTACATTTTAAGGTTGAATATTAATCATTGCATCATGTTTTCATTACAAAATTCTATAGTTCTCATCTTGCATGTTCTCTTTTTAGATATCATTACATTTTGTAAGAAAAATTTGTTCAAGGCATATGAATTTGAGGTCCTTTCCCCTTTCTTTTTTTTCATCATAGATCCCTCTCCTAGTTCACCTTTGGTGGATAAGATTAGTTTAGTGAAAGAAACCTTGGATAATCATAACACTTACATTTGTTCTTCTCCTATTATCTCTCACACTTGTGAAGCAGATAATTTAGTGCTAGCATAACCAATTGATGAGAGTTGCGACCATAGAAGTTGTTTCTATCCTCTTACCTCTCCTATTAGACATGACACTACTAAAGAAGAGGACTTCACACTAAGTAATCATGATGATCCAACAATGTAACATGATGATGAGACCATAGATTCATCTCCCAACAATTCCGCTATTTGTGACAATGCTTTCATGAATGATCATAACAAACACATTTGTGAGGAGAATATGTTGATATTAAGAAACCAAATGATTGAGAGTTATAACCTTATTTCTCTCCTTCCTAATATTTCTAACAATTGGAAGGCTCTATTTGAACAAGAAGATCTAATCATTGACATCTATGCAAATCCTAGTTGTTCTCTCCTTCATGACTCCCCTATTTGTGATGAAGCTTTGACATGTGATGCCTCTCTTGATTGTCACCTTTCTCAAATCTCTCCCACTAGGGTACTTTAAACCAAGACAATGAGATTATGGACAACAATCAACTTTTTCCCTCTCCTAATATCTCTCCCATTAGTGAAGATGATAGTACAACATTACACGATCCAATCCATGAAAATCATGAGAATCTCATGTGGAAAAATATCATAAAACAACACAATTCAACCATTAATAACTCCCTTAGTTGTGATTAAATTCTTTTAGATGAACCAAACCTTAATTTTCATGAACATGGGGTTTGTTGTTATCCTACCAACTCTCCTAGGGAGGATATTATGATTCAATACAAAGATAATATCCCCTTCAAAGACAATGAAGAATCTCATTTGATAAGGGATGTTAACAATATTCAACCTAAACTTATCCTTTACCCACCTTCACATCTACTTCATCCTTCCAATATTCAACCTAAACTGACCCTTTACCCACCTTCACATCCGCTTCATCCTTCCAATAAACCTAATCTTACCCTTTACCCACCCTCACATCCCCTTCATCCCTCTAATGTATCCCAACAATCTAGTGATGATACTATTGCTCATACATATAACACACGAAATAACCCACAACCACCACAAATAATTCCACCATCATTAGCTTTTCCTAATCCACCTAGTGCTTCTCGTTATAACCCACCTATAAAGGAGTATGATCTTGTTGAACAATTAAAGAGTACTTTGGGATTTACTTCAAACATCGCCAAGTTACAACACCACTCTTCAAAATGCTTTACAACAAATAACAATCCCTTATAGATCAACTCCGAATGATGTGGCAGCTTTAATTCATAAAACGAATCACACTAATCTTGACATTACTTTTCATCAACATGAGCTCCCTTCTTTGGAGTTGCAAAAACAAAGTGAGTCTTTCATGATTATTTCTCAATACAAACAAACATGCATAAAAAGGACTCTTATCGACAATGGTTTTTCTCTTAATGTGTGTGGTGTGAGTCTCCTTGATCACTTAGAAGTCGATAGATCACAAATCATACCTTATTCTGTCTCTATTTGAGGATTTGATAATACAACAAAGAAACTGCTCAGTGTAATCACTTTTCCTATTACGGTTGGGGTGGTTACTTTGCAAACTCCTATTCATGTTATGCCTTATGATCTTTCATAAAACCTTCTTCTAGGCATACCATGGATTCATGAGATGAATACAATGCCTTCAACCCTTCACTGTATAATGAAATATGTCTATAACAATAAAATTTATCAACTTGAAGCTGATCTTGAGCCTGAAAGTTGCTTGAACCTTGAAAAAGGAGCTACAAGTCCTCTCACAATATTGATTCCAACATCCAACCTAGATCCTCTTGCAATTGAACATAATGATCAAGAATGGAAATCTAAATTCTTTGGTGATGATTGGGGATCCTTAGAATTCACACCATCACTTATGGGAAAATACATATTCTCACAAAAGACAAACAAACAACAAGAACAACCACCCATCACGACAACAAAAACTTTAGATAAATTTTTAAAAGCATTTGCCTCAACCACTTTAGACAACAACACACACTTCACAACAATCCCCAATGAACACAACAACAAATTACAACCTCTTGATTCTAAAACACTCCAAAAGCTTTATGGAAAAGGGTATGACTTCATGAAACAACTTGGGTATAATGGAAAAGGTTGTGGTGCTCAAGAACAAGGTATCCACAACCCTATAGAGCTTAACACACAACAAACAACTCATGGTCTTGGCTATTGTTGTTTAATAAAAATCAACAACCTTTCACTCAACACCAATACTATCATGCAAGACTCTTCCAAGACTCTTTCTTATTCACATAAATAACCTTACTTGCTACTCCTTGCCATGCAATAGTTGTAGGATAATTCCATTCTCACTATTGCATGCCTTGCATCCATTGCAAGGAGCAGCATACCACCATCCATTCTAGGCTCACCTTTGTCCTACACTCTGTGGCGGGCAAGGGGTCAGACAACCTTATCCCTTGTATGTCACTTTTCATTGTCTCTTTTGACTACTCACTAATTTTTAATGAACATACAAGAGCAAGCTTGATATGTGAACGACATGTCTTAAGATTGACTCGCATGTGACATACTTCCTTTCTTTGAATGACACAACTCAACTTCGAAACGTATGACTTGGCTTAGAGCTTTTCAAGTTAGCTCTCATGTCTTGCTTTCTTCCTCTTCTCTACTTTTAAGTAATTTCTCACAGAACAATGTGTAGCAATTCAATTAAAGTGGGGGGCACACATTAGCACAATTCATTTGCATTTATAGTGTAGCCTCGTTGTTTACATGATGTGTTTGTTACTTTGTGGATGACATTGGGTGTAATGTCCTTCATAAGCGCAATCTATCGTAGCATATTACTATTCTTTGATTGGTCCTCTCTTGGATACATTAGACACAATGTTCCCTAAGTGATGAACCTTACATAAATTGAACAAGACTCCTTTGAACAATCTTTCACATTACATTTTTTCATTTTACACTGTTGTATTTCTTGGCCACCTTGCATAACACAACTTGCATGCTTGTAGTGACGTACTGTTTAAAACTTAACATTTTAATTTCCATGTCCTTTGTGGCACCTTGATAAAGTTATCAAACAGGTATAGCTTTAGCATGATTGAGCGGGAAGCCCAACTAGTGACATGACTTTTCCCCATAGACACTTTACTGTTTGTTTATGAGTACATGCCAACTAGTGTATGATACTCTTTTCCTTTTCTTTTTATGTTTTGGGTATTCTCACCCCCCAGACGACCCAAAGTTCTGTGGCCCCAGAGTGAGTACATATTTTCCATCTCATTCCTTTTCTTCCTTTCCTTTTTATGATCTTGTATCTTGGGGGCTTGGCATACATGTGAATCTATCTTAAATGGCTACTTTAGTGTGAGGAAGCAAGTTTCTCTCACTAAAGTGGGGGCTAAATGTGTCATCGAAAATTGGACCCACTGCTTGACATGAAATTAAATGGACTTAATGAGGCCCTAATCTAGTGTTGTGAGGCATTTTATGTGTCCACACTAGGTCTTGGACCCTTGCAAATCAAACAACATGCTTTTAATGACGTCTTGTAAAGGTGTTGTAAAGTATTGTAAAGGACTTTCATGCTTTTCTAGACTTAATTAACTTATTTCTCCCTAATTCAACATTATAAACATATTTAATTACATTATTACATCAATCTATAAGGTTCTTAATGTAAACTTAATGACAAACTAGTGTTGTAATGTGTTTTACACATTCACATGGGTTCTTGTGCATTTCTAGGCTATGTGGACCTAATCTTAGTGTTGTAAAGTGCGTTTAATTACAATTTCACATTTATTTATGTGTCCCAAGCCCTATTCAACATTTACATCATCACTGAAATGTCCTAAATAACCCATATTGTGCATCTTGAGGCTTTAATTGATCAAACACCCGACGAGATAGCATTTTAAACCTTATTTCCTATCTCCTTAGCTTCATAGGTGTTGGAATGGACCCTGTAGGACCTGTTCACCGGGCATGGCGAATGAGTCCCATCCAGGTGGGACCCATTTTCCATGTGTGGTGAATGAGTCCTATTTGGCCCCCATTTTGACCCTTGAGCGAGAAAAAGTGAAATTTAAAGTTTATTTTCACTTCATGTCGGCCTGTGATGTAGTATAATCAGGTACTAAAGCACAATTAACTATAAATAAGTATTTTTACCCTCATTTTTACATCTTATCTCTCATCTATCAATCTAACCACTTAATCCACATTTATTCTTCATTATTCATCCATCAATCTTTCACTTCAAGTTAAGCAAGTTGAGGTTTCTCCATTAGAAGTCATCAAGTTAGCTTCCTAAAGCATTCAAGGGCTGAATCTTTGTGCTATGTTATATAATTTGAATATAAAATCATCATGATAATGTAATAACTTCCATTTTTCATGCTTCATTCCTTTATTTCATCACTTTGGTTTAATTACCTAAACGGGGTTTGACTAAGGCAAACCCCCATACCCTAACATTCAACATATCTCTCTTTTGTCTTGTTTGCATGCAGATTTAGGTCTCTTGAAGGCTTAGGAATCATTGGAGATAAAGTTATAAAGTCACTCAAGTCATTTCTTCACCATTCAATTCAAAATATCAACAAAAGGACATTTTCAGACCCGAATCTAACAATTTCAGAAGCAGAGACCTGTAGGAGGCAAATGTACAGATCTAACTCCATAGAGTCTTCCTCTAATTTTCCAAATTTCTGTAGGTGGACTGATTTTTCACCCATGGTGAATGATTCCCACTTGTAGACTTGAAAATAGGTTTTGTCATATTTCAACTCCTAACAGTCAGAAACATGTTTCCAAAAGATTTTAGTAGAAGTAGGACTAATTCATTGTGCATGGTGAATGAGTCCCAATGGCTATTAACAAAAGTTTTAGAGACATTCTAGAACCTTCTAGTGACTTCATTCTACCTCTAGGTGCACTCTGTTCAACCCCATTAAATTTTGTTTTCATTTATCTAAGTTTTTGTTGCAATACATAATGTGTTTTCAAACAAGTCATAATTCTTAGACTTTACATGCACGTTTAATCAATTTCATGGTTTGGAAGCACTTATATCACTCTATTTAGCTCATACAACATCACACACATCCTAATTTGAATGTGCATAAGCATTTTAGGAACCCAAATCTCTCTCTTTCTAGGTGGAAAACCCTAAGAAGAGAGCAAGCATTTTAGGTTCCCAAAATCTATGTCACACTACCGACTGCAGAACAATGGATACACACTAATTGAATAGGTCCTCTTCAAAAGGAACTTCAATGATGTTCTACTACGGTGTGTCACCACAGAGCTAGCGAAGAGAATTCTTGACACTTTTCACAGCAGTCCCACAGGTGGACACTTCTCTGTGAAAACCACCACCATAAAAATCATGTGCGTCAGATACTTCTGGCTTACGCTATTCAACGACTCATACTCCTTGGTAAAAGCTTGCAAAGAATGCCAATTCTTCATAGGAAGAAGAATTTTTTTTGTAATACCTCTCAATTTGATAGTGGTTGATGATCCATTCTCACAATGGGGCCTTGATTTTATCAGAATGATTAATCCCACCTCCACTGCTAGACATAAATAGATCCTCACGGCCATGGAATACTTCGCACTAGATGGACCAAGGCCATGCCCCTAAAGAATGTACGAAGGTGGAGATTGTGGAATTCCTTGAGGAACTGGTGACAAGGTTCGACCCACCAAAGACCATCATATCTGACAACGCCAAGGCTTTTCTAGGCTCTAAGGTATGTCAATTTGCACTCGTGCATGGCATATTCTTGAAAAATTCATCAAATTACTACCTGTAGGGGAGTGACCTGACTGAGTTGACTAACAAAATTTTTGTCTGACTCATTAAAAGAATAAGGTCAAAACATTAGAGGGAATAACATAAGAACCTTCGGGAAGTGCTCTAGGAAAACCACATAACTCCCAAGCAAGTCCTCAATAATTTGTTGTACAAGTTAATGTACGAAAAAGAAGCATTGTTTCCCATCTCCATGGAGATTCCTGCACTACAATTGCTCAAATCTTTGGAAGTTGAAGAAAATGGAGCCATGGAGGTTCGTTTGGCCAAGTTGCTGGAAGTACAGGAAAAAAGGAAAAGGGCCCTAAAAGCCATGATTAACCACCAACAGGTGGTTAAAAGATGGTTTGACAAAAAAGCCTCGGACTAGGGTCTAAAATGCAGGGACCTAGTATTAAAGTTCAATGAGAGGGCTGCGAAGTTTGACCAACATGGAAAATTTGACAATCTATGGGAAGGCCCTTTTAAAATAATTCAATGTAAGAAACACAACACATTTGAATTAGAAAACATGGAAAAGGAAGCATTGGGAATTCTGGTTAATGGAATCCACCTTAAATTGTTTAATTAAGCTTCATTATTATTCCGCTAGTGTAAATATGTGAGTATTGTAATTATTTTTCCTTCTTGTTTTTGTCAATCGACCTTTCAATAAATTCCACAATGCAAGGAAGCAAGAAAATAAATGAAACCCATTATTGTAAGAAGCATAGAGAAGTAACTTATAAAGCATGAAGTAGAAATGAAACCATATGTGTTGAAAATTAAAGAGAACCTATATTACAAAATTGCAAGAAGCAAAAGAGACAAGGATTTAATATAAGCTATATATCCATTATATATATACTTCGATAAATACATTTTCAAAATGGCTCTGACGCCATAATTTTAAAGAATATCTATATAAGTATGCAATTTCTTCATATATATATGTATATACGATAAAGGCCTTTTTTCAGGCATATATACAAAAAAATAGATTAAGAGCGATTTTCTTTGAAACGAAGAAAGAGGAGTGCATCTTAGGCAGGAGCATCATTACTAGCAGCAACATCTGGGACAACTTCATCGACAACATCAGCAGGAGCAACATGACCATGAACAATAGTAGCAACATCAATAAGAGCAATGGCGAGTGGTAGAGGGAACACTAGGTTCTTGAATTTGGTATACCAATCAACACCATAAAATAGTACCACATTGTAGCAATGAAGCAAGAAGTGGCAAGATCGAGTCACCCTTTGATGATGCTCTTCATGTGATAGTAGGAGGAACCCACTCAAGAACGGTACCCATGGCACTATTGCATCTTCTTCAATATGCTTACGAAGGTCACTCATCGTTGGAAGGCCCATACCACACACAACATTCATCACCACCTCTCCAAGGCCACCTAAGTAGCGCTTCAGAAATATTTCAAGCGTAAGGTGTAGGATCATTGGCTTGGGAACTTGGATATCAAGTAGAGATGTGACAAAATGAGAACAAATGTCAATATTTACTTTGTATTTATCTTCATATTCCACGCAATATCGGCCTAACACCCACTTCATAGCTATGATAGCCAGCGAAGGCTTGTTTTTCTTCATTCTTTTTAAGCGCCTATTGGAGATTTCACCTAGAAAAGCCATCTGAGACTTGTTGCAAACTAGCCTAATGGGAGTATTCATGATGCTAAGTCCTACTCAAACTGCCTAATGCAAACTCTACTCAACTGCCTAATACCAATTCTTCTCAATTGCTGTGTGATTTTTCTACTGTCTTAGGGCCTATTTATAGAAATATGCGAGGTATCCACATGCCATAATCATGATGCTAATCGAGTACCAACTTGAAAATCCCACCAGAGGCCAGCTTGAATTTCCCACTCAGTTGCATTTTCCGTGTACGAATTGTTGCGTGCAAAATTAATAAGAGGTAATTAAGTAGCGCAAATTGGTGGCATTCCCAAGTGATCATCCATACATTCTAGTGCTAATGTTTCTTGCTACAGGCACTTCTCAAATTCTAAGGAGGAACTTGTATCTTTTAAAGTATTCATTGCATCTTTGGCTTAATTATTCTTTTTTAGATATTAATTGCCAGAGCATGCGAAAGCTTAAACTGCCTTCAATCATAGACTCAATTTCCAAGGAAATCACTCTATAGGACATGATTATCAATTGTCATTATGAATTCTTGTCTTTTCAAAATAGCAAGAAATTCATTTCTCACGAGCAAAGGAGTTGGTAGTACATGCTGAATTAAATGCTAAAAGACAACCATTGTCTACTGCTACAAGAAAGAAATCGCTAAGTATTGCATGCAAAAGGCTAATATTGTAAAAGATTCTTGAGTACGCTATCCAGAGCAAATAGTTTTGAGAACAGATAAAGCCCAAGTGCATTGCAAAAAAATTGAACATCACAAAAATTTATAGTACCCTGAAATGGCTGAAAGTTCTTAGATGGAAGCATAGATTGAGGCAACCCAAAGCTTGTTTGACACCATGTGTGCAACACCCATGGCCAATATTTTTGGTGATACCTTTTTCGCTTCACCTATAATACCAAAGAAGCTAGAGTGGATTCACACGTGGGTCGTTGAAAAGTAAAAAACTTACAGGGACCAAAGCCAAATAAAGGAAGAATGGGATAACATTCATGATATCATCCTAAAAAAGAACCCTAGGAATCTTAGGGAGGCAGCCTTCGAGAGAATGAACAAGAATAGTGACCCAAATTCCTTGCTGCAGAAGCAATGGTTTAGCGGGCTTCCACAGTATATGGTCCCCTTTGTGCATTACTGCTTAGAACTAGTCAACAAGGGCATTAAGAATTTTAACCCAAGTACCAACACCATCGAGGGTTGGGGGCTAAGAGTTAATATCTGCCTAGAAGCTATCTGGAGCATGCTATGCATCCCTGAAAAATCTCCAAAGTAGACGAGATGGAGTCATTCACTCCAGCAAAGGGGGAGAAAATATGGAGAACCAGAGATTTTGCTCTAGATTTTTATAACAAAGAAACAAGAAGTTCCAGGGACAGCCATCAAAGGCACCATAGATTCTAGCAGCGCACAATGTTTTCCTCGCAGACCTACAGGGTGCCTTCTTAATGACGACCTTTGTTTGTGGCCTGGACACTGACAGGTATGTTCAGGGGTTTCAATTGGGTCTGGGGTTTCAGTTGCATAGGCAACATTCCTTTTTCTAGTATGACTTCACATAATTCATCGTTGGGGAGATGCTGAGCCAAATAAGGGAATACAAAACACAACAGAGCTTTAGATTTCCTTCTCTCCTTGCCCATATGTTTTTGCATCAGAACCCTGACTTCTTCAAAAAACATGTGAGGTTGGCTATGTTCGATGAAAAGGGAATAAGAAGGCCAGTTTTTGTATGGAATCCTCTCGTCTCCTCAACTTATGATTATTATGCATTCTTAGATTATTTCTTGACTCTGATTCTGTAAGACTTGAGCGAGGATGGCTGACTTTATTGGCTTTCTATCGACCAAACTGGGTATATGCAAAGTTTCACTCTAAAATGTGACTGGTTTTTCAAAGAATTTTCACACTCATTCGGGTGTGGGACTTTACTGGGGAACTATTTCAGCTTTCGACATGCATCACTGATCAGGTGTTGGCCTTGGAGATATTCTGATAGGTCTCAATTATTGACAATACCTTTTTGCAGAGGGAAGGCTAAAAAGAAAGGATTTTTCTTTTGCCCACTGAGCTTCAAAATGGTGGTAATGGCCAAGAAGCAGTCACATAAGCTGCTAGAGGCAAAGCTGGCTCATTTGGGGCTAGTATGGATTTGTGAAAAATGGTGGTATAATCCCGATAATGACTTGGGAGGCACAAACATCAAGATAATTCACAACCCCCGACCTTACTGGGAAAAGTGACAAAATCCACTGATGGATGAGGATGATCTATTGATTGACCTGGATCACATTCCCACAAAGGATAATAGGCTGCCATGGATCAAGTTCTATTTTCCTTTGGTGAAGTATGATGAAAAGTGCCAAATAGGGGCTACCCTTCACAATAATTTGATAAGAAGTCAAAACTGGAGCGAGGAAAGGTTTAAATATTTCTAGATTTACCACCAAGAGATCAAATGCCCTGATGCCCCTTATCAGGATGTAGAGGCAAATGATATATTTGATAAGTTGTGGAATGACGAGCATGAGGATACCGATGCAAGCGGTGATGAAGATATCGACCCAAATGAGGCTAGAATGTATATGGGGAAGGGAAAGGAGAAGGAAAAAGAAGTACAAATATCCTCAGCGCAACAAAAAGAAAAGGCGATGAAGTAGCCTAGCAAGGCTTCTTTAAATGTGCGGGTGAATATATCATGATCGGGAGCCTCGTTTACATGCACCTGGACCGCAAAAAGGTCTAGAACAACTTAGCTGCAATAGTTGGAGGCCATAGAGGTGGAAGATTCCCCACCAACCAAAAATCAACGCACAAATGCAACTTTAGGAGAGGGTTCGTAGGAGCCCGCAACAAGCCAGGAGCCCAAAATAAGTATGGAGCCAACAACGAGCTAGGGATCACAATCATTTGCACTGTAGGTAACTTTCACTCCCTCTTCTCTTGCTTCAGAATCTTTAGTTCCTCCTGCTATGTTTGTGACACCCCTAACTTCAAGTGTCAACCTTTATTTTTTCTCTTTTGCCGTAATGGTCGCGGGAGGTTTCTCCTAGTTCTCCTAGGTAGGACCATTTTCCTTTACTCCTCTATGGACCTTTCCACCTTTCATCAGAGCCCAATCCACATATGCTATTGGTTCATCTTTTTCCTTCGCGACTGCCATTGATACCCCTATTGCTACTACTGTATTGGGCCTGACCCAGTCCGCCCAACAGATGGAATCTGCCATGACTTCGCTACTGTCTCCCTTGAGCCCTCTTGCTGGTTCACAAACCAATCTTTGGAATATTCCTCCATTCTCCCTTCAGACAATCTCTCTTCCAAGGAAAAAATCACCCGAAACCACTACCCTTTCATTCCCTTTCGCTCTTCCTCTCGGTGCACCTTTCGCAGGAGAGCTCGTTAGGTCGCCAACACAATTTTTGTCAAAGGGTGATTAAAAAAAACAAGTGCAGGCTATCAAGATCCAAAAGAAAAAGACCAAAGATTCCAAAAAGCTGGATGAACCAAAGGTGTATACTATTTTCAATGAGGCTCAACAATTGCTGTATTTTGCAACCATGTATCCAACTGTCATCAAACCACAGGGAGAGATGTAGCCCGATGATTACAACCTCTATGCTATGGGGATTGATCTAAGCATAGCCCAACCGTAAGATAATGTTGAGCTCATGGAGGAGACACGACGAGTGGTGACCACCAACTTCCTCAAGTCCGATCGCTAGCTAAAGAAGAGAGAATAAGAGCTAAAAATTGTCAAGGAGAGAGTCAAGGTCCTGTTGGTGAAGGACAAGGTGAGGGATGCAAAACTTGTGCACTTGTCACAACAAGTGTAGATAGAGCAGGCTAAACTCCGGGAGGAACTTGCAAAGTTCCAATCCTATGACCCAACTTGGTCATCGAGCTACAACAAAAAAACTAAGAATATCAGGACCAGTTAGCTCGGGTAGAGCAGGAGATGCAACGAAAAAATGAGGAGTTTGAGCATCAACGCGCTTAATTAGAGCAAAAAATGTAGCAGAAGGACACAGACTTTGAGGATCGATAGGCTCAATTGGAGAATGAAGTACAGGAGATGAAGTCTTCCCTCGAAAGGGAATCAACAAACAAAAATCAACTCAAAGAAAACTGGCTTGCCAAATTGAGAAACCTGTAGGGACAAATTTCCACTGCAAACAAAAAGATTGTGGAACTCGCACAAGATTTTGATTCAAGGGATGTGGAGATCAGTTCTTTGAAGAATCTTCCCCAACCCCCTGCTACCCAGTCAGACCTCCTTTAAGCAACCTAGTGACTATATGTCTCATACTGGGAAAAGGTCAAGGCCTTTTGCTTGACTCTTCAACTGACACTCCAATTTATGGCGGAAGCAACAAGTATAGGCAGGGAAGTTCATGGAACTATTGAGCAGTTCCCATAATTCATCGTAGAGAAGGTTCCCAAGGCATAAAAATTGTTGGATAACCCATACACGGTGTTGAATGAGGACTTAGCGAGCACATGAATTTGGGACTGCAAGTCAGCTGCCAAAACAACAAAGGAGTTCATCAACTACTATACAACCATCCTCCATGCTAGCGAGTGTGCTT
The DNA here is from genome assembly GCA_007258455.2 of Sequoia sempervirens. NCBI lineage: Eukaryota > Viridiplantae > Streptophyta > Pinopsida > Cupressales > Cupressaceae > Sequoia > Sequoia sempervirens. Next base: position 15,302,232 of record VDFB02109042.1, read on the forward strand.
CCACACTAAGCCGAACTATGGATAGCATGCAAGCGAAGTTCTCCCAGCTAACTTAGAGGGGCTTACCCTCCCCATTTCTTTCTGACAACTCAATGGCCACTACAGAATAGATTGCAACAAAGATTGAAGAGAAGCAACAAGACACATTCACTTTTCAGCACTTCAGCCAACCCCCTACTATAGAGGATATCAAGGGAATTACCCATTTGATAGCGCGACTACTTTTCCAACTCGAGTCTGGGTCCACTATATCCATGACAATGCCATACAAAGAAATGATCGATCTGCATGGAGCGCAATAGAATCTGCATGACATATTGATGCCATTCGAGGTTGATTGGATGCCTTCGCAAACTGCTCTCTCCAAGCTCTAATTGCATCACCCAATGGACAAGGCTTTGGTCTTCGAACCAAATTTTTTTGGGTTCCTCGTTCCATAGGAAAAATGTCCCTAGTAGTTGCCAAAAGCTATGGATCTAAATTTCCTCAAGCTCCCTTCGGGTTATTATTATTTTGCTAAGTTCGACCCACGCTCCATATATTCCCGGCCCCTTTTTGAAAAGCTTCGTCTGTTGCCGCCACGTGTCTGCCAAGCGCTCTCCGTAGGAATTTATTCCTTCGCTCTTCTTTCAACCCCTACCATGCTTCCACATGTCAACATTGTGGGCACTTAAAAGTTGCTTCCCATCGCCTCCCTACCAGGCCTCATCTGCATGCCATGTACCATTGGTCCATGAACACTTTTTGGTGGACCCCACAATCAGTGTTGGTAGTGGAGATTGCCTCCAAGTGTCTTCACCATGGGGGATTTTCATCGCAAAGAGGAGGAATGAACAACGGGCCCCACCATATTGCCACGTGTCCTAACTGCCTTCTTAAGTGAGTGACACATGTCTAGACGATGTTATGTTGGGACCATTGCCATCATGGAGGGGATGCATTTGTTTCAAAAGTGACCACATTCTATGGCTCAAATCTTTTTTGTTGCAATGACCAAGGGAAATCATTGCTCTGGGCATCATCGTTCATGATGTAGGAATCTTTTTTGTTACTGGCCCGCCAGACGGTGGAATTTTTATCTATATATACTGCTTCTTCCTTCTGAAAACGAGTTTGGAAGATATAGAGAAAATTGTGAAAGACACCAGGCCTTTTTGTACTGTTTTAGATTATTGTATGAGACTAACAGACTGTGCCATTGTTTAGCCTTTCTATTTTCTTAAGCTATTTTACGAAACATTATACTGTATTGAGTTGTTTATTTGAAGAATTCTATAATTTTAATATAAGTTGTTGATTTAGACCATGTATTTGACTCTTCTTTTTAGTAAATGTATATGGAAATTATTTTATGTTATTGGATAAATCATTTAGGTTTTCATCTTTGATTTATGTTATTCTGGGACTTAGCAGATTGCTAAACGGGCCCTTAAATTGCATCCAAAAGATATATTTATTGTGCCTTACATCTAAATATTGGTGCATTGCCTTAGTTAGATCTTTATTTTTTTATATTGGCTTCTTTTTCCCTTTCTAAAACCCCAAATACAGAAGAAGCCAACTTTTTAAAAAACTCGGAGGTCACTTAATTTAGCGCAATTGGTCCTCCCATTAACTAAGTTTCCCATAAGGCTATTAACTTTTCAAATTTTTGCATCAACACTCTCTATCTACCAAATCACTTAGAATGGTAGAAAATTTGAATTCACTCTAGATTTTGTTAGCATCAGGAATCTTGAAGATAATGCACTCCTTGCAGTTGGTAAGGCCAATCATGAGTCTCACTTGTATGCTTTCTCTCATTTTTTACTTGATTCACATTCAACTGCATTGCTCACCCATTCAAATAATGTGAGCAAACTATTGCATGAGCGGTTTGGCCATCTCAACTACTGCTATCTTCAACAACTCAACAAAAAAAATATGGTCATGGGTCTTCCTCAATCATTTTTTCTAATGGTGTATGTTCGTGTTGTGCCTTGGGAAAACATCCCAAGGACAAGTTTGAAAAAGGGAAGGCTTGGAGAGCTTCAAAAGTCTTTGAGTTGGTTCATAGTGACTTGGCGGGTCCTTTTCCATCATTATCTTTCAGTAAGGCTCGTTATTTTCTCACCTTCATTGACAACTATTCCAGATATACATGGGTCTAATTTCTTCAACAAAAATTTGAAGTCTTTGAAGTGTGTCAGAATTCTCCACATTGAAAATGGTAGAGAATATGTGAACCATCAATTTCAGCAATTTGTACTTATGAAGGGATTGATCTTCAACATACTGTTGCCTACACACCACAACAAAATGGTGTAGTTGAGAGGAAAAATAGGTCCTTGAAAGAGATGGCTGGTTGCATGATCCACGCTCACTCCCTTACACCTACATATTAGGCTGAAGCTATCAACTGTGTTGCTCACATTCAAAATAGAGTTCCACATAAGGCATTAAAGGGCATTACTCCCTTTGAAGCTTGGTGTGGTAGGAAACCTGTTGTGGGGAACTTTAGAGTTTTTGGCTCCTTAGCATGGGCAGATATTCCTTCAGAGAAGCACAAGTCCTTGGAACCTCAGAGTCATCCTTACATCTTTGTTGGTTACCTCGATGGTGTCAAAGGATATCGACTGATGGATCCTACAACACATGAGTTCTTCATTAAGCACAGTGTGCATTTTGAAGAAAGCTCTTCTAGCTCATCCTCTACTCTTCCTTCCTCCATAATGGATTTAGATGATTCTGACATTGAAGATATTCCTCAAGCTTCCTTTAGTTGTTGAGTTGATCATGATATTTCATATTCCTCTTCAGAGAGTTTGGAATCTCCTCCTCCATCCCCTACCATGCGTCGTTGGGCTCGTTAAATACTTGAGTTTGCAAGCGATCTTATTGGGGATCCTTCAAATATAAGGACTCAGTCACAACATCATGACATTCCACATTCCTACATTGCCATAACTTCAAATCCACAATAATTTCATGAAGCTTCTGGTATTAATGAGCGGGATTCTGCAATGGAAGAAGAGTACAACTCTTTAATGTAGAACAAAACATGGGACCTTGTTCCACTTCCTAAGGGAATAAAACTAGTTCGGTGTAAGTAGATCTATCGAACTAAATTTGTAGTGGATGGCTTAGTTGACAAGTATAAATCATGACTTGTGGCCAAAGGTTTCTCTAAAGTACTAGGTATTGACTACACTGAGACCTTTGCACTTGTCACCAAAATGAACTCCATTCACTTGATGCTTGCTATTTTCTGCAACTCATGGTTGGGTTGTACATCAGATGGATATGAAGAGTGCATTTCTTCACATAGATCTACATGAAGAAATTTACATGAGGCAACCACAAGGATTCATTCAAGATTCTTCATTGGTTTGTAAATGAAGGAAGTCTCTATATGGCCTCAAACAAGCTCCATGAGCTTGGTATGCAAAATGGACTCCTTTCTTCTTTCCATTGGGTTCTCTAGATGCCACTCCGATCTAAATGTCTACATCTTGCAAAAGGAGGATGCTCTTCTCTTCTTGGCTCTCTATGTTGATGACTTCATTGTCACTGGGAGCACTTCATCCATCATATTGAATGTTAAGACTGCTTTGCATGACATATTTTCTATGACCGACTTGGGTCTCTTGCACTACTTTCTCAGGATCGAGATCACACAGGCCTCTTCTAGGATCTTGCTTGCATAACCCAAGTATGCTCTTGATCTTTTATCATGTTTTCATATGGTTGATTGTAAGCTTGCATCAACTACCTTTCTATTAGGAGTTAAGCTTGAGGCCAAATGTTTCACACCACTAACTGAAGCTACTTTGTATCATCAACTTTTTGGTAGCCTCATCTACTTGAATCATATTCGCCTCAACATTTCCTTTGTAGTTGGCATTATTTCACGCTTCAGGAAAAAACCACATGAGCTTCATTGGAAAGCTACCAAATGCATCTTGCACTACATCCAAGGCACTCATTAGTATGGGATTCACTACATAGCAGGAACAAGTTCAAACTTACTTGGATACGTGGATTCTAATTGGGCTAGTGATATTGATGATCGTAAGTCCACCTATGGCTATAGTTTTCACTATGGTTCTGGTCCCATTTGTTGGCAGAGCAAGAAGTAGCATGCCATTGCTCTTTCTTCAATTAAGGCTTAGTATCGAGGAGCTGTCGATGCTACCATTGAGGCTATTTGGCTTTAGAATATCCTCACTGAACTTGGTATCACCTTTCAGAAGCCATCGATCATCTATTGTGAGAACCAAAGTGCCATCTAGATCTTGAAGAACCCAGTCTATCATCAACGCACCAAACACATCAAGATCCATATGCATTTTCTTCAGGAGCTAATTCAGGAGTAGGTCATTAACTTGCGATACTATCCTACAACATATCAAGTTGCAGATATATTCACCAAACCCTTCACTAAGAGCAAGTATGTTCATCTTTGTTCTCTCTTGGGGGTAAGGGAAATATGTTTTTGGGGGGTCACTTAGACCTTCATCATTCACCCTCTCATGGGTAGGAGTTTTTTTCCACTGGGTTTTCTCCTTCTTTATCATTGAGAGGTTATTATGTACATGGGTACCTCATCAGGCCTAGTAGTCGGGACCCATATTTGCTTCTTTGCATTTTATACTTCTCCTTGAGTTTCACTTAAGGAGGAGTGTTAGTGTGAAAGGATTATTTTATCTAACTAGTTCATTCTTAGCTAGTTCTCCACTAATGTCCTCTTCACACTAGCTTAAATTTACATAGGGATAAGGTGGTTGAGCCTTTAATGACATGAATTGTCACACCTTAGAGGACACCAATACTTTTCATAATCTAGTTGCATCTATCTCTCCCCTTGGCCTATATAACCAAGGCATTTCCTTTGTAATCTCAATTCTCAAGCTAAATATAGATTTTCATTCTTGAGAGGAATACAGTTTATTCCTTCTTATATTTCTGGTTTTGCTTTCCTTTAGTCATTAGATTCTTGAGTAAGCTAGTTAGCAATTCTCATAATGAGAATTTTTGGATATTATGCATGTCTATATCTCTTGATCTCCTTTTTCACATTGAATCTTGCACTACACCCGATCAAATTTGGACTCAATTGGAGTTCTTGTTTGGGAAGCAAGATACCTTAAGAGGATTTTAGTTGGAGTGAACTCTGTAGTTTGAATCCTACATATTTTGATAACATCATGGAATTATTCACCAAATTCGAGTCTCTCAAGTTGTAATTGACATAGTGTGGTATTTAGAAACAAGACTCGCAAATGATTCTCTCCATCCTTAAAAAGCTTGGTCCTGACTATTTAATTTTTATTTCCACCTTATATGCTATTGATATGCACTTGGTACTAGATTTACTATACCTCCACTTGATGATCTTGCTACATCACTCACTAGGGAGCAAGAAAAGTTGGTACAAATGGGCACATTTAAGTCTTCCAAACCTTAGGCTATTATTGCAATACAAGGCATAGAAAACTAGAAGACTTCAAATAGAAAAGGTAAGAAACAAAAACAAAAGGATTCTAAGAACAATGAGAAATCAAAGGAATTGCACTCACATGATACCTTTGAGTTCTCTTATTCCTCTTCTAAGAGGGAATCATCTAAGGAGAGACCAAAATGTGCATATTGCAAAAAATTAGGACATGATGAGCATCATTGTTATGCAAAGAAAATTGATGAGTTGAAACACCTTCTATAGAAGAATCATATTCAATTGCCTTCATATATGACATATAGTACATCCTCTTCTTCCACACCATTACCTACATAATCTGGGTCACGTATTGTGGAAAGAATAACATATAAGATGAAATTTAACACTCTTTGTATCCACTAGTATTTAGTCTAGTTGATGGATTCTTAATTTAGAAGATTCATATCATATGGATTCATCTCTAGGCATGTTCTCTTCATATGAGCCTTATATTTCACCACACATATTGATGGGGAACAAAACTTATATAAGTGTTTGTGACAAAGGTTTTATTGATATTGATAATGCTACATTTCATAATATCCTTTGTGTCCCTTCATTATCATCCAATCTACTTTCCATCTATTGAATTGCACACATTGGGGTAGGGAAGATAGTAGAGTTCACACCTGATTCAATGCTTATCAAAGACTTGCACAGTAGAGATATTCATATTGTTTGGACGGTTGATTATGCATCTTGATTATATGTCTTCTCATATTTTGATCCAAACAAGTCTACAACACCATTGATTGGTTTGCACTCTCATGCATCTAGAGTGGATCAAATAACCGAGGAGTAGTTTGGTCACTTGAACTCACGTGTACTTCCATCATCCACCTCATTTCATGAGACTTGTGTTGATCTTCCACCTCCTGCATCAATTTAGTTCAACAAGATGTTTCTAGTCTTTTAGTTTCATATTTGTAGGATGATTTCTTGCTAGAAATTGTAGAGTTATTTGTTGAGTCTCACATTGCAGAGTTTTTTTGTTGAGTCTCACATTGTAGATATTGGGGAAATGATTGAGGATATTTAATTCATCTTTGATGATAGCTACAATCCAACTATCATCACTTCATCATTGGCTTTAGAGGTTGTTTTACAAGGATTTTCATAGTTGGTTGGATTTGCTTCATCTTTTTTGGAACCTTTTGATTCATAAATGTTCACACTTGAGAATTTTTTTGAGGCATTCATCTTGAGACCTCTTCTCTTGAGATAATTTCTTTTACATTCACCATTGGATTTTTTTCTTCATAAGGGGAGGAACAATGTTTATCAATTTTGGATCATCTTCAACATTATTCTTTGAGCATTCACTTTTGGCAGAAGAGCTACTTTATTATTGGGGGATTCATCATCTCTTCTTTTCTCTCCTTTGGGGGGATCTTGATTGTACTTATATGACTAAAACAGTACTTGAGGGGACATGTTAAGTCCTACATTCTTTTATCACATGTACACTTATATTTATTTTGTTATCTCTTTTGGAGAGGATTTTTTTCCCACGAGATTTTATCCTTTTCTTTTATTATGAGAGTTTTGTTTGTTTATACATTAGTAGCTCATTAGGCCTTCTAGGTGAGACCCATCCATGTATCCATCATTGCATTCATCGTTAGGTTTTTAGCTTCTCCCTAAGTTGAACTTAAGGGGGGGTGTTGGAGTAAGCAGGAAAATCACCTTGTAGACACCTAAATTTGGACACTTACATTGGTCCAAATTTATCCCCTTTCATCTAAATATTCTTTTATTTGCATTAATTAAGTAATATTATGATTATTTAATTAATACCCTTAATTCTGCCAAATCCGTAAGGTATTTAGTTAATAATTAAATACCTTATCTCTTTAATCCTCCTTTTCATCAAATGAATTAAATAAATATGACATTTATTTAATTCCTCACATGTCACATCTTTTTTTTAATCCTAACCCACCTCCTAATCTCATCATTAGAGATGTGCACATGCGTAATCCTTGATTATGATGTGTCACATCCTCCAACTTTTGCAAGTTGGCTTCTAATCTTCCTTAACCACTAATTATCTTCTAATTACTAATTAGCTAAGCTTAATCAGTACCTTGGTCAACTCTCCCCATCCCCCAAGGAATTTTTAATTCATTTTTATTCATCCAAGACTCCTCTCTTCCCCATGTGAATTTTTAACTCACATTTATTCCTCCAAGGAATCTTCTCTTCCCCGTGCAAATCTTCTAAAATCTTTGACTTGTCACATCACTCACATGTGGCAAATTCCCACCTTTTTGGGAACCTTTTCTTATCCACTAGATTCTCCCAATCATTGTGAATTTAAAATTCACTTTTATTCTCCCAAAGATTTCCCCTTCCCCATGTGATCATTGAGAGGTCACATCAAGGTACTTATAAGTACCTTCCCATCACATGTCATTTTCCACCTCATATGTACCTCTTTACACCTCATCACATCCTTGACCACTTCACCCTCCACATGTTAAGATGTGAGGGCTTGTGAGTCCTCAACTCACCATAGCCCTTCATCTTGGCCTTGGTGGCTTAATCTCAACTGTTGAATTCTCTAGAGAATTCAAATTCTTCCATAAATACCCCCCTCTTTTAATGCATTTTAGAAAACTTAGCCATTTTCACCCTTATGCTACCAAATTTCCCACTCAATTTTCAAGCATTATCTTAGCCATTTAGCCATTAACATTTGTATTGCATTTTTCCATTGTAGCTTCATCAAAACATCACATTGTTCATCTTGCATCTAGCCATCCAAGGAGCATACAAGCATACAACATCAATGGCCAACCAAGGGATTTCAACAACACAAAGGTATAATCATTTGCTATCTTTTCTTATCTTATTTCCTTGTGTTATCATTCCTTAGGCTAATCTTTTAGGTGTCCCTTGTGTTTTCCTTAATTGCATAATAGTTGTTTTGCATGTTTAGGATAGGGTAAACATTTAGGATCACACACCTAATAATTAATTAATTGTTAGACACCTTTTACTTTAGGCATTTAAGCTAAACTTAGGAAATATTTTATTATTATTAGATTGAGCTATTTTTAGGTCATGTTGTCTCATTGCATCCATCCAATAATCTAAGAGTGGAAATTACATAAACACTAATGATTATCTAATTTTTCATTCCATCACTACATTTATCCATTCATAGAACCATATAATACACACGAAAGATCACAACATCAAATATAAAATCCATGAACTTACGAAAAATCATTCAATACAATCACTCATCTTCCACCACTCAATAATATAGAATACATAACAATACAAGTAAATCATACAATACAATAAATACAACAAAGGAATTGACATAGAACATAAATAATACACATCCACAATGTATAGACACAAAGTCCAAGAAATCCATCTAGATGCAACTCTTAATTGTGTAGTGTGCCTAAGTACCACTACTTTACAAAATATAACATAGAATAGATAAAAACATAAAATTTGATAAAAACTTGTATTCAATATTTTTAAACTATATATACAAAAATAAGAAATACCATATCATTGTTAAATATATATGATTAAACTAAGACAAGTTGGTACTTTTTAGTAGAACTAATTCACAAACAATCCACATTAATTATTTATCCAAAATAAATGATTTCTAAAGTTTTTAATGAAATACATCTTACCTCAAAATTGTAGAAATTTTAAAAACAATATAAAGATGGATCCGAAAATTCAGTAATTATAAAAAATCTTCAATTCTTTCACAAAAGCACTTTCAAAAATCTTCAACATTCAAACTTGTTTTCTTCTTTCTCTAAATTTACATAATAAAAATTGATAACCCTAAAAGGAAAAATAAACTAATTTTTTTCGTAATTTAAAAAACTTCCTTTTTCCTTCTCAAAACCTAAATTAGAGTTTAAAAAATAAAATATAATACAATATGAGATTCTTTAAAAAAAAGATAATATAAAAAATAGCCTTTTTCTTTTTTTTATGCATATTCTTTTGTAAAGCAATAATATAATATTATTATTATTTTTCAATTCATCCCAATAAGAGAGTTTACTTTTGAACTAACATTAGAAACTATCCTTTCTAATTCACCAATAAGATGGATATAATTTAAATAAATAATCAATCTTATTTATTTTCTAAAGAAATTAATTACTACAGTCAATAAATAAATTAATAATATTATACACTAATAACTAATCTAATGATTACACCATCAAGGATTTAAATCAAACAATGGCAATCTATATGTATACATCAACACGAAGAATTTAGAATATAATCTTTCTAAAATAATATCATTTAAAGGATTTTCATCAAAGAAAATAAAAGAATATTTAAAAAAATCTCAATCAACTCAATAATATTTCATCACAAGCAATGTAAAACTCAAGGAATCAATCAAATGATCATGGCTTTCTTCAATAAAAATTTGTAAAATTTAACCATCAAATTGAATAAAAGAGATTTTAAACACTTCAACTCTTAGTCCATTCAAGACTTGTTCATCAAATAATAAACACAACTAATCAATATTAAATTTATATACCCAAAATTCAACTACTCTTCCAAGGAATCACCAATCAAATTGATAAATAACAAAGATTCAATAATCTCGAGTTCAATTTTTTATCTTGAAAAATGATAACTAGCATAATTTTTAACAATGATAATGATTATCTATTGATCACCAATCAATGTATTGGAACAATAAACATATCACCTCACGAAACTCAATAATAAACATATCGCGAACCAAGAAATTTTGATGCAACAATGAATACATCTTCAACAAAGAGAATAAGCCTTCCACTATATAAATTATTCACAACACAAATATACCTATCAAATAAGAAGAACAACACACAAGGATCCTAAATCCTCAACCAACCATCCACAAGGATGTCTCATTCCCAAAAGGAATCATACTTACACCAAGTTAATGAATAATAAAATATTTTCTAAACATAACATGATAACTTACCTCAAGGTTTCATTAATTAACAAAGTTAAATTACACAAGAAGCTCAAGCAAAGAATAAAATAACATAGAAAATTGTTATATAAGGATTCTAATCAATAACTATCAACAAAAAAATTTCTATCCATAATATACATAAATAAAATTCACACTATCAAAAAGTGCTCCTTCATAAAATCACAAAATATTTCACCCAAGCGCACATGCACCATCATTACATCATGCATAACTCATAAGAATTTAGCCAAAATCCATACATGAAAATAGACAAGAAAGTCATTAAAAATTATTATCCAACAAAACATACACCCCACAATGCATTCTTTAAACCATCATCCCATGGAGTCACATGCATGCTTCAAACAAAGAATGATACACAATAATGCATAAATCAAGTAAGGACAAAAAATTTCCTTTCTAACTTAGATTAATTTAATGTTAGCCATTTGTTAAATTTCACCCACTAGTGTCAGCTAGGCCCAAAATTTTCAAGTTCCCATTGAATCACTAATTCATCCTTGAACTCTAAAGTTCTTCCTTGACATTGGAAAATATAAGCCAAAAGACGTTTAATAATCACTTCCATTCTTGCCAAAAGTTATATAACTTTGACTAGGAATACAATTTCCACTCAAGCTTTCCCCCTTAGGGAATCACTTATACCATGATAAATACTAACACTTTTCTACATGTCTTTCACCAAAGACACATAAAATTGATCCAATTTTTCATCCCATAAAACTAAATACTTAACTATTCATAAAAACCAATAGTGTGGTTAGCTCTTTTTCTATGACCACTCTCAACTGTTTATCACTATAATTTTTTTTTGGTCGGTAATAAGAGTTTTATATTGCTTTAATAGGAAAATTTACATCTTCAGTCTAAATTTCACCACATCCAAAAAACTAGCTACTGTAAATCTAGTTTAACATCTTAACATGCATGGTTACATCAATCCCCTGTTCTTCTACCTCTAAAAGTCTAGAAACTATTACCGAAATTACCCCACCTATCTTCATCTAACCCCAAAATGACTAAACAGACCCTTTACATCACTTCTTCTTTACTTCTTGATTCAAAATATTAAAATAGACATTAAAAAACATAACAAAAAGGACTTAAAGTCTGACTCCATCATCTACTTGGTTCCATCATTGCACTGCTCATCTCCATCACCTTCCGCTTCCTCTGGCGTTTCCCCTTTGTCCTTGTCTTGCATTTTATTCTCTTTGCGTTTCTCTTTGCAACCTCCAGCTCCGCCTTCGCCCGGGCTATCACCTCCTCCACTTCCATGAGCTTGATGAAGAGCTTTAACGCCTGCCAACCCAAACAAGCTTCCTCTCTGCACCGTGACTTGAACCTCCCTTCTGGCCATCAGATGAAATACATGTATCCATTCGCTCCAAATAGTTCTGCCAACTCCTCATCCACTATTCCCTCACTAACATCTATCCCGACCCCTGGAACTAACCATTCCATAATTGATTCCATGCCGACTAGGAAATCGCCATGAACAATTTTGTTCATCACTTTTCGAACCATCTCAATTTGCTCGCCCAAATCTAACCCCCAAGATGCTATCAATGCATAGACGTCCATGTTTGTCCTATAGCGGTACCTCAAGATTCCAAAATCCCTACCCAAAATCATCCTCACACATTGCCTTAACCTACCATCCTCCACTAGGAAAAGACCCATTAAATGCTTATCCGAAGCATCGCCGTAGAAGGGTCTTAGTTGCCTTTGGGAACGAAAAGTAAAATTAGCCTCCATTGCTTATCAGAGCCACCTCCACCACTTTTCTGCTACTGCAATTCCTACCCACTCAAAACTCCAAACTTGACAATAACGATACCTGCTTCAATCCGCGAATAAAAAAATTCTAAATGCATTCATTTCACATTTAATTCTTTGAGTACTAGAGAACCACCAATCTCCAAATACACGAGCTCTCTTGTCATTTCAAATTGTCTCAAAAATCCTACATCCCTGCCCATTAAATGTGTAGTACTCATCAGATGCCACCATTTAAACCTCCAAATTTACCTCTCCAAGATCTTCTAGCGCTAAAACTTCGCTATCCTTAAACGTTAAGGCCAATTTAGATAAGGTGTCGGTGTCCATGTTCCCCCCTCTTCTAATATGACTAACACAAAAATATTCACAAGTTTCTAACTCCTCTCTGATCCTTTCTATTGTATTTTGGAGGTGCCAAGCACCAATGGCTCCCTTCATCACTGCTTTAATTATTATTAACGAATCACCTTCCAGATGAACCTTCGTTGCTCCTAGTTGTTTTCCACATTTGATTGCTAGTAAAGCTACTACTGCTTATTCGTGCCTTCCAATAATTTCTTTGCCCCTAATACTAAAGCATCGCCCTTCAAATCCTGGATTATAAACCCTGCACCTGATGGGATAGGGTTCCCCTTGGAGGCTCCATCAAAGTTAATTTTCCACTAGCCTTCTTGAGGTCTTTCCCAAAACACTTTCTCAGGATCACCAACAGTTGGATTCACCCAACCCAACCCCTTAATGAGCTTGAAACAAATGCCCGACCACTGCTCCTGGATTCACTTATCCTTTGTGGTAAAAGGGATACATGGATTAAAATGTTGTGACACCGCTGAGCCTACCACTTCCTCAATGCCATGGTTTATCCTCCATTGTAGTCTTTCAAGGGTCTCTGCCTTATCTAAGAAGATTATTTTGTTTCGTTCTTTCCATAATTCCCACACAACCAAAGATGGACTGATTGTCTAGATGAAAGAGAAGACTTTCTTTTTTCTACTATTTGGCTAGCCTTCAAAAAGATGCTTTAGCGTTGCAGGCGTTAGACTTTTCCATCCCAATTCCCTTCTTAACATCTACCAACATTCCATTGCTGAATGGAAATGTAGGAGTAAATGGTCGCAAGTTTCCTCTGCCCCTGCACACATTACACACTTGGTCGACCCACAAAAACCCAGTCATTTCCTATGTTCTTCTCTTAGAATGTGACCCCAAGCTGCTAGCCAAGCAAAAGCACCCGCTTTGGGCAAGCATTTTTTCCCCTAGAATAAACTAGTTGGCCAATTCTCCAGCCCCGCTTCTATGTCTAGAAACTAATAGCCTATTTTCACTAAATACCTGCCATCCACTGATCCACACCAAACCACCTTATCTTCCTTGTTAGATTTTAAAAATTTTCTTGTATCAAAAATTCTCTGCAGAAGTTCCCTTTGGAAGTCCATTAGCTCCACATTTTGGAGAGATTTCCACTCTCAATCGCCCCCTGACACATCCCCTCTAAAATCCAAGTAATTGCAGACCTTATCCCCCTAATTTTGAGTAAACCACTACCTCAATTCCTGTAATTCTACATTCTCCTTCAAAGCTGGGAAACCCTCCCATGAGTCCTCCCAAAACTTTTCTTTCATTCCATTGCCAATCTGCCAAGTGATGTGATCTACTATAACTGACCGACAAGAGATCACAAAATTCTAGATTGCTGAGCCTGTGGGGGGGTTCCTCATAGTAAATATTCTACTATTCTCCATCGAGTCCAGATATTTCGCTTTTAAAATTCAAACCCATCATTGAGATGGATGTGTATAAATATTCCAAACTAGTCTCGCTCCCAAAGCCTCATTCAAAATGCTCCAATCCCTAAGCCCAGCTCCACCTTTCCCCTTAGCCAAATAGATTTTCTCCCATGCATGCAAGGGGATTTTATCCTACTCAGAAGCTCCATTCCAAAAAAATTTCCTCATTCTTTGACCCACCACCTTGATTATCTTCTTAGGAATTCTCAGACACATCATAGAAAAAATAGGAATGGCTGAGATAACTGGTTTTAACATCAGAATTCTTCCAGCTGAGGGTAGCCACCTGCTTTTCCATCCATCCATTTGCTTTAGGCAGTGATCAACCAAGTCCTTCCATATGTTCAGTTTGCTTGCACCCCCACAAAGAGGAATGCCTAAGTATCTTCCTAGAAGGGATCCCGACTTCATTCCCAAAATAGAGAAAATTTCCTTTTGTTTTTGACAAGTATTGAAAAAGAAGATTTCAGACTTTCTCCAATTAATGCACTATCTCGAAGCTTTACTATATCTATCTAGAGTACTTTTCATCATTCATGCTTCCCTAAATGAGGCATCACCCATGAGCAGAGTGTCATCTGCAAATTGCAAATGTGACAAAGGATCCACCCCTTCGGTCACCCTAACACCTTTCCATCCTACTTCCAGTCACTTCCTAGAGATTAATCTGCCCAACACCTCTGCCATTATTATGAAAAGGAAGGGAGAGATAGGATCTCCCTATCTAAATCCCTTTTATGAGGAAAAAAAACCCTGTGGACTACCATTCAGAAGGACTGAGAACCGAGGGGAATTTATATAGCTTGCTACCCATCTGATCCAAACCTCATTGAAGCCAAACCTTTCGAGCACTTTTAAAAGAAAAGCCCTGTTCACCTCATCGTAAGACTTCCTAATATCTAGCTTAAGCAAAAAAAATTCCATTCTTGCTACCCTAATAGAATGAATTACTTCATGGGCTACAATGATACATTCATATATAGATTAATTTGGAAAGAATCCACTTTGCTCCTGGGATATCACCACCTCAAGAACATCCTTTAACGTATTCACCATCACTTTCGATATAACCTTATACACCATATTACAAAGAGCAATCAGTCTGAAATCATCAAAAGATAGAACCTCATCTCTCTTTGGAACAAAAGCAATGAAAGTGTTATTAAAGTCTTTCAGAATAAAATCTCCCCATCTTGATTCCTCAACTACTTCCCACAGTTCATGTGCTAGGACATCCCACAATTTTTGAAAGAAAAGTGGAGGGAATCTGTCCGGTCCAGGTGCTTTGTCACCACTGATACTGAACAAAGCTACTCTAACTTCTTCCAGAGTGACTTCTTTTATAAGCGTTGCATTTTAAGCCTCTATCACACATTTTGGAATAACCTCCAGTACTTCATTTTCCGAGAAACATCGACTTGATTATGACTAAAGGCTTAAGAGAAATACCTCATTGCTTCCTTAAAAATGGCCTCCTTTTCTGTGAGCATCATTCCTTGCTTATCTTGAATCAAATAAACTTTATTAAATGATCTCCTGACCCTTACTACATTATGAAAAAATTTAGTGTTTCAATTTCCTTCCTTAAGCCACATTTCTCTTGACTTCTGCCTCCAAAAAATCTCTTCTCGAGCTAGAATCTCCAAATATTGTTTATTAAGCTCTTTTTCTACTTGGAAAGCATCTTCATTCAAACCTTCTTCAATGAATTTTCTATGTACGATTCCCAGATCTTGTACCAGATTGATCTTCTTGGAGAAAATATTCTTAAACACCTCCTTATTACACCTCTTTAACTGCTCCTTCACATGCTACAACTTTTTAAAGAAAATAAATGCTTTATTTCCCTTCCTTGGGGGAGCATTTGACCACCAATCCGCTACCAACTCCATAAACCCATCCTCTCGTAACCACACTTTTTCAAATTTGAAAGAGCAGCGATCAAGAGCTTCATCTTCTTGAATTCGCACATTGATCGGATAATGATCCAAGCCTGTGATGGGGAGAATCTCAACCTAACATGTCCAATTATGAATGGCCCAATTTCTAGCAATGAAAAATCTATCTAAATTTTTAGTTATATTTAAAAATTTGGATCTTCTATTCGTCCAAGTAAAGTCCCCATTTTTAAACTAAATATGAAAGAGGTTGTTATTGGTTACAAAATCATTGAATTCTTTTTGTTTTTGGTTTAACCAACCAAGATGTCCACGCTTGTCTAACGGCCTCAGGATAGCATTAAAATTAACACCTAAAAGAAACAGTCTTTCCCCATTTGTAGACAACGCCTCCGAGATCTCACCCCAAACTCTTCTCATTTCTGTGATATTAGTCGGTCCATAAACATTTAATAAGGAGAAACTTGACAAAAGTTGTTTAGAGACAATGTTTACCCATTGCCATGATTTCTCTAATCTGAGAGCCTGAACCACCATTACCAACTCTTTATAAAGAATCCCTAAACCACCCGAAGCACCTATCTATTGCTTCCACGAGAAGACATTTCTAGTGATTGAATCATTTTCCAAAAGCTTCCATCTTTGACCCACTTAACTTTAGCTCTTGCAACATCACTATATCTAGTCATGTTTGATCAAGACATCTCTTGATCAAACTTATCTTGTCAGGGGCATTGCAACCCCTGACATTCCACGAAAGGAGCCTCATTGCTCTTGGGAAAAGGCATATCCTTTTCTCGATCTCAGTTTTTTTACCAGATGCACTCCTAGCTATTTCCAATTTGATCCTAATTGGCTTAGGACCTCGTTTCTTCTTTTCACCAATTTTTACCTTGACATGCTTTGCTAAAGTTTGCTCCAAAGACCTTTTATCTTTAATCCCCAACTCTGAGTTTAAGCCTAAAACATCCCCCCCATTTCCTCCTCTTCTAAAGGGGTTTCCAAATCCAATTCTTAAAAAGAGCTTCCTTCTTCCCTTTCTTCCTCAAGTGAACTTTCCAAGTTTCTTATAGGAGAAATATGTGAATCCTTAAAAAGTAGGTTCCTTTGTTTCAAAGTTTTCGTTGAAGACTTCCTCCATGTGATTTTTTGGACTTGGTGAAATTGGCAGAGTTTTTACTTTCTGCCACCTCTTCCCCATGTAATTCTTTCCTCACTCAATAAAGGTTCTAGAAGCATTATTACAATTTGTTATTGAATTAGGGGGACTTTCAGTTGTTGGGGCTATTTGCACACTTGGGGGATTGAAGGAGTTTGTTCCATTTTACCTAGTTCATTGACAAGAGCTAACACCCTTCCATCTTGTAGTTATCACCTTTAGGATTTGCATCCTTTTCCACCAAATTACTTACCCCCAAACCAAAAGGTTCTACTTCCAGGTTAAGATCCTTTGCTGGTTGTAAAGTTCTCTTGGCACTATCATAGAAACCTACCTTATCAAAAACCTCTGCATTTTCCAAACCCACCTCATCCTTTCCTGTCGGGTCATTCAACCTTTCTCCTACTTAAGAATCTGTCCATAAACCTAAATCCATTTCAGAGTTACTCACTTAGTCATCCTCCCACTGGTAGCATTTTCTTGACATTGTTCTAGAAAACAACTATCTTCCACTTGAAATTGCTCTCTTTTAGTAACAACATATCCATTAGGGAATTTTGCATCAAACCCTTCCCTTTTTTTGAATGATGACACTCCCCTACAGGGTGTTCGACCCCTTTGCACACATAACACATCTCAATCGCTTCTTCCACCTCTAACATTTACTTCTAGGTTCCCTCTCCTGTCTTTAGCTCTACCATTGCTGGGAGAGGGTGAATCGCGCCATAAGATATAAATACAGGCATAAATGTTGTAGTCCTTATTGGCGACCACTTCATCTGCTTTGACAAAAGTACCTAGCTTGTTTCCAATCATTTTTAGGGTTTTTTAGTTCCAGTATTCATGGGGTAGATTATACAACCTTATCCAGATTGGGACCTCTGAGATACTTTCCATTTTTGGATTGAAGTTTGGTGTCCAATATTTTAAATAAAAGCCTTTTCCCCCCATTAGAAAAGGCCCACTATTCAAGATCCATTCTTTATCTTTGGGGGTCGGGTAAATAACCAGGTAATAACCGTTTGGAAGTGTTTTCAAACCGCGGGTTTCCCCCAATTTTCATCACACCATTTTCTCACCCTACTAAAGGATGGCCATGGGCCACTCCATTTCATGAAAAAGCTTTATCCTTTAACAAACTAACATACTCATTCCAAGCATGCCCATCTACCATTAAAGAGACAATCGTGAGTGTGCTCAAAGGTAGGGTTTACCTAGTTGGTCATCATGTTGTTTTGGTTCCATAACTTTTTTCCACCTTCAAAAGTCAATTGGCTCTGTTAAAAACATGCTTGTGTAGCCCCATTTGTTCCTTGGAAAAGCCTAGTGATCTTTCCCTCCATTATGGTTTTGTAAGGCCCTTTTTATCCTCATGTTGAACCTTCCATGCTTGCTTTGGAGCCACAATGGAGGGTTTCTGTGACCGACGCCTCCTAATATATGGCCATTTCATCAGATTCCCTACCACCCCATGCTCTCAAGGACAATGGTCATCACTTCTTCGCCTCGCCATGTTCAAAAGTGGACATTTAGTTGTATTTTGTTTATCACTATAAATTGTCATCACTAATATCTTCTGAATTGGTTCTTCCTTAACAAATAATCTTCAAACATAATAAGTACGAATATAATGAACATTTATTTTAAATCCAAATTGGTTTTATCTTCCTAAGATTCATAATAATGATTACACCTTACCATTCTTCAAATCTCATCACAAGAAGAAATCACAAAAATCTCGTAAGTGTTTTCTAACATAGTCCTTTTGTGCTTCACTAACAAGCTCAAGTCCCCTCTAGTGTTTGAAAATTTTATCTAATACTCGATGTACATTCGTACCCCAAAATGTAACTAGATTTTTATTTTATTTTATAATAAAATAATATATATACCATACTAGTCATGTTATAATCCTCGAGAATCAATAATACATAAAATAAATATGCAACTCTCATAAGTACATAACAAGTACCAATAATGGAGATACATCATTCATAATTCAAATATACAAAGGGGTCAAATCTACAACCCTAATAAGCCATAACCCAATACTACATGTACAAGTGGCCATATAAGTGCACATAATTATATATTTGAGTGATTCCAAGCTCAACTCTATAAGATAACTCCTCCAAGATTTTGGCACCATTGGGGAAGGTTTGAAACCACCATGAGGATGGTCTCTTTCCTCCCTGACAATCAATCAAAAAATGAAGCATCCATTCAATAATCTAGAAGTGTGAAAATTACATACAACACTAAATTTTTGTTTTTGTTTGATGAAGGTCATCACAAATTATTTGTAGCTACCTGATACGGAGCACGAGCCTTCTTGGGCTAAACCTCTTGGGTTAAGAGCCATGGACTGAGGGATATCCATTCCTCCAAATTTGCCTAGGGCATGATCCTGATCTCATCCCTTATGATGTCGGAGCCTTGCACTTAGCAAGACTTGATCTGTGGTGGGCTCATTAAGAACCATTCAACTTCACCAACAAACTGCGGCCATCACTACACATGCATTCATAGAACCATATTATACACAGAAGATCACAACATCAAATACAAAATCCTTGAAAATATAATCACTCATACAATACAATCAATCATCACACATCACTCAAGAATATATAATACATAACAATACACGTAAATCATCCATGACAGTAAATACAATAACAAAGACATTGAAATAAAACATCAAAAATACACATCCACAACATATACAGAGACCCAAAAACCCATCTAGATGCATCTCTCAATTGTGTAGTGTACCCAAGTACCACTACCTCACAAAAGATAAGATATAACAAATAAAAGCATAAAATTTGGTAAAAAAAAATATTTAGTTTAAAACCATATATAAAAATAAGAAATATCATATCATTTTTTGTTCAATAGATGATCAAACTAAGGCAAGTTGTTTCTTTTCACTAGAACTAATTCCCAAATAGTCTAACATTAATTGTCAATCCAAAATAAATATTTTTAAAGAATTTTATGAAAGACATTCTATCTCAAAATTGTAAAAAAATGGAAAAAAAATGGAAATGGATCCAAACAATTCAGTAATTACAAAAATTCTTCAATTCTTCCAGAGTAATTACAAAATTTCTTCAATTCTTCCACAAAAGCACTTCTAAAAATCTTTAAGCTTTCTTCTTTCTCTAAATTTAAAATTGATAAACTACATAGAAAAAAAGAATGTATAAGTTAGAAAAAATCTTCCTTTTTCCTTCTTAAAGACTAAATTTGAACGGAAAAAAATAAAATAAAATACGACATTAAATTCTTAACAAAATTAAACTATTAAAAAAATTATTTTTTCTTTTTTTATGCATATTGTTTTGTAAAACAATAATATTATTATATTATTATTTTTTAAAGAAACTTACTTTGGAACTGATACTAGAAACTATCATTTCTAATTTATCAATAAGATGAATATAATGTAAACAAATAATTAAACTTATTTCTTTTTAAAAGAAATTAAATATCACAATAAATAAATAAAATAAATAATATTATGCATTCATAACTATCCAACACTATTTATTTATTTTAAATTCAAATAATTGTCTTTATATTAACC
>VDFB02109042.1:15323018-15425551 GCA_007258455.2 Sequoia sempervirens
CCAATTCCTCCGCACTCGCCTCTTATGTCTAGAAACTAATAGCCCATTTTCACTAAATACCATCCACTGCTCCACACCAAACCACCTTATCTTCCTTGTTAAATTTCAAAATTTTCCTTGTATTAAAAATTGCCTACAAAAGTTCCCTTTGGCAATCCGTTAGCTCCACATTCTGGAGAGATTTCCACTCCCAATCACCACCTAACACATCCCCTATGAACTCCAAGTAATCACAAACCTTATCCCCCCAATTTTGAGTAAACCATTTCCTTATTTCCTGTAATTCTGCATTCTCCTTCAAAGCTAGGAAACCCTCCCATGAGTCCTCCTAGAAATTTTCTTTCATTCCATTGCCAATCTGACAAGTGATGTGATATACTATAACTAGCCAACAAGAGATCACAAAATTCCAGATTGTTGAGCCCGTGGGGAGGTTCCTCATAGTAAATATTCAACTATTCTCCATCGACTCTGGGTATCTCAATTTTAAAATTCGGACCCATAATTGAGATGGTTGTGTATAAATATTCTAAACTAATTTTGCTCCCAGAGCCTTGTTCAAAATACTCCAATCTCTAAGGCCAGCTCCACCTTTCCCCTTTACCAAATAGATTTTTTCCCATGCAAGCAGGGGGATTTTATCCTACTTAGAAGCTCCATTGCAAAAACATTTCCTCATTCTTTGACCCACCACCTTGAATATCTTCTTAGGAATTCTCAGACACATCATAGAAAAAATAGGAATGGCTGAGATAACTAATTTTAACATCAGAATTCTTGCAGCTCAGGTTAGCCACCTACTTTTCCATTCATCCATTCGCTTCAAGAAGCAATCAACCAATTCCTTCCATATGTTCGATTTTCTTGCACCCTCAAAAAGAGGAATGCCTAAATATCTTCCTAGAAGGGATCCCAACTTCATTCCCAATATAGAGCAAATTTCCTTTTGTTTCTAACAACAAGTATTGAAAAACAAGATTTTAGACTTTCTCCAATTAATGCACTATCCCGAAGCTTTACTATATTTGTCTAAAGTACTTTTCATCATCCGTGCTTCCCTAAATGAGGCATCACCCATGAGTAGAGTGTCATCCACAAATGTAGATGTGACAAAGGATCCACTCCTTTGGCCACCCTAACACCTTTCCATCCTCCTTCCAGTCGCTTCTTGGAGATTAATCTGCCCAATGCCTCTGCCATTATTATAAATAGGAAGGGAGAGATAGGATCTCCCTACCTAATTCCCTTTTCCGAGGAAAGAAAACCCTATGGACTACCATTCAGAGGGACTGAGAACCGAGGGGAATTTATATAGCTCGCTACCTATGTGATCCAATCCTCATTGAAGCTAAACCTTTCAAGCACTTTTAAAAGAAAATCCATGTTCACCTCATCGTAAGCCTTCCTAATATCTAGCTTAACCAACATTTTTTCCATTCTTGCTACCCTGATAGAATGAATTACTTCATGCGCTACAATAATACCTTCATATATAGATCGGTTTGGAGAGAATCCACTTTGCTCCTGGGATATCATTGCCTCAAGAACATCCTTTAACCTATTCACCATCACTTTCGAGATAACCTTATACACTTTATTACAAAGAGCAATTGGTCTAAAATCATCAAAAGATAGAACCTCATATTTCTTTGGAACCAAAGCAATGAAAGTATTATTGAAGTCTATCAATATAAAACCTCCCCGTCTTGATTCCTCTACTACTTCCCACAGTTCATGTGCCAGGACACCCCACAATTTCTGAAAGAAAAGTGCAGGGAATTCATCTGGTCTAGGCGCTTTGTCACCACAGATACTGAACAAAGCTACTCTAACTTCTTCTAGAGTGACTTCTTTTATAAATGCTACATTTTGAGCCTCTGTCACACATTTTTGAATAACCTCTAGTACTTCATTTTCCTGAGAAACATCAGCTTGATTATGACTAAAGGCTTCAGAGAAATACCTCACCGCTTCCTTACAAATGGCCTCCTTTTTGGTGAGCATCATTCCCTACTTATCTTGAATTGAATAAACTTTATTAAATTATCTCCTAACCTTAACTGCATTATGAAAAAAATTCGTGTTTCAATCTCCTTCCTTAAGCCAAGTCTCTCTTGACTTCTGCCTCCAAAAAATCTCTTCTTGAGCTAGAATCTCCAAATACTATTTGTTAAGCTCTTTTTCTACCTTGAAATATTCTTCATTCAAACCTTCTTCAATGACTTTGCTATGTAGGATCCCCAGTTCCCGTTCCAGATTGATCTTCTCAGAGAAAATGTTCTTAAACACTTCCCTATTCCACCTCTTTAACTACTCCTTCACATGCTACAACTTTTTAGAGAAGATAAAAGCTTTATTTCCCTTCCTTGGGGGCGCATTTGACCACGAATCCACTACCAGCTCCAGAAACCCATCCTCTCATAACCACATTTTTTCAAATTTGAAAGGGCAGGGATCAGGAGCTTCATCTTCTTGAATTCACACATTGATCGGATAATGATCCGAGCCTGTGATAGGGAGAATCTCAGCTTGACATGTCCAATTGTGAATGGCCCAATTTCTAGCAATGAAAAATCTATCTAAATTTTTAGTTATATTTAAAAATTTGGATCTTCTATTCGTCCAAGTAAAGTCCCCATTTTTAAACTAAATATGAAAGAGGTTGTTATTGGTTACAAAATCATTGAATTCTTTTTGTTTTTGGTTTAACCAACCAAGATGTCCACGCTTGTCTAACGGCCTCAGGATAGCATTAAAATTAACACCTAAAAGAAACAGTCTTTCCCCATTTGTAGACAACGCCTCCGAGATCTCACCCCAAACTCTTCTCATTTCTGTGATATTAGTCGGTCCATAAACATTTAATAAGGAGAAACTTGACAAAAGTTGTTTAGAGACAATGTTTACCCATTGCCATGATTTCTCTAATCTGAGAGCCTGAACCACCATTACCTGACTCTTTATAAAGAATCCCTAACCACCCGAAGCACCTGTTGCTTCCACGAGAAGACATTTCTAGTGATTGAATCATTTTCCAAAAGCTTCCATCTCTGACCCACTTAACTTTAACTCTTGCAACATCACTATATCTAGTCATGTTTGATCAAGACATCTCTTGATCAAACTTATCTTGTCAGGGGCATTGCAACCCTGACATTCCACGAAAGGAGCCTCATTGCTCTTGGGAAAAGGCATATCCTTTTCTCGATCTCAGTTTTACCAGATGCACTCCTAGCTATTTCCAATTTGATCCTAATTGGCTTAGGACCTCGTTTCTTCTTTTCACCAATTTTTACCTTGACATGCTTTGCTAAAGTTTGCTCCAAAGACCTTTTATCTTTAATCCCCAACTCTGAGTTTAAGCCTAAAACATCCCCCCCATTTCCTCCTCTTCTGAAGGGGTTTCCAAATCCAATTCTTAAAAAGAGCTTCCTTCTTCCCTTTCTTCCTCAAGTGAACTTTCCAAGTTTCTTATAGGAGAAATATGTGAATCCTTAAAAAGTAGGTTCCTCTGTTTCAAAGTTTTCGTTGAAGACTTCCTCCATGTGATTTTTTGGACTTGGTGAAATTGGCAGAGTTTTTACTTTTTGCCACCTCTTCCCCATGTAATTCTTTCCTCACGAAGTCAATAAAGGTTCTAGAAGCATTATTACAGTTTGTTATTGAATTAGGGGGACTTTCAGTTGTTGGGGCTATTTGCACACTTGGGGGGATTGAAGGAGTTTGTTCCATTTTACCTAGTTCATTGACAAGAGCTAACACCCTTCCATCTTGGTAGTTATCACCTTTAGGATTTGCATCCTTTTCCACCAAATTACTTACCCCCAAACCAAAAGGTTCTACTTCCAGGTTAAGATCCTTTGCTGGTTGTAAAGTTCTCTTGGCACTATCATAGAAACCTACCTTATCAAAAACCTCTGCATTTTCCAAACCCACCTCATCCTTTCCTGTCGGGTCATTCAGCCTTTCTCCTACTTGAGAATCTGTCCATAAACCTAAATCCATTTCAGAGTTACTCAGTCTCTAGTCATCCTCAGCCCACTGGTAGCATTTTCTTAATATTGCTTCTAGAAAACAACTATCTTCCACTTGAAAGTTGCTCTCTTTTAGTAACAACATATCCATTAGGGGATTTTGTATCAAATCCTTCCCTTTTTTTTGAATGACGACACTCCCCTACAGGGTGTCTGGCTTCTTCCACCTCTAACATCTGCTTCCAAGTTCCCTCTCTTATTTTTAGCTCTATCATTGTTGGGAGAGGGTGAATCGCTTGCCATAAGATACAAATACGGGCATACATGTTGCAGTCCTTATTGGCGATGGCTTCATCTACTTTGAAAAAAGTACCCAGCTTGTTTCCAATCATTTTTAGGGTTTTTGAGTTCCAGTATTCATGGGGTAGATTATACAACCTTATCCAGATTGGGACCTCCGAGATACTTTCCATTTTTGGATTGAATTTTGGTGTCCAATATTTTAAATAAAAACCTTTTCCCCCCATTAGAAAAGGTCCACTATTTAGGATCCATTCTTTATCTTTGGGGGTCGGGTAAATAACCAGGTAATAACCGTTTGGAAGTGTTTTCAAAACTGTGGCTTCGCCCCAATTTTCACAACACCATTTTCTCACCCTACTAAAGGATGGCCATGGGCCACTCCATTTCATGAAAAAAGCTTTATCCTTTAACAAACTAACATACTCATTCCAAGCATGCCCATCTACCATTAAAGAGACAATCGTAGTGTGCTCAAAGGTAGGGTTTACCTAGTTCGGGTCATCATGTTGTTTTGGTCTCCATAACTTTTTTTCCACCTTTCGAAAGTCGATTGGCTCTGTTAAAAACATGCTTGTGTAGCCCCATTTGTTCCTTGGAAAAGCCTAGTGATCTTTCCCTCCATTGTGGTTGTTATAAGGCCCTTTTTATCCTGTTGTTGGAACCTTCCATGCTTGCTTTGGAGCACACAATGGAGGCTTCGGTGGCCGACCTTGACGTCTCTGATTATATGGCCATTTGGACTAAGATTCCCTCAGTCACCCTATGCTTTGCGATCACAATGGTCACTTCTTCACTCTACCATGTTCAAAAAGTGGACATTTAGTTGTATTTTGTTTATCACTATAAATTGTCATCACTAATATCTTTTGAATTGGTTCTTCCTTAACAAATAATCTTCAAACATAATAAGTACGAATATATTGAACATTTATTTTAAATCCAAATTGGTTTTATCTTCCTAAGATTCATAACAATGATTACACCTTACCATTCTTCAAATCTCATCACAAGAAGAAATCATAAAAATCTCGTGAGTGTTTTCTCACATAGTCCTTTTGTGCTTCACTAGCAAGCTCAAGTTCCCTCTAGTGTTTGAACATTTTATCTAATATGATGTACATTCATACCCCAAAATGTAACTAGATTTGTATTTTATTTTAGAATAAAATAATATATATACCATATTAGTCATGCTGTAATCCTCGAGAATCAATAATACATCAAATAAATATGCAACTCTCATAAGTATATAACAAGTACCAATAATGGAGATACATCATTCATAATTCAAATATACAAAGGGGTCAAAACTACAACCCTCATAAGCCATAACCCAATACTACATGTACAAGTGGCCATATAAGTGCACATAATTATATATTTGAGTGATTCCAAGCTCAACTCTATAAGATAACTCCAAGATTTTGGCACCATCAAGGGGAAGGTTTGAACCCACAATGAGGATGGTCTCTTTCCTCCCTGACAATCAATCCAACAATGAAGCATCTATTCAATAATCTAGGAGTGTGGAAATTACATACAACACTAAATTTTTGTTTTTGTTTGATGAAGGTCATCCACAAATTATTTGTAGCTATTTGATACAGGAGCACGAGCCTTCTTGGGCTAAACCTCTTCGACTAAGAGCCAAGGACTGAGGGGTATCCGTTCTTCGAAATTCGCCCAAGGCACGATCTCGACCTCATCCCTTATGATGTCAGAGTCTTGCACTCAACAAGACTTGATCCCTGGTGGGCTCATTAAGAACCATTCAACTTCACCAACAGATCAAGGGCCATCACTACACATATACATTCATAGAACCATATTATACACAGAAGATCACAACATCAAATACAAAATCACTAAAAATATAATCACTCATACAATACAATACAATCATCATACATCACTCAAGAATATATAATACATAACAATACACGTAAATCATCCATCACAATAAATACAATAACAAAGACATTAAAATAGAACATAAAAAATACACATCCACAACATAGACAAAGAGTCCCAAAAACCCATCTAGATGCATCTCTCAATTGTGTAGTGTACCCAAATACCACTACCTCACAAAATATAAGATATAACAAATAAAAGAATAAAATTTTGTAAAAAATTAATTTAATAGTTTAAAACCATATATATAAAAATAAAAAATATCATATCATTGTTTGTTTGATATATGACCAAACTAAGGTAAGTTGCTTCTTTGCACTAGAATTAATTCACAAATAGTCTAACATTAATCGTCAATCCAAAATAAATATTTTTAAAGAATTTTATGAAAGACATCCTACCTCAAAATTGTAAAAAAATGGAAATGGATCCAAACAATTCAGTAATTACAAAAATTCTCAATTCTTCCACAAAAGCACTTCTAAAAATCTTTAAGCTTTCTTCTTTCTCTAAATTTAAAATTGATAAAATCCATAGAAAAAGAATGTATAAGTTAAAAAAAATCTTCCTTTTTCCTTCTCAAAGCCTAAGTCAGAACTTAAAAAATTAAATAAAATACAACATTAAATTCTTAACAATAATAAAATATTAAAAAATATATATATATATATTTTTTATGCACATTGTTTTGTAAAACAATAATGTTAAAATATTATTATTTTTTCAATTCATTCTAATAAGAGAGTTTACTTTTGAATTAATATTAGAAACTATCATTTCTATGAATATAATGTAAATAGATAATTAAACTTTTTTTTAAAGAAATTAAATATCACAATAAATAAATAAATTTATGCATTCATAACTATCTAACATTATTTATTTATTTATTTATAAATTAATTTAATTTTCTTTATATTAATCGTGGGTGGCAGGGAGGGCGTCCCTCTAAGGTGGCAGAGGGAGGTGGTATTGGATGCCACGGTCGCTGTGTGTCATTGTTTGAAGGGTTACGGTGGCGGTGTGTATGGAAGGCGTGTCGGGGTCTTGTTGATGGTTCTCGCTAGGTTATTAAGGACATATATGACACTTGTTTTCATGAGTGCTTTTGGTGTGAAATTAATGGGGAAGGATTTTATTCTTATTGCAAGGACGTCCCATGCGATGGTTTGGGTACCATTTGTGTTTGATGGCGGCGGCATGGTGGGTAAAGTTTTTTTATTTATTGATGGCCAAAGGCTTATTTGGCTTGTGTTCTTTGTAGCCTGTGGGTGTTTGTTTTCTCCAAAGCCGAATGCTCTTTCTGCAGTAGGGTTAATGGTGAAGAGCTCGAAGTTTGTGGTTGAGGTTTCGGTCTTGGGCTTAGCTCGGTTTGGAGTAGACATGCTGATTTCTTTGAAGTTGTCGGTGAGACAAGCAGTGTTCAGGGTAATTACGAACCAACATTTAATTTTTTTTATGTCAAACAATGATCTGTTGGTGGTAGCGGCTGCAAAGATGGTTTTGGGCACGGGTCACTTGGAAAATGGGGAGTATAGACGCGATAACCTGCATGTCTCTTCGCGTTTCCTGGCTTCCACTCTGGATTTGAGGACTCCAAAGGTGGTTGCAAAGAATTTGCTGGTGAAAATGTTTTGAGAAGACTTGGTCGAAGGCGTGGATGAAGCCCTGTGTGTGGTAATTGAAGGTAGAGGTTGCCCTAGGCCTTGTGACATGGAGTGAATTCATGAAGATGCACGATAAAGATTTTCCCTTTCCTTCTGGACTTGCATGGGCTGGGTTTGATGCGTCACCGTATGTTGGCAGGGGTTGCGATTGAATTTCTAGAGAAATTCTTTGGTTTGGTTGCAGTTGGTGATATAGGTTGGAAATCTGAGTTTGAGGAATTTGCAAAGTTAAACAATTTTATGTAATGCGGGTGTTGGCAGTTCTTTTTTGCTTTGGAGTTAGGTTTTGAATTTTCTTGTCTATTGGTAGTAGCTGGTTGCGGCGTAGCTTATTTAATGGTCTTCTGTTCATACTTCTGTTTTGGTAGTTCTTCAGTGCTCTCAGTGTATTTCTAGCCTTGATGGTGGCAGTAACTGTTGCTAGGGAAGGTGGTGGTTTTTTGGCTATGGTGGATCTTTTCTTGCTTGGCAGACATTTGTACTTAGTTTTTAATCAATATAATAATACTGACCTTACGTATCAAAAAAAAAATCTTTATATTAACTAATAACTAATTAATATTTTATCACATGTTTGAAATGTAAGATGAAATACTTCATTATCAAAACCTAGTTCACCTTCTCCATTATTTGTACCATGGCAATATGATGTCACATTATACACAAATATAATAAATCAACACTTTGCATTAACCCAAGTCAATAGAACACATACTATTTCATCAAAATTAAAATATCATAAAAATGTTTAAAAATTAAAAATAAAAGATATTAAAAAAAATCTCATAATTTGCTTCTAACATCTTATCAATAACATACCAAAAAAATTCAAATTATCTATGAGAAATGAAAGATATCCTATTTTTTTTTTGATATAATTATATTCTTCACTATAAAATCTAGATGATCTTTGACAAATATAGATTTTCATTTCTTACACTTAATTTAAACTAATTATTTCTTAAAAAAGAGCCGTTCACAAAGATATCCTAGAAAATTTTGATATAATTATATTCTTCACTATAAAATCTAAATAGCCTAATCTTTGACAAATATATTTTTTCATTTCTTATACTTAATTTAAACTAATTATTTCTAAAAAAAGAGCTGTTTACAAATCAAATGCCATTTCATTTAACAAATCATATAATCTCAACTCCACATACAATTTAAAGCAAAACTTATTTACCCACATTCCATTCCAAAGATATAAATTCAAATCATTAATCAAAATATAAGTAAAGATGTTATCTTGAATTAAAAATATAGATAGTTATAATTGAATAAACATTTATTATCTTTATTATATCAAAATTATTACATTTAAGTTATATTTAATTTAATTTTTTGATTTTTAATAATTAAGTTGAGAGATCTATTTATAATGGGGAAAATAAGTCGATTGTAATGATGTGAATATGTTTAAAAACAATTCTTACTATAAATTTGGTAGTTGTTTACATGTTATATTAATGAATAATTATGTGTGTGTTAATTGTGAAATACCCATGCCAATTTCATTTAATTTTGTGTCCATTTTGAGATAATGTTTTGATGCAATTATATATTGATAATGATGCAATCTTGTTTGAAGTTGGATTCATCTCCCTAGCCTTCAACTATCCCTGTTTACACTTAATCCCATACATTTATTGACACCCTATCTATGTTTTCATACTTTCCCATATAATCCATATTTATTACACTCTTCATGATTAAACATTGATTCAATACACATATCTTACCACCCCATCATTATGAGTCATTCCCATAGATGTAGGAGCAATACATTGGCTACAAATTTGGCCCTAAATTCCTAAGATTTGAAATTAAATTACTCAACTGAATACATCTTTGTGTTATTTATTGCTATATTTCTATGTTTAAAGTCATTGAATTGCATTTATTTAGACATCTTATCATATTTAAAAATCAAGTAATCCTTTATATATTCAAGGAACATGCTAGGAACACTTCCAATGGTGCACTAAAATGAATTAAAATATGCAAAATCATCCTAAGGCATCTACATGTTTGAAGCTTTTTGTCTTGAATCATTGACACCACCATACATCTGAACTTTCTAGAGGTTGTTCTAGAAGAACATGTACCCTAACAATTTGTCAACCCTATATAGGCGTGAGCAAACTTTAACGAAGCTAATATGTGCAACACATAATAGATCCACAAAGACGGAAATGATATATAGAAATTGACTTGACCTAAATGAAAACATGAATCTTATGCAAAATCTAAAATAAAATACAAACAAGAGACTCAACTTCCAATCCAAAAGACAATCAAAATTCCAAAATTACTAACAAAACTGTTCTTCACCATGCCTAAAGCTAAATACCCCTATACACTTCACATTGACTTTGTCAATTGTTCTTATTGGATTATTTCAAAACATTATGTAAAAGATGTAACTCAAATATTTCATTAAGAATAATATTAATTTAATTATAATTAATAATCAATGATTAATGATTATATAAATAAAATAATTTATATATAAATTAACAATTAATATGTTATATTTTTATGCAAATGAATCCTGATAACACATGTTTTATTATTTTTATGCAAATGAATCCTGATAAAACATGTTTTATTATTTTTAAACCTATATTTCAAATATGGATTGCCACTCACAAAAGATTACAATTTTTTTATTGCAACTATAAATTGTGCTTGTAAACAATAGTTGTCCATTCCCTCATATTTGACCTGAGAGACTGTATAAGCACTATGTTGTGGGCACATAGATTTCACCACAAAGATGTAACCTTCAACAACGAGTATAGGCAATGATTCTGAAACTAGTTTGAAATAATCCAAACAAAAAAAGGTTGCAACAAAATGGCCTCCTTCACAGGTTTCCATGCGAGTTAAAAACTGCTTAACATATTGAATAGAAATTGTAAATGCAGAACAGAACAATCAACTCTCAAGGATGTCACCTTCTTAACCTTGCATACTTAATGTGCTGAAGGTATCTCTTAATGGAGTAAAGAGAAGATTCAGTTTGAATTTATATGAGTGCCTCGCAATAATATTTGTATGCCTGATGAATTATCCCATTGCCTAGGGAGTGACTAAAATTGGTCAAACAACTCATAAAACAGTCGGGAGATGCACAGTGTTGGGGACAAAAGTATCCTAACGTAGAAGTAAACTTGGGTATGCTTGCATATTATTGCTTCCTTCTCGTCATGATGTGCATTTCTAGGTCTAAGACATTCACAGGAGGGACACTAAAGCACCCCAACTCACGAGAATACTTAGGAGTTTGAACATCTTTGCATACTTCCTTCTGGTCACAACGTTCATTTTTAGATCTCAAATGTTATCTCACTAGAAACTCCATACAGAACAATGGATTTAAATAAAATGTCTGATCATAATCAATTCAATGAATCACAATAACATTACAAGAAATACGTGAGCACATTTACCCTAAACAGTATTCATGTTTTTCCTCTAGCAACATCACATCCTGAATTTCATGCAACTACATTCATCAACAGTGTCTTACAAATCTTCCATTTTGATTGACAGATAACAATAAAATAACTTTCAAATTATACATTATTAAATTTAGAAAATTAATGTATGGTAGAAACGAATAGAAATTATCAGTGCAGATGAGGCACAGGCACAACCACTTGAAACTTTGAACCACTGAAGGAGTCTGAATGGGATCACTTATTGGTTGAACATAGGGATTCAAAATGTTACAATGCATTATGGTACATGAAATCAGTTTGGATTGCACCATCCAAGCCACTGAAATTTGAGCAAAAAATAAAATATGGCCAAGGACCAAACATAATGCGCTTATTCTGTGCTCTCATTCAACTTTTGGATGAGCACAATGGTAGCTGTTATCACAGATGCATAAACTGCATTCGGAATCTTCTCTACCACCTTCCCCACTCTGGGTACTTGTTCTGTTGCTCTCTTTGTCATCAGTGCCACGACAGGAGCTGCTATAACAGCAATTATCAGATTTGTGCTGATCTTGGATGCTATATGAGATGTTAACTTCTTAACAAACTCAGCAAACTCCTCTCGATCCAGTCGACCATCCAAATTTATATCAGTAGTCTGCAATTCAACACCAACCTAGACATTTAACATCATGTGTGAAACTGGTGCACATTAATTACGGTAAAGATTCGGCAGGATTGTATTTAGATGAGAATATTTGTAAAGCTAACTTGACCAACTGTGAAGAGAATATCAAAGTCAACCCAGAATGGAACTCATAACTTCATACTTGTGAATATAGGTTCTTGACCAGAAGATCAGACAACTTGGCAAGAACCCACTTTTTATCCTTACTAAAAAGTGCAATGTACAAACATAATTATATTTCCAAATTTAAGATTGTGATAGGGGCATTGACAGACATAATATTTGCTTAACCAGAAGATAACTCTCCAAAAAGATTCACATAAACAAAAGCTGACATTCGCCAAAGATCTTCTCAATAACCTACGTAATGTTCTGTTCTATGTTTCAAGCGAGCTACCTCATTCATCATCAGGAAATGTGATTTGGTAAAGAATTACAAACCATTATTACCGATAAATATATTCCTCAAGGGATAAATTGTTAAATAAGTAGTTCTAGCTAGCTTGAAATTGTGCTAAAAGTTTTAAGGGCATAAAATATAAAGATATAAAAACACTGACATGACATGGCCCTGAAACAGTCTACATATATATCTACTTGAGCTAATATTTCAATTTGATAAAGTAAATTCTTGACCAAATTTATATGACTGATGTTTTTCCCAGTCAAAAAGTGTTTATATTAACCCCAATAAACATCTGACTCAACTACTTGGGCATCAAAACTTCAAATTCTACTCAATTGATAGAGGACAGTGTAACAGTTTTGTCAGCAGCAGTTTTATAATTGATGGTGGCAGTTTTGTCAGAAAACTGGTGGTTTCATCAGAAAAAATGGCAGTTTTGTGATTGCCCCCTAATGACCAGGGATGGTTTCATCATGCATCAGAGAAACTGTCCACACATATCCGAAATGCTTCCAATTCCCAACTTTGACTTCCTGTGCTTTTTGGTGTTCCTTAAGGGTTTGTACGTCTATTATGACTATGTAAAACATCCAGATGAATCAGTTAGTGAGAATTGAAGTGGTTCATAAAATGGATTGAATTGAAATCCATAGAGGGTTCAAAATTCTTGATTAACAGTTAGTCATTGAAGGTTGAATAGACTTGTAAGAGAGCTGTGTTGGAGGTCTTAAGGTTTGAATTCTTTGGAATTCAGGCTAGCAGTATGCCCAAGTGGCCTAGAACTGTGAATGCCATTGAAGTTATGGATTTTAGGTGAGTTGTAGCTCACATTTTACTGGAGTTTTCTCCCACAAACAGGTTTCTCCAGAGCAAAACCTTTGTCTTGTTAATTGTGCATGGGGTTTTCTCTCATTTACATTCTTCTAAGTTCGGTTTACTAATTGACAAGTTTACAGTACTTCTTTCCTTTCATAATTTTGCAAGTGTGTAATGACTGCCCCTAAATTTTTTTTTGTTTTCTTGTTTTGCTGATGAGAAGTGTTTTCTGATGTTTGTTTGGTTTTCAAATGCCATTCATTGATTCAAGCATGCATGATATAAAGATAACATAAAGTGCAAGAAATATAGATAAACTTGTTTGCAATATTGATGAACTTTCAGAATATAATTCAATTATAACATAACAGAAAACTGACTTTTACAAATGTACATCACAATCTGTAAATTTCATATCAGACCTGGATATAGAGCTCAAACAGCAAAATAGACACTCCAAACTTGCAATATCCTTCACCAAAGAGATAGACCAGCAGACCCCTTGCAATCTTAGTGCAAATGAACAATGTTTCAGACCCCAACAATGGCATTTTTTGGCCTATACAACAGCAGCCCTAAAATCTGGAAATCACCACAAATAGGGTGCCAACCTGAGAAGGGCGATCTGCTCTAACAAATTAGGTTTTCACCAATAAATTCATGTGAATATATAATCAAGGGCGCCTTGATGAGGAGCTTCTTTTGAACCAATACCCAGAACGCAAACCCTAACCGATATGAAGATATGATCAAACTACCAACTTCTGTCCTGGAAATGTAATGTTCAGAAAATCACTGTTAACAACTTCAAACCTTCAAAAACCTCCTTGAAAATCAACACCATAACCAGTCCCAGCAAAACCAAATTCAATCACACCAAACCCAATAAGCAACACCTCAAAAATATTCAAAAATCTTCATCTTTCAATGCCAAAATACTGAAAACCTGAATATTTGTGAAGCACCAAATTGACCCCTGAGTGGAATCACACCCAACTAACTAGGGTGGATCTCTCACCACCGAAACCAGCTCCTAAATGAAGATGGTTTTCGTTCTCAACACCAAACTGTAGACTTTTGGCGAAAATCCAGTAGCATCCTATTGTGCAACCAACTTAGACGTGAACAAATGAAACTCAAAATGAGATTATAAAGAGTCAATGAGAAATTAGGGCAACTCAAATTTGAAAACGCTTTCCCTCCAAAAGCTATGCCCTTCTCCATTTTCTTTTTTTTAATATTTTGCTTTATACTTTAAACATTATCAAATATTCCTCAAGGGAGGCGTCTCTACTCAAAAGGAAACTATTTAGCCTTATTCAGCCTTCTAAAACAACGTTAAGTTATCTCATTAGGCACCAAGGTACTTCTTCGATGACCACCTACCCCCTCACTTAAGTTATAAAGTTATTTTATAAAAATAACTCAAGTGACTGATAAAAAGAAAATATTAAATAATCCAACCTTAGGCTCTCCAACACCACTATTGAAATAACACCGCTGAAGACACTATGGGTCTAGGACTAGTTTCCCGAAATAGACTTACTATAAACAGCAACTACTAAAAATAGTTAGTACTCACCAAATATCAAACTAGCCAAAATATTAAAGTTCATCGGACAACTCCCACATACTGCCCAAACAGGAAATTCTACACTGCACTACCACTTGAACCAATTACAAAATATAGTACTTAATAAAATTAGTGAGTCAAAACCAAACTAGCCCGAAGAAAGACATTAAAATGTGGAAATTACAAAGTGATGTACCAATGAATGGACTATCCTTTGTAGTTTACACAACGGAGCAGAGAAAGATAGGTGAGTCAAAGGTTCTCATGAAGTGAAGGTTCGACTTGTTTCTTATCCATACGGAATTTAATAAAATGAAGTCCTGACAAAAGCCTTATTTCAACATGCAAATTGTTTTCTGACTAAAGAAGGATTATTTTTTTATATTGCTGGACTTAAAAGGTAATGTATTGTTCCTTAGTTCAGCTGCCCAAAATTGCTCTTCTTGTATGGTAAGCTGGTGAAAAACATACGTTTTCCTTCTCTGATTTACTTTTCTTCCTCAAGCTCAATTTTATGCTAGATTTTGTGTGAGTAATGTGATATGTACAAATGAAAGGACATCAAAATGAATAAAAGAAATCATGTTGGATCTTCTAAAGGACAAAGCTTGCTTTCTTGGCCATTTACTTTTCAGTGTTGATCTCTGAAGTGAGTCTGAACTGAGAAAATTTTATTATGGCCCTGGGTCTCGTGTTTGTTGAGCACAATGTCTTTGGTTAGTGAAATTTTCCTCTTTCCTTGTAGGTGCCTTCATTATTATTGCCTTGGTCATATTTCCTAGTAAGCTTTCATGACAACCTGGTTTAAATCAGTCTGAAATGGAAGTTGAAAACTTGCTATGTATCATGTCTTTGCCGTAATGTATGGTCAATTACCAGCTAAAAGTGAGACACTCACTTTTCTTTAAGTGTTCTTTTTCTTTATCGGTTGACTGGTTAGTAGTTTCTATATATTTAGAGACTGGTTGGGTTGGTCAAAAGCTCATCTTCCAATCTACCACAACAATACATGCCATCTACATAAGTATATCCAGTGTGGAAGTGTTCTGTGATGACATGATGATATGTACTTTTCCAATTGGGTCATAGTATAACTATCACCAAATGAGGAGGTATATTTGGCAAGTGATAGTGGGCCCCCTTTCGATGGCAGATCCCAAGGCAATGTGGCAGCATTTAACTGGCTTCTATTGATTGGTGGATCATCTTACCAAGCGCTTTAGAATCTCTAGATATGCCAAAGCTGTCAATCTTGGAGGGAAATAAATCTGAATTGTTGATCAAGGATAAAGCTGAAATGTGTTGAGCATTGTGATCAAGGAGTTTCTATGAAGACACAAGGCATGATCTAGTCAATATATGTAGATCAGCAAATCAAGCAGTGTGCACTTTGATAATACGTAGATCTTCCACAACCATTGAATGTGGTTGGTGCTTAGTAAGTTAAAGTAGTATGTCAAGTATAGAGGAAGGAGAACACTTGGCACATTGTGATTTGGCTCCAAGGGAATTGACACATTGCCTTGTAGGACATTCAGGCAGGATTTGATCCATGAACACATGTTGAAAGATTCAACATGTCATCCAATGGTGTCATTAATGGCAGACCCATTGTAGTGATTTGTCAAAAGAGAATCCAAACCATGGATTCCTTTAAAGATGTGTAACATGTCCCAATCTTATTAAATTCTGCAGATCAGAAGATGGTCGCTGAAGCTCTTTACAAGGTTTGCCAATCTACCTCAGCCATTGATTTTCCTTTGAATGCAAAGAAAATTGCACCATGTGGCTCTATTTGGTAAACTCTATGTACTGGTGGATCGAAAAGGCAAGCACCGTCTAATCTTTAGATTTTCTGCAACCATTGGTTACAAAAAGTGAAGAATCTGAGTTGTTCATCTTCCTTGAAATTCAAACTTGTTATGTTGATGTCACCTTTTCTTCGAACCATTATCTAAAGCAAGAATGTGCCCTGTCAAACCAGGAGCTCTTGCAATCAAATTTTCATGCTTGCGAGTAATGAATTTCAAGCTTACATTCCAAGTGAGTTCAAGCACTTTTTTTGCAATCATTTATTCTAAAAGAATTGAGTGCTTTGTTGCCATAGATGGCTATTAGGGTTTAGAAAAGGAAAAATCAGGGCAATTTGCCATTTTAGAAGTTTCAAGTTTTGCTTAAGTGGTCATTGTGTGAATTGCTTGCCACTTGGAAATTAAGTTCTATGTAAAACCCTAGAAACTCTTTTGTATCTTTGAATTATATCAATGGCCCCTAAGTGAGCTTCAAGCCAAGACAAAATTTCATCTATTCTGTAGGCTGCCAAAAGTTATAATTTATAAGAAGTCCACTAGAAAGAGGAATCATCTTCTTACCTCAATTTTGGTCCACCAATTTTCAAAACCTCACTTCCTTCATGGTTTGGCTAAGTCTAGGTCGTTTAGGTTTTCAAGCCTTTTTATGTTGTCAATTACACTACTTGAGTTCCTTAATATCTTTCATACTTACCCATTTGTTTTAAAATCGACCTTTACAATGATTTTTATAATCACCGTTGGGTCCCAACGAGGTTCTCACAACCTTGTCGGACTTCGACGAGGTATTCACAA
Organism: Sequoia sempervirens; assembly: GCA_007258455.2. Classification (NCBI taxonomy): domain Eukaryota; kingdom Viridiplantae; phylum Streptophyta; class Pinopsida; order Cupressales; family Cupressaceae; genus Sequoia; species Sequoia sempervirens. Next base: position 15,340,418 of record VDFB02109042.1, read on the forward strand.
CTGGTCCATGTCTCGACCATACTCAAGTCTCTTTCAATTGGCGACTCTTTCAGTTGGTTGTGAAACCAACTTCAGTACTCGAAGTGGTTATTAAAACCACTTAGTTCCTTGACAACGGCTTCTAAAGACAAAAACAAGTAAAGTTTTTTTCCTTTAGTCAGGAGCCGATGAGGTTGTGACAACCTTGTTAGACCTCGATGTGGTTGTCACAACCACCAAAGGTTCCGACAAGCGGAGAAGTCAAAGGAAAAAGGTTAAAGTTTCTTGGCATTCTTAGACAGTTTCGGAACATGCTTTGGAGGCCGAAGGGGGTTTCAAAACCCCTTCCTCCCGCCAATGGAGAAATGAACTTAACACAAATAAAGTTTTTGGTGAGCGTTAGGTGAGGTTTTGGAACTTATAGCAGAGCCCAACAAGGTTTCCAAAACCTTGTTGGGGCCCGACAAGCAAGGCAAAACTTTACCTTGTGCTCAAGACAAAGGCAAAGAAAAAGGCTTTACTTGGTTTTAAAACCAATTGCCGAGCCCAACAAGGTTCGCAATACCATGTCGAGGCTTGACAAGCTAGGTGAAACTTAACTTTATGTTTGTGAAAGAGACTAAAGTATAGGTTTCCGTTGGTTTCTTAGGCAAATATATGAAGCAAATAGTAAGAGAGGTTCTGAAACCTAAAGCGGAGCCCAACATGTATGACATAACTTCATTTTGTGCTTGCGATGAAGGCAAAAATGAAGGTTAATATTGGTTCCAGAAGCAATTTCGAGGTCCGACGAGGTTCTCACAACCTTGTCGGCACCCAACACACAACCCCAAAAGCTAAAGGAAGAAAATAAATAGGCGTGTAAAGGAAAGGAAGGGATGTGAAGGAAGTAATAAAGTGGCACCTAGTCAACAGACAGAGGGAATATTAGACCCAAGAACCCCACCACCTCAACAACAACTGTACAATCCTTTGGACGATTAAATTCATATGATCTAAATTGTATTTAATTTTGTTTTTATGATTCTTGTAAAGAATTGGTTGCAAAACTATTTGACGGTTAAATTTTCAAAGCTTTAAATATGTAATCCAAGGACTTTAGAGGGGTCCGAATTTTGGTCTGCCAGGATCCCTCTTGCACTGTTATGTAACAGGAGACTTGATCAAAAGGAGGAATATTTAATTTTGTTGTTCCTGAAGGAATTCATTTGTCTATGTGCATATGAAATTGAATGTTATGCTTTGTTGTTTATTGCTAAGTCAGTGAGCTTGGAATAAATATTTGAATATTGCTTTTACGTGTAAATTTAGTATTCATTTGTGTGGCATTCATTTTCCTTTTGGAGTATTGTCCATTGACATCTTATCTTTGCTATCATCAGTACATTCAATATGTCAGTTGGAATGTTGGTGGTATTTCGTCCAAGCTCGTCTAGCTATCATCGGTATATTCAATCTATGAGTTGGAGTGCTGGTGGTATTTATTTTGAATGTTTATTCGCATTTAGGTATGGTTATGCATAAGTGTTAGTTTTCCTTTCCTACTTTCTGGTTAAAAGCATACCCCAAAGCCCAATTATATCATATGAGGGAGTTGTACCTCTAAAATTCAGAGGAAGACCGCTAATCCAATAGCGATCTCTCCACCTGTTAGTAAGTTTGTCGCTGCTCAACAGGGCAACTTAGGGTCATTCTTCAAGGTGAATTGCAGTGACAAATCCATTTACTAACACATCTATAAATCTTTGTTCAGATACAGAAAATGACATTAGAGACCCCATAACTGAGCTGCCTGGAAGAATATTGTTTTTGAGGTTATATGACAATGGGGTTGAGCCGATTCCATTCCAAACTGTTTTCCTGCAGCAGAGGTTGTAGAATGAGAATGTTAATGTTACCATGAGAAAAGTAGGGAGATGTAAGTTGCAAATGGAAAACTCATATTTACATTAAATAGATAAGCTATTTAAAAGGTGATTGGTTTGACACCAAATGCTAAAGTTGAAAGGAAGTTGAATATTTGGCACTCACCTCCAACCAAGATAGAAACACATAGAGGGGATTGAGGTTGCCCCATTGCATGAAACCTATTGGAGTTGAGGTGCCTGCTGAGACAATCATCCCTGCTAAGGAAATTGAACCATGAGACACAGACAAATTCAAACCTTATTTCCAAAATGCTTTCCAAGCCGTCAGCCAGGTTATAGCACAGGATGCTGGAAAGAAGATAGCTAAATCATCATTAGTGTCTCTCCACAATAATCAGAACCAACATCAGAACACTTCGTATGATTTTGGGGATTAGCTTGCAAGAGAGATTCACAGTTAAAATGTTGAATTCAAAGGAATGAATCATCCCAAAAGATTAAGAAGGTATTCGGTTCTCTCTTACATTTTCTTGCACACCTTAGTGAATGAATGCGATGGCAAATCGGGTGTAAATTTGATATCTTCAACAACTCTCTGAGGCCAGATAAAACTGGAGCACTTATGGTCCATTCATATGAACAGGCATTGTAGCCATTCATCATATTGCATTTTTGAGAATTATTTAGTGAATTTACTGTTGAAGAAGGAATGAAAGAGTATAAGCCCAAATTAACCAAGGACTTAATGAATTTATTAAGCCCCTGCACATGGAAGCTACTAGAATATTGAAGAATAATTGGGGAGATTGATTCTTTTTCAAAGAATATACTTCAATCAGAATTTTTGGAGCCATAGCCAAGCCTTACAAATTGGCTCATACTGTCTCCCCTAGAATTGATTTTTGGAAGCAATAAGGCAATAACATTCTGTTGACAAGTCCCACTTTAAAGATCACAACAAGGGTGGTTTTATTCCTTCTTCCTCTTGCTATGGAGATTGGGGATTTCAAACTTTTGGAAGAAAATGCATTTAATACAGCCGCTGCATATATTGACAAATTGGGTATAAGATTTACTCCCCAGAGAATTCATAATCCTGAGAAGTTCACTGATGCATTGAAAAGATCCCAAAACAAATCAAGACTATAGCATGAATAGGATGAAGCTGAAGACTTAATCTGGAGTTGCATAAATGATGTTGTGGACTTGAAAAGGGATGCTTGGCTAAGGATTAATTTTGCAGAGTGAAAAAAGCAGATGATTAATTCTTAGTATCCAAGAGCTTTCCTCCTCATTTCAGACAAAATTGAAAGAATAGATACACTCCTAAAACAGTTCATATCTATGGAGTCATGCCAAATGAACCTAAGCCTGAGGCAAAGCCAACACATGATGAAGCACAAGAAGGTGATGAGTTTGCTGAGGCTGGATCTGTGCAAATATTAGGAGAGGCAAGGCCCTCCAGAATTCCATCTCCTGCAGCATCAGTAGCTCATGAACCATCCCAAAAGAGCGAGCAAGTAACAATGCATGTTGATCCTTCCCCTTTAGTGGACTACACTATGACTGAGGTGACTGGGGAGTTTATGTCCCCACAAGAATATGAATTCAACTCCACCAAGTCTCCCCAACATCCAGGAGGGCATGGGCCTATCATCCCAGAGACTGAAGCATCATTGGAGAGACATGTAAGTGTTGAAGATATTGAAGCTGTCTAAATGAAGACTCAAAAGGAATTCTTGGCAGATGACTAGTTTGTCAGGACCCCTGAATTCAAAAGGTTTGCATAAATGATCAAATGCAGGGAATGATCAAATGCAGGGAGAAGCAAGCCCAGCTTGCAAAAAAAGACAAGGCCATCCAGCCGAAAAAATAAGATACTGCAGAAAGCAATGGACCTCCTCCCAGCTTTGATTTTGATGTAGAAATCTGAAATATTACCCCAGAAGAAGGGAAAGAAATAGTTAAGGTCAATAGGTGTTCATTACTACTTGGATGAAATATTGCAAAGCCATGATGTTTGACACCATGATGAGAAGGGAGTGTTGATGAAATTTTCAAAGACCAAGGGAAAACTACTCAGTTCTTCTCAAGATTATCATTTAACCCTGATTTACAGACTTATGTATTTGGGCATTGGCCCATTTGCATGGCAAACCTCAAGTTGACTACATTCCTCAACAGCTAGCAAAAAAACTTATGATCAAAAGGGTTGGAGATGTATCAGCAGTGGATGCAGTGAAATTGGCAGTCCATACTGCCCAATTCAGTCAAGTAGCTGCCCTGAAGCTAGTAGAGGACTCCAAATAAACTAGAAGAAAATATAAGATTAAGCAATGAATTGATTATCTTGAGAGAAGCATATAGCAAAATGAAGGATAAAATTAAAGGTCCTATGCAAAGGCTTTGCCACCTGTCCCTAGCTTCCAGTTACCATCTACATCTATTAGAGGGAGAGAGGAAATGGAGCAGAAGATAAAGGAATTAGAAGATTTGCTGCATACAACCAGGAAAGAGGAAAACAAAGCAAAGTCAGAGGTTGAAAACTACAAATCCAAGTTAATAGACTTGATTCAAGGAATTTTTTTACCATAGAATCCAAATAATTTCTAAATCATGTGAAAATTTATGGATGTCTCTTGCAAGTATTAAAAAATAAATAAATACACATGCTGATGTAGAAGAGTAGGCATTTAAAATAAGAGACAAGTTGATGTCTCGAATCTCTCAAATGAAGAGAATATTCCTAAATACAAAGTGTGCTATCCCTAAAATTACAGTAGCCAATATATATCGATATGCAATCTTACTGTAGATACTGTAGCATATATTAAGCATGTGGAAGCTGGGTTGAGCAAAAGGGTTGAGGAATTTTACGCCTTGATTAAATCTAAAGTACCTAAACCTAATGATGAAAAAGGAAATTTCAAGGAGTTCAGAATCTGGAAGGGTGAATTTATGGCATTGCCATTATCTTTTTTCTGAATGCTTAATTCATGACGATCAATTGAATTCAATAAAATTTCATAAGGCCCTTGGGGATATCCTAGCATTAGAAGCGCATATTAATGCATTTATTATGTCTCCTTTCCAAAACTAAAGAATTAATAATATTTTTAAGTGGGCCCAATCACTTTTGACCACTTAAATATTATTTAAGTCATATGTAATGTTTAAAAAGTGTTTTTTACACTTTATTCAAAATGTAATTCAAAAAGGGACTTTTGGATGTAATTAAAAGTATTTTTAAATACTTTTGAGGGAAAAGGTAAATTACAATAAAAATAAAATAAAATGGAGAGCCTAAACAAAGAAACAATAAAAAAGAGTCAAGGCACAAAGCAAATCATCTGATTTTGTCATTTCATTATTCCTTCCATTTTGGAGATTGAAGCATTCGAGGAAAACCCTTGGTGATGGAGATGTGGAGGACAAAAACCCTCTTAGCTTTCCATAGTTGGATTTGGGGATGAAAACCTTCCACAATGTCAAGGATCACACTTGGGCTTATAGATTGAAGTCATTTGCAGCTTGCTACAATGTCACGATAGTGATTTGAAGTCATTTTCAGCTTCAGCTTGCTATAGTGTCGCTACAGTGATTTATTGAAGATTTCAATTGAGGAGGTTTGGATTGACTAATATTTGTAAGCAAATCAGATATATATATTTCATTGGTTAATTAAAAGACATTTTCAGATCTAATATGGATAATTTATGAGGGTTTGTTGCTACTATTGCATACATTATTGTTAATTACATTGGCTGTCATAAATAAAAATCAAATATGTGGTTTCTACGTTGGTTAATTTATGAGGGTTTATTGCTGCTATCATAATTTATCCAGCAACTCATTATCCAATACTACTTTCATATTTGGTTATTTTCAGTGTATAAGGCTTTTATATAAGCATTGGTGAATGATAATATCGCTGTCCATAAGAAATCAGTCATAAATCGGCAATCATATTTGATATATTTGACACATACAATTCAAATTTGTTGTTTATGTTGCATTTGAGGATGAATACTAGTTTTATGAGGGTTTGAATTTGTTGTTTGGAAGTGTAAGTTTGATTTACAAGGGTTTGCAATATAGCATTATTGCTAATGTGCTAAGGTTTGTCATCTACATTGGTCATTTGATTATTATTTCAGCTTGCATATGTTTGATAAATCATCCATTTCCTAGAGTTGTTCAATTGGGGACATTACAGTGGTATCAAAGCTTTGATCTTAGCAGCATGTGTGGAAAGAGCTATTTATAGATGCAGATCTTGTCTTGATGGTTAGTAGTGAAAAAGGATGGAGATATTATTAAAGAGAACGAAGAAAAGAAGGAAAAGTCATGAGTGACTGAGATAAGAAAGAATAAATGAATTTGCACAAAACTATGTGCTGAAGTCAAAGGAATTTAGCCAGGAAATTCAAAAATTCCACGAGACAATCTATGTCAAATATAGCTCGAACCTTGAGGGAGATGAATCAATATTTGAGTGCATCCAGACCAAACCAAAATATTGTAAGAGAAGGAAGTAATTCAGCCAATGATAGAGTTTCAATCAACCCTCCCACCAAGACTTTCTAGGCAAGTTTCTACAAAGAGAAGAAGAACCATGAGAGGAGGAGCAGAAATTTCAGTCTTGCATGGTAGATGATATAGCCAAGTATTATGAAGAGAATAATGTTCTAAGTCAAGCAGTCCATAATGATTTGTCTTTTGGTGAGTTCTATGAATTAAGGATGAAGAAGAGGACAAAAAGTGGAAGAAGAAAGGAGTTGATGAAGAAAGAGGAAAGGTCAGAATTAAAACCACAAGAAGAGGCTCATGAAGAAATCAAAGAAGCAAGAAGAACAATCAAAATTAGTACCACAAGACATTACTATGAAATATACCATTGATTGAGAACAGAAGGGACCTAACATGCATGTTGAAGGTGAGAATCCTTTGTTATAAAGATGTTTTATTGACTTCTAATGATTGCATATGTCAAGAAAATGTTGATGAAGTCAAAGAGGAAAAATCATCACTTGTTGGATAGAAAGAGCCCAAGATGGAGGAAGATACACCAAATCATGAACTATCCTTCAATCTTCTAAAGGGTTGTTTATTGTCATATGTGATTGATTTTCACAATAGCAATGTGGGCGAGCATGCATTTGAGGAAAACATTTTGATTGACCCTAACCAGGGAGTTTTGAGTCACAAGATTCAAGATGTTGAGTATATCTCAACGATTTCTAATTTGACAAAGGAAGCTGAGCACTTTGATTATAGACCAAGGTATGAAAAGGATGGTCATATGTTAGATTTGTTGCATCACACTATGTCATTACAAGATTCTTATCATCATGGAAAGCATTCTTAAAAAGATGATAGCATGAAGGATACCACTTGCAACATAGGGCATATAGATTCTTTGTTTCAAGTTCAAAATTGTTATTGCATATGAGATTCAAGTGACCTTTTGAGATACAAGAAGAATAAAGGCTTTGATGAGATCAATATCATTATTTGTAGTGAATTCTTCATCCCATGCATTTGCATAAAAAGAAAGCTCATGAAGAATCATACAAGATATGCTGTGAATTCTAACGAAGTTGTGAAGGATTAGTGCTTATGATTCATAGGTCATTCCTTAGAGCCAAGTTCTACATTTGATGTTGGAAGGTGGTAAGCAAAATAGATGTCATTTTGATATTCAATAATTTTTTACTAAGCATAGATTGGTGTTTTTGGAATCAAGCTACAAACAGGTTTGCCACCCTTAGATGTATGAAGAAGAATTTATGAAGGATGAGATACTACAAGATGGCTTCAACATTCCTTGCAAGCATCATGAAGGCACAACAACTTGTCATCACACAGGGTAGACAGAAGGTGTGGAATGACTCCTATGTCTTGTGTCTAAGAAAAATCAACATAGAATTGGACACACAATGGTTACACTCTTTTAGAGAGTTCACTATGGAATTCAAATCCAAGGAAAAAGAGGTAGAGGCATCAAAGATGGAGTTGCAGGAGCTGTCATGGCTAAATGGCAGGAACATCAATTGGTGACAGCCATGACTTCATCCAAAGGATGGCCACCAACTAGAGGGTTTCCTCAAGAGATAAAGAAGAGACATGTTGGAGATATATTGAAGAAATAATTGGCTCCATAAAAGGTTTCAAAGGGGTGTTCATAATAATATCAAAGTAGTGCAGCATAAGCTTCGAGGAATGGTTTCAAATTCAGATATGTTTGCAGAAGATTACAAACAAGACATAATGGGAAAGGGTAGTGATGGCATATTGCAATTATGTTGCAAAGAAAACATGTAAAGAACTGTTGTCATCATAATTTCCAACTTCAGGGTTGCTGTCATCATCATTCCCAGCCGCTATATTACATCATTTGCAGCCATTCATGTGTTTTTAGTCATAGGATTGAGTGATTTTCAGTTTGTTGCTGCTATTGGAGTATTTCTAGTCATTGTATGGTTGTTTCCGGCCTCTATATTGCTGATTTTTGCAAGGGATTTTTAGTATGGTTAAGTGACCACTACACCAAAAGTCAGGACTGTTAGTGAATGGTGCCCACCAATGTTAAGGGTGAGGTTATCGTCCCACCAAAGTGCCATTGCAAGTGAACCCCTCATGGACATGTGGCTGCTAGCCCCACCATCTAGTTCGGGTACACACCTACCAACACAATGGAGGACCGTTCACCACGGTTTAGCCAGGGGCATCACAAGCCACCACACTCTGCAAGGCTTGACCTTGAGACCTCAGCTCTAATACCAAGCTATGGGACACTACACCAAGAGCCTAGACTATTAGTGAATGACACCCACCGACATTAAGGGTGAGGATTTCATCCCACTAGAGTGCCATTGTAGGTGAACCCTTTTGTGGACACATGGCTATTGGCCCCACTATTTGGTTCAGGTACATGCTCGCCAGCACGATGGAGGAACATCCGCCAGGGTTTAGCTAGGGGAATCACAAGCCCACCATGCTCAACAAGGCTCAACCTTGAGACTTCAATTTTGATACCAAGCTAAGTGACCACTACGTCAAAAGCTCAGATTGTTAGTGAATGGCACCCATTGGCATTAAGGATGAGATTTCATCTCACCAGAGCACCATCAAAGGTGAACCCCCTTGTGGACACGTGGTTGCTGGCCCCACCATCTAGTTCAAGTACATGCTTGCCAACATGACTGAGGAATGTCTGCTGGGGTTTAGCCAGGGGCATCACAATTTTGCAAGTTGCCAAAAGGATGTCAATTCAAAATACGTGGAACTTGATCAAGGCTGATGACTGATGAGCCATGCACCCATATGATGAATCAGCTAGATTTTTGTGAATGACTCATCCGACAATAGGCAATCAAGACTTGTGATAGAGGAGTCTTGCATTCTTTTTTAATATACCTCTTTCAACTTACCAAAAAAGTTTTCTAAGCACAATGGCCTCTAGATCTTCAAGTTCTTCGAAAACTTTGGAGTCCACCCTCAAGGGACTCGAGAACGATGTAGATTCTCTAAAGGAAAGATTGAGAGAATTACAAGTTGAGTCTATGGCTTGCAAGGGAAAGTTGGAAGAAATAGAAAGCACCATTCATCCTAAAATCATATGAGAGGACCTACGTAGTGTTAGACTATTAATGGAGCAGGACACATCTAGGGAGACTACATCCTACAACATCCAAGATCGTGTTGAGAGGATTGACAGAGTTCTCTAGGAATTTTGTTGTCACTTGAATACCACTCTTTGAGGAGACATTGTCATCTTTTATGTTATTGTAATTGTTCTTTGAACGGAACTTTGTAACAAACTTTTTCTGAAAGAGAAAATAACTGACATACTTGACATGTAATGCAAGATGGACAAGTATTAATCATCCTATTGAGATGAGTATTGCCCACTTATCATATGATGAGGTTATTATCCATGCAGAATGATCTTTCTGCTGTCCTTAAGAATTTGCGTGTTGTTTCTATCCAAGAGCATGTTTTAGGGTGTCAACTTGGCACACTTGATTCTCAAGTCTGTTTTCAATAAAGTAGTAGAAATCTTTTGAAAAATTAATATATGAAAGCTTGTTCTACGAAGAGTTTTCCATTAGTAGCATAGTGTTTCAAGAGACATATATCTCTGAGTTCAGACTTGTTTTGTAGTTAGATTAATTTGTCTTCAGTTTAAGGCTGAATATAAAAAAGTTTTTAGGACAATATATGGGATCCTATGGATCACTAATGGATAATTGAGAATATTTTTGTAACACATATTGATTCTGATATTGGACTCTATCACCCATGGCTGGACACACCAGTCTTAAAGAAAGACCGATCAAAGTTTTATTTCAAGAATGTTTCATTTTATTGTAATTTATGTTCTTTCAATCCTACAACTGTTGCCTAAAGGTGTAAAGAATCAGTATTAAAGAAATTATTTGAATTTTTTTACTAATAAGGACACCAATAGGTTGTAAATTATAATCTGCTTGAAAGATCTCTAGTTGCAAAATCACAAAGATAAGTATAGAAGGTAGTTAGTGACAAATAGTTGAATTGGCTTTATGCTATTAAAGTTTGGTCTTTGTTTGTAGCATAGTTCTGTCATTTCTCTTTAGTTGTCCTCTAAGATCAGAAGAGAACACCCTCCCAAAACTGGCAGAGCTTAAAGTATAGAGGAGTTGTACCTGCTCCTGTCAATTAGCCCAAACTAGCTGCAATTTGATAATGAGTCCCACCTGATTGTCCAACCCAACCTTGTTCCTCGGGGTTACTCAAGTTGTGTCCTCTAGAACTCCAAGATACAGTTTGGAGCGTCAACAGTCAGCTCTACAAAATTTCAAATAATATATTTCCTATACCATGTAAAATAGCACAGTCCTTTCATAGTTTCTATTAGCTGTCTTACCAGCAGATCAGAGGCATGCTAGGCAATAATATTAACTGTCAGCAAGAGTACATTTAATCTTGTATCAGAGATAACCAATTATACACTATGAAGTGATTCAAGGTAGATCTAATTATCATTATCTGAATTGTAACAACAAATGGATATCTTGAATGTTGTTGAATTGACCTTAAAGTGTCCTCTTTTCTGCCTTATGAATTCAATCGTATTTGTTGGTTTTTATGTGAATGTTGTTTGTTACCATTTCCTACAAAGAACTGCATAGTCAAGGGAGAATTATTTATGGGTGACTATTGATTTAATTAGTTAGATAGCATAAAAAGTTGGAGATTTCAACATAGGTGTGTGGCTCATAACTATCAGAGGCTGCAGATAAAAAATCACAACCAAAACTGTGGAAAACATCAGTCTTCTTAGCCTAAGAGGGTCCTCCTATTCCTCATAAATTTAATTTGACAAGAGTATTGGTATATAGTATTTTCAAAAACATACATTATATTTATCTTCATATTACTCCTAATTCAAACTTTCCAAAGGTACATAATATTTTCAAGGAATTAAAAGAAAAAACAGTAAGATGAACTTACCCGCATCATCTCTTCCACTTCTTCCTTCGATGGTGGATCATTGTGAGGGCCAGGAAAATGTTTGTTGATGTCACTGTTTGAATTAGTGCCAAAAAGCAATCACACGCCCATCAAGAACAAATGACACATTTAAAATAGAAACAGCTTTTGGGAAGTACTGAAAATTTGAGTAACAGACAAATATAATGGAATTATACAGATATGCTTTTTTCCCTTTACATTAGTTATACTATCCCAATAGAATGTTTTAGATCAACGTAGCACATATCCCCTCAATTCACCGAGAAGAGTATTCAACTAGCTTTTCAGATAGGTTAAAAGAGTCCTACTTGAAAACCAAAAGAACAGCAATATAAAGTTGGTCAGCAGTTATATGGTCATCTTCTGCTGTAAAACGGTCAAAAACACGGTCTGTGATCTTCCTGAGTTGTCGCCGTCGAAACTCCTTCCCTGTAATTTATGGAATTAGTTTGACAAAATATGAAAAAAAGAAGAAAGGGCATACAATCTTATTCTCTAGGAATTCAGAATAGGAGCTAACTCCATTTATTTAAGCAAGTAAGGCTCAGGATTCAAATGCTAACCAGCATTTATTAAGACACCCGAGTTCAAAGATTAGTTGAGAAGAAAGAAAGGAGTAAAACAATATTGATATCCGCAAATAACCAAATTAGGTCAATAGGAATGTAAAATTGCAGCTAGCTTAGCATAGACGAAAGAAGAGCTCAATCCAAACCTGAACAGCTAGCAACAATAGAAAAAGAAGACAGTATAAAACGTTTAACCACACCATGTGTGAATGTGCTAAGATAGCTAGCTTAAAGTCTACAACCGTCAGATCATGTTGAAGCATCAGTCATACTACCAATTTGAAGAACTCCTCCACCAGCTTAAGACACATACTGTTGGCAGAAGGTCAAGTAATGTGAGTGAGGGAATTGCATCTAATCCCAAGAACCCCCCTAACCCTGCAAATCAAGGGCACTTGAATTTCAAAGGCATGAAAGGTTATGGGCTAATTGGGTATCCTTCAAGGCCTTCCTATATATTTCTCTCCCCAAGGGTGTGTGTAAAGAGAGTTTTATAAGGAAATATTACCAGGAAAAGCTCACGAAGAGAAAGATGTGGCATGCTAAGGGACATCTGTAGCTGGTTCATTCCGATTTGTGATATAGAAATTAACAAGAAGGTTTGACCATAGGAGAAGTGGAATCCCAGACACAGAAATCTTGTATTGGGTCCATTTCCATCGAAGGATAAACACCCATTTCATAACAAGCTCTGATATAGACATCCCAAAGGAACCCAAACCTGACAAATCCCAAGATCGTCCATTGCTAGACCTTCATTTGGTTTATAAACTTCAGACCCACATGTGCATGTATTGCTTTTAGAGTAAGTACATAGATAAAAGACAAAAAAAAGGAAACCCAAATGATCAAAAGGTGGTACCTACTTTGGAGTCTGTCTGTTAGATTCCCCCAAACTTGGCCCATGATCAAATTAGATGCTTCTCGCTCTCTACTGATCAAGATCTGACAGAACTGAAACAGCCCTTCAAAAAACAAAACCAATGCAACAAAAGTCAAGCTCTAATTGCCGGATTTCTAAGCTTTCCCTGCAATTTGCTCAATTTTAATTGGAGGAAGATCATTAAAAAATCAATGGTTCGATTTCATTGAAGTAGATTTGGACCGTCCATATGTATGACAGAGATTGCAGGATATTTTACATTACCTTCTCAGAATGTCACCTAGCTCCAAAAATAGAGTCAGTTGGCTAGTGAAGCCGCAATGACTACGAAGAGCATTTTTGAGCAGTTCAGAAGGGTATGATATTTCTTCCTCTTTTGATGATACGTGGAGGAACCTCGATGGGTCCCCCTACATCTACGGTGTACCGTTTTCGGTTCCTGTGCAATTATGGAATCTCCTCGCATCTATGTCAAGGGCCCACATCATCTGGGATCCTCTACGTTTGTGATGAGGGAAATACGTTCATATTTAGCCACACGATGTGATTACAATATGGCAACAATCTCTCCTGCATTCACGGTATACCCAGGGATGTATCATAAATGCATGCGTGAAATCCAACATAAATTGAATTTGGTTGATGCAAATAACTAGGCACACGTGCGTGCACTGAAATTTAAGAAGTAGAAGGGAAAAACAATGAGCTCTATGAAATTTAGCAATAGCTAGAAACTATAAATAACTAGCTTCTGTATTTTTTTTATTCATACATTTGTGGAGTGTATGGGATCAATTCGTTGCAAATGATGTTTGTGTAACAAAGGTCTTAATGGATAAGTGATTGATTCAAATCAACTAGGGGAGATGATTTAGTAGTTGAGCGTATTTCAATAGTTGAGATAGTAGTTGTTTATATAATTGTTCAATAGTTGTGATAGTAGTTGCTTATATAATGCCCAATAGTTGTGATATGACTACCTTAACTTAAACAAAATGTATTCCTTTAATCTAAAAAGCAACCAATCATGTGATGCTACATCAACACTCAACTACCCATGATGTGAATGCACAAGTATTGGTAACAGGTTTGTTTTGGGCCTTTTTGGACACTTTGACAAAAAGCATGCTAATGTCGCCCTAAAACGAAAGTTATAAGCAGGGGACTTGCCAAGTAAGCTGTTGTAAAAAAATTGGAGTGATTTGAAATTTCCAAGGATTTTGAGAAGCGCAAAGTTAGGGTGCACAACTACTGGGTCCTCTCCTATATGCATCACAAAACCTCTAAATCAAGGTCTACCTTGAGCATAACTTCTTAGGGACACGTGCTATCTTTGGATTGTTTGCATAAAATGACCAATCAAAAGTTAGTTTCTCTCTTGCTCTCACTCACTCTATAACTTTTAGTTTAGATTTTAAGTTTAAAATTTGTTTTATTATATAAATAAAAATAAAAATTCACAATATAGTTATTCTACAATAATTACAATTTTATAAGACAATTAATTATAAACTAAATTAAAAATAAAAATAGAAAAAACCAAATTCATATATCAAAATCCAAATATTAATAAAAATAATAATTTTTAAAAAATAACAATAAATAATAAACTTATTAAGTTAATAAATAATTAAATTAAAAAGTAAAAGTAATTTTTTAATTTAGTAGAATTGAAATATAAATAAAATGTGTACTAAAAAATATAATTAATGTATTGTAAACAATATGAATATTAATTGAAAGATAGATTTAATATTAACAAATACAAAATTATCATAAAGTTGAATGTAAATATAGTTAAATTACCTTAAATAAATTCAATTTTAAAAATAAAAACTATACCTTATATAAAATATTAAAAATAAAAATAAACTATATTAAAATTGTTAAAGCTAAAATTTTAACTTTAATATTAAATATTACAACTAAAATCAGACTTTAATAGTTTAAAATAAATGGAAACCTATAGTAAAAAAATAATTAGTGTATTTAATAATAGAATAGTATGCTAAAATATATTTAATAGTTTATATCATAAATAATATAATACTAAGTAAAAATAGTATATACTTTATGCTCTCTTGTTCATAGTTTAATCAAAATACTCTCTCTCTTTATTTATGTATGCTATCTCTTTGTCATTTCTCTCTCACCTCCCCCTCCCCCTCTCTCTCTATATATACTCTCCCTCTCTCTCTCTTTTCCACTCTCTCCCTCCCTCTTTATCTCTCTTTTCTCTCTCTCACCTTTATCCCTCTCTTGTACACTCTGTTTGTTATTGCATCTCTCTCTCTCTCTATATATATATATATTAATCCCTCTAATATTAATTATATATTATTATTATATATAATAATTTCTATAATAAAATATTAGAGAAATATTTGGTCTATTATTTACATACATTTATGTAGTACATGAGGTCAGTTGGTAGGAGTGTTTTTTGTGCAACAAAGGTCTCAATGGAGAAGTCATAGATTCAAATCAACTATGCATCCACTTACAAGGATCCAAACATGACTGAAACAAAACCTTAGAACTAAGAAGATAATTAGGCTCATGTTATGCTTGCAAGAGATAAAGGAGGTGATAGAGGCAAGTAATAGAGAGTGAGGGAGAGAGATGGGGAGGGGGAGAGATAATGAGATAGAGATAGAGATAGGGAGGAAGAAACAGGGTGTGTTTCTGTGTGTGAGTGAGAGAAATATGGAGATAGAGATAGAGAGGGAGGGAGGGAGAGGGGGAGAGAGGGTAGAGGTGAAAATTAGAGAGACATAGAGAGAGGGAGTGATAGTGAGAGCGGAAGACAGAGGGAGAGATAGGGATAGAAAGAGGGAGAGATAGAGAGAAGGATATAACGAGAAAGATAGAGGGGGGAGATAGATGCAAGGAGAGGTAAGGGGATAGAGATAGGGGAGAGAGATAAAGAGGAAGATAGAGATGGAATGGAGACGAAGATAGAGATGGAATGGAGATGAAGATAGAGATGGAGCAAATATTTCACATCTTTCTTCCTAGTGAATGTGGTTGTCAAGGGGCACCATAATATGTTCCAACAAAGGTATTAATGGAGAAGTGATAGCTTCAAATCAACTATGCATCTACATGTAGGGGTCCAAACATGATTGAAAAAACCTTTGAATTAGGAAGATATTCAGGCTCCATTAGCAATAATTCTATGCTATGTTTGTAATAGGGAGAGAGGGAGAGAGACAAAGAGGTAGAGGTAGAAAGAGGGAGAGATAGAGGGGAAAAGAGTGAGAAAGAGAGGGGGTAAGGAGATAAAGATAGAGAGGAATATAGAGATAAAATTGGAGATGGAGATGAAGATAGAGAATGATAGACGAAGATAAAGAGAGAGATGAGATAGGGATAGATAAAGATGGAAGAGATAAATATATAACGATGGAGAGATAGAGAGAGTTACAAAGATAAAGATAGAGATATGAAGTGATATATAGAGAGGGGAAAGATATAGAGGTAGAGAGAGATAAAGAGATAATGAGACAGATAAAGGGAGAGATGGAGAGATAATGAGATAGAGATAAAGGGAGAGATAGAAGAAGAAATATGGAGAGATAGAGATAAAGAGGTAAAAAGATATAGATATAGAGGTCTAGGAAGGAGAGGGAGAGATGGAGGGAGATAGATGGATAGAGAGAAGGAGACATTTCTATATCTATAGAAGGGGAGAGAGGAAGATAGAGGTAGAGATGAAGATAGATCAAGAGAGGAAGAGAGATGCAAATAGATTGTAACGCCTGCCACGAAACCCTAGAGAATGTCACACCCATAATAGAACCAAACAATTTTTTAAAAAAAGTGTAATTAAACGAGTAAAGTAAACTACACTAACACAACACATTCTCTAAGGTACGTGATGACACTTACTTACAATACCCATTACTAACAAAATTTACTAAATATAACTTATATTTATTACTCATGAATTAAAGATCATGCATCCAATAACATTAAAATACATCACCTAAGATATAAAGTGCAATAATGATTCATTCACACATTGCATTTATTTAATATTACAATTGCAATTCTCACTTCCAAATGAGATAGTTTATACAAAAGTGTTACAATTACAAATTACAAAGGTTCTCCTTGAATACAATTGAGGAGTGATACAATTACAAGGTATCCAACAGATACAAGTGAGAACATGAAAGAGTTAATTGGTACACACAAGCTCTCCAATCAGGAAGTACCCGCCATCACGAACAAAAACTGGGGACCTAACAGTGTAAGGTGCATGTTCCACCCAACCAAGTGGTACCTGAAGGCCCACCCCCCGTGCTAGGAAATAGTAAAGGAGCTTCCTAGGAAAAACCTACAACCTTAAGACATAGGCAATAACAATACTAAACTACACAAGTACAATACTAACAAAATGGTTACAATGCTTCTAGATTATAATGATCCACTACACAATACAAATAGACTGACTAACGGTTGTCATAGAAGGAGTGTCATCACAAAGTTGCATGGGTTACACTAGCGAATCTTCCTAGGCTATGACCCTCATCTTGGGTTACCCTGGTGACCTCTTACGAAACCCAACCCCACATACAATCCAATGCGGAATCAATTATCTTTCATAAAGACAATATAATGATCTAGCCATTCCAGGCCTTCTCATCTCATCCCAAGTTTATACTAGCCTTTGAGTCCATAAGCGAGGCACTTACGATAAGTTAAGTGGTTAAACTACCCTTTTCCCCTAACATATTTATTTAGTTTTCACTGATTAAACTAACTCTACATGAGTTACCCTGACACCACTTTGTCTGTCAGCCCCCATGAAGAGCCACTCCCTTATTAACAACCTAAGGAATCAATTCCACTAACATTGGGTTGGCAAGGTCCACATAAATCAATTACAAATACCAACTCAATACTAATATACAACACAACCTGTTCATAAAACCAGGTGTCCATACTTAATAAAACCCACGTGCGCTACCCAAGTTATTACAAAAGCTAAACCATCACGAGTTACAACCCCATTATGAAAGAAACACATCTGGAAGTCTTACATAAACAAATAACTCAATTTTCCCAACAACGAGAATGAGAGAAAACACAACTAAAAAGCTATTTAGGCAAATTAATAACCTAACTTTAGGATTTTTTAAATCCAATTAACTCAATTACACATCACTTGCAAATACTCAAAGTAAATATAATTACATTTGCAACATTAAGGAATTCTAAAACTAATAATTTAATTCCATTTTCCTCAATTACACATAATGATAAAAATCAATTATTATTTTTAACTAAAATCATTTTATTATAAAATAAATATTTGCAACTATTATAATAAAATAATCTTAAGATAATTATATTTATATATAAATATATATTAAACATAAATATATAATTATATACTTAATGTATATACAATTATATATATATATATATTTAAATATATAAATATTATTTAAATATATATTTATAAAATCAATTTAAATTCCCAAATCATTTAAATAAAATCCAATTATTTAAAATATATAATTATATATCTAATATGTATATTATATATATTAAATAATAAAAAGATATATACTATATATATAATATATAGTATATATGATATATATATAATATAATAAAAATAATTTTAATAAAAGTAAACCCCCATACGGCAAGGGATGCAACCTGGGCTATGCCCAACCTCCCCTATGGAGGACGTGCTGCCTGTGGTAGTGCTTCCCCCACAGTCTTGTGGGGAGCGCTGCTCACAACATCGCACCCTCCACACACCCCCCTACCCGAAATTTTAATTTTTTTTTTTTCCCCCATTTTTTTCAATTTCGTCATACAATGATTACACGCATTTTTTCTTTAATTCATATAAATTATATATACATGTATGCAAATATATATATAATTTGGATTCAATTACATTTGCTGAAGGGACAATTCTTTTTTTATAAAAAAAAGAAGTTTTCTACAGGGAAAAAAAAATTTCAAAGCACAATTCAGAAATTTCAATTTCTAAATTACAATGGAAGATCTCAAATCTAATCACAAAGATTTACAAAATTTTCTTTTGTTTTCTCTTTCAATTTTCTACAGTTAAAATTTATTTCCCTACAGAGGATCTAAGGTTTTTCTTGATTTTTTTCTACAAAGATTTCCAAAAACTCACAACAAGTTTTACAAACATCCCTTCAAAATTTAAAAGCAATACCTCTATAAAATCCACAGATCCTCTAATCCTTCAATTTCACAAAATTTAACAAAGCTTCTTTTCAAATTACAAAACAAATAATTCAAAGCAACAAAAGAACCTATTTTTTGAAGCTCTTAAGAATGAAAACTGAAGTTGAGCTTCCCTGCAAAATCCAATCTTCCTGAACCTCTTCCAAAATCTCCACTTCTAGACCAAATGTAAAATTACAGAGCCAAATATTTCTCCATTTTAACAACCAAAATTTTCAAAAATATCCTCTTTTTCCATCAAATCCCCCCATTAATTTCCTCAACACTTAGTCAAAATTCCAAAAAATATCTTTCTCAACCACCATAGTTATTTCCTCTTATGCATTCACAATTTATTTTTGTTTTTAAATAATTTAAAACACAATTTAATTTTCAAATAAATTTAAATCACTTAATCTATGCACTTTACAAAACAACTTTAATTATTTATTTTATTTAATCAACAAATTTAATTTAATTAATTAATTTATCCATTTAATAAGATTAGATTAAATTATCTTACCAATTGAATAAAATAAAATAAATTAAATTAAATAACAATTTTAATCTAAAATACATAAATTAACATTTACAACCACTTAAACATTAATTTTCACATATAATTTACATATATAATAAATTATCAAAACATCAAAGACGACATGACTCAACAACAAACAAGACACAAACTGGCGACACACCATGATAGGGTTTGTGGTTTGACAAGGCCACTCTGTTACTATCTCCCTATCAACATAACCATTGGGAAAGTGGACACACTCATACCTGTGAAGCCAAGTGGAGACGATATCCTGTACTTGCAATTCTGCAAACAAGACGAGGGTCAAACATGCATATAACATAGCAGACACATCGTGAAGAGAAATCACATAATCATAGGGCGCTCTCATGTGAGTGATATAATCCCATCCCCTTCACCAATACAATCACACAAGACTGACAAGATTAAAGGACCATTAATCAACAAATGAGCATATATCAATATTAACAACTATGCTAATCAAGAGCATAACATAAAACATAAACATCCATATAGTGTATCATTACATCAAAATATAACACCATCATCGCTCCAATGTTAGCAATCATAAAACAATAACAAAGTATTAGGGTCTATCAAAGTAAATGTACTGTCTAACAACATAAACAAATCGGAACACATAGTAGCAACTGGAGGGGCACTACATAGATATAGAGGTAGATAGAGGTAGAGGGAATAATAAAGATAAAGAGAGATAGGGAGATAGAGAGGGAGAAATAGAGAGGAAGAGATAGATAGATATAGAGGAAGAGGGAGAGGGAGAGGGAGAGGGAGAGATAGAGAGATATATAAATGGTGAGCTAGAGTGATAGAGAGATAGAGATATAAGGAGATGTAGAGAGAAGGTGAGAGGGAGACATAGACAAAGAGAGAAATAGAGAAAAACAAATAGGGATGGAGAGAGGGAAAAAAAATAGGCGGAGATAGAAAGAGAGAGATAGGGATATATGGGAAGATAATGAGAGAGATAGAGATATACGGGGATAGAAACATAGAGAGGTATAGATAAAGATATAGATAGGGGGATAGAGAGGGAGTGAGAGATAGAGATATAGAAAGAGGGGAGATAGAGAGAGGGGGGAGAGAAAGGGAGAGAAAGGGAGAGAGATAGGTATATGAGGATAGGTAAAGTGGGAGAGAGATAAGAGGTGGGAAAGAGGGAGAGAGATAAGTAGAGAGGGGGGATAGAAGAGAGGGAATAGAGGAAGAGGGAGAGAGGGAGACATATATAGAGGGTGGTATATAGAGATATAGAGGAATAGGGATTGAGATAGAGAGATAGGGAGATAGAGGTATAGAAAGATATAGAGAGGAGTGAGAGGGAGAGGAAGAGAGACAAAAATAAAGATAAGAGATATAAAATATGAGAGATGAAGGGAGAGATGGAGAGAGTAAGGGGAAGAGAGGGAGAGATAGCTCAATAGATAGAGAGGGAGAGAGACCAATAAATCACCTACTTGCATTAAGTGAAAAGTGTTAACCATAAATTTCTTCTAGAATTAAAACTATTAAACTACTAAATTATCAATATTTAAAAAATTGTAATGTGAACATGTATGTGGATTAAGTAGTGAAAAGAGATTGGAAAGCATAACAATTGATTGCATGATGAAGTGGCACTCAATGATCTTCAAAATGCCAATAAACCACAATTGTATGTAATCATGTTTTTCTATCTTTTATCCTAAAGAGACCCTTTGACTTCAACATAAATTGTCAAGAATTGCCAAATATGACAATTTATTCACCTTTCATTGTTTTCATGAATTTGTATGAACACTTCACACTATATGAATACACACCTTTTAGTTTACACGGTTGATATGATTAAAGACAAGAGTTATGGAAAATATATAAAAATACCTTCAAACACAATATGCCCAAACAACCATATAACCTAGGACTGAATTTCAAGGATGAATAATATATATTTTACTTGAAACTCCCACATGAGATTTAAACATACACTTTAAAGCTTGCAACAAAGATAAAGAGTTAAAGCATTTAAAGAATTGATAAGGATGGTTTGAAAATATGGTCTTGCAATGTGCAACTCTGCACAAACCACACAACAATTTGCATCCTTCAAATTTGCTTGCATTTCCTTTTGTAATACACAGTGACACATAAGGAGGTCCTCTCCAAATGTCTCAACTATTTGCGATGAAAAAAATGTTGAAAGAGCACATCACATCCCTATGCTTCAATGGCATCTCTACCTTCAAATTTTGCTTCACCAAAAAAATTGCTCTAGCATCTTTGCACTTGCTCATTCACAACTTCAAAGGGCCAAGGCTCTTGACACTCGACATCTTTTTCAACACAATAAAAAATGTTTTGAATCTCATAACAAAGATAGAATAAACTTTGAAAATATTAATTTGGCAAGCAACACGCCTTATTGTATCATGTTGCAACTTGCCCACTCCAAAAGTGCTTGCAATACACAAATACAACTTCTTTATATACCTCAACAATGCTCACACAACAAAACACAAAATTCAAAAATAGCTTTCCCAACTCATAGTTGATATTACACAACCCACAAATCTTTGATACCATGATGTAGTGGTGGTAAGACAAATAAATAACTACTTTATAAAAATTAAATTCTTACATTACCTCAAAGAAAATAAAAAGTTTATATGTAAGCACAAAAATGAGGAACTTAATGGAACAAAAACAAAAGAAGTATCTAAACAAAGATTTAAGCTTATTCTAAAATTATAAACTACAAGAGAAGTAATTAAAATATGCCTTTTACAAGAAAATACTTAGATAAATAAAATTTATTTCTAATGGGAAACAAAAAAGTAGACACAGAGGAACTTAGTGTAACATGCTCATTGTTCTACCCAATAAATTTACTATGTTTTTAACCTCAAGTAAATAAACTATGATGCCAACACTTAGTAATAAAAAATTTATTTTCATATATGAGAATAATATGCACATTTGAAATAAAAATCATTCCAAAATTTCCCATTGCATTACAACAAAGTATTACAAATTTCCAAAGTATTGATTTCGTATTAATAATTTCGTGATTACATTTCCTCTTTTATAATCTTCCATAGAAATGGATGCATAAATACTTACAAAGCTTCAATGAGCTCATTGGAACTAGGTATACGAATGGTCCAGGTAGTCCCCCTTCCAAATCTTGGTTGCCAACTGATGAGGAGAAGCATCACTCAAGCACTTTTTCGCCAACTATGGACTTATTGCAGTCCCCACACATCTACCACGTATGGTAAGATGACCCTCCCTTCGAGGAAGATATTGGTTTGGTAACCTCATAATAACAATTGACCTTTCCTGAGCTTGGTGTTGTGTTCTACATAGCTAGATCTATCACACAATGGCTACAACCTACACATATGGCATTCCCCCACCTAGTATGTAAACCTAGATCGTGCAATGAATCGACAGTGTAAACAGTGGCAACTTACACTACTTTGGCCAAAGTATTCATCACAAAGTACTTCTAGTGGATGTCATATACTTCACCCACCTTCCTAGCTTGATTTGTATTGACCATTCATAACCTATGCATAGGCTATCCCCTTTATTGGATTATCCTAAACCCAGGAATAACCTATTTCCCTCTTATGTTTACTATGACACTTCTACTCAAGTAATTCAAAGTAACTCTTACTTACCAATTAACCATACAAAATAGCATAACATCACATCATTAAATTACTCTAGTACCAAAGGTACAATCCCAATTATAAAAGTCTCCAATCAAGGGTTTATCTCAACATTAAATGACTCCCTTCAAAAGTATAAACTTATCAATAAATAACCTCAATTCAAAAGTATAACCATCAATAATAAATGAGTTCAATCAAAGTATAATCATATCAATATTTATGACTCACTCAAAAGTATGGTCTCAATAATAAATCGTCTCCAATTGAAAGTATAGTCAACAATCAAATGATCAATTAGATCATATAAGTTAATCTCAACTTATTTGCTTCAATCAATAATCAAATAGACAACCCTACAAAATAGGTTATTCCTAACCTAGGGTTTCCAACAAAAGTAGTGTAATGATCAAGTGACCATCGGAAAGCCTCTCTTTCAAAATATCACTAATATTCTCACATTTACTACATTTGTATAAAATACAGAGGACAATAGCTTGAGAAGGGTTTGTGCTTTTGCACCTACAAGTTCTCTACTCATCATGGCTTTGGGTTGCCAGTATGTGAGTCCCATTTTGGAATTTCGTGAATAGACTCTAATTCAAAATAAGATAATAGAATAACCATAAAATGCAACCCTCAACCCTATTGTTGATTATTGGTATAACCTCTAAGTTAATACCCTTACCCAAGGGTCAAGATTATCTTCCTACTTTCTAGGAGGATTAAGTAATCACTTAGACAAGATTAACAATCAAGGTTTGCATAACATTGCAACCTAATAATGATGAAATTTCTATCATACCACCTTTCCTATCATGTTACTAACCTCATCATCCACAACAGTTTGCTAAAAATTTATAGCTAATAACTTAAACACTCATAATCTATTATATAGAGTATCTACATATATCCCTATAACGGGGTTTATTAATAACTAGACTCATCAAGAATCTTTCCATAATAAACAATTAAACATATTTTCCAAGACAAGGTAACCAAAGACTTATAATCTTTTCAAAACATATAAAGCATGAAAGAGTAGAAATAAGCATGCTTGGTTATGCAAGGCTTTAATCGATCATATTGGATTTCTAGCTTAGCTTTGCTCACAATCAACTTGCAACTCAACAATTATCACTTCCAATCTCCATAAAATCTCTCTCAAAACCTCTCACAAAAACTCTCAAAACTCAGAAATGCAAATAATACTAACTCAGAAATTAACAACAAGAGTGCAGATATGTGTCCCTATTGAGGTAGTTAGCACCTCTATTTATACACAAAGGTTGACAACCAAAGACTAGAAACAGGGTACCGAGAATGACACTTCTCAATCCAAAAGGTTTGACTTAGCAAGGTTAAGAAAAGGTGGCAACTATAATTGTTGTACATAGACACATACACAACCATGGTGAATGAGTCGCTTTACTAAAATGAACAAGAAGTATGATCATCAGAAATGCAAGGTAATTGTCTTCTACAGGTCGACTTACTTGACCAGCGGCACACAACTGGAATTCATATTGCAAAACAAACTTCTAATTGATTTATGCTTCTCACAGGTTGGTGCCACATTATTCTTATGCACCCTATTCTTTTGGCTTTTGTTTGCAATGACCAAGTCCAAGTTGTTGTGCGTGGATATTCATTTGTTTTGGCTTTGCATTGACTTAGTCTTTACTCCCATTCCTACGTGTTTAGCCTTGATTGCCTCTACTCATGCGCCTATTCATACGTGGCAATAAGAGTCCCTGTTTCATATTTCAAACTCAATTACCATAGCATTTAATTTATTCTTGATATGCGCTAGTTTAGATTATCTCATGTGCAACAAAGACTCCTCTATTAAGCGCACCATTTTCTTATCTCCACATTGGTCTTATGCGTTGGATTATGCTATATTCTTTTGCGCTTTCAATGTGCAGCCTCACCACATGCTATATTCAGTTTAGCTTCTCATAGCTTTTTACCACTATAAATAACACTTTATCCTTGCGCAACAAATATTTGATACAACGATGGTTTTAATATATTAGCCATGATTCTAATACGATTCCCATATATATAACATAACTTCCACCCGATATTATATATATATATATATATATATATATATATATATATATATATATATAATTATTATCTCATTATTTATAATAAATGCATATAATTTCAATAATTTCAATATATACATACATATGTACGTTAATATGTATAAAACACACACACATACATATATATTAATACGTATATTCATACATGTATTTTATTTTTTAAATATCAATATCAATCACATTGATGGGTTGATATATTCATATATATTTATAATATGTATAATTATGTTTTTTACCAATTGATAAATATGTATATATATTCGAATGTATACATACATATATATGTGTGGTATGTGTCCATTCAATTTCCCTATGCATGCAATGTACTCATGCATGGGTTATCGTTTTCACACACACACACACATATATTCATTAGTAAATACACAAAGAAGAACTCTCATTGTTAAAGAGACTCAATCACATAACTTCAATCAAGACATTCACACTCAAGATCATAATGTCTTTTAAATTGTACTCAAATAAGGCTAAGGATAACTTATCATTTTTCCAAACTACTGACTCGACTTTACTAAACTAGAAGTGTGTGTGTGAAAGTTCAGTTTAGGTCTTATCAAAGGTTACCATACCAATCGCCTCTCCTAAGCGATACTTTCCCTCTCTTCTGGAGGCTCGAACCTGCTCCTACATTCAACTTAGCACATAATAACAGTAGTCAGATGTTCATATGAAATCCACTTGCATCATAAAATATTTGAATCGACAAAGTATTAGAATATTCACATTGCAATACATATTCTTTCATCGTATTTCATCAATATAAACATAATCATTCATTTCAAAGTAATAACATCTTAATACATATTTCAATGTTTTTGATAAGATAAGTAGCATTTATAGGGTGCCATACCCTTCACAGAGAGCCCATAGGGCCAAAAAGAAAACATAGTTAATACAAAACATGAACTAGGAAAGAAACAAAAATAACTGACTAGTAGTTGTAGAACAACAAACAAGGACTAGACAACCCCAGAACCTGAGGGGACTAGTCTAACTCCCAAAACTTGAGGCCGTGAAGAAGCAATGGATGTGGGTAGTCCCTTCTTCTTACTCAACACAACAAACTAGGAAGACTTAGAATTGACATCCACCGAGCGGGGCGAGAGGAGTAGGTCCATCACAGCCCCCCTAGGCAAGGAGCCAACTGCATAGAAGAGGAAACATGAGCAACCAAAGGATTAGTAGAGCTAATCAGTGAGGGACAGGCATGATCCGCTAGCACAACGACAATAGATCGAGGCAACAAAGGTTCCACGGAAGGGATTGATAGAAGAGGGGCCTGGGAGGCCTCAGAGACCAAAGGAGTGGGAGGGTCACCCTCCTTAGAGGAAGAATCATTTGAAGAGGGAGAACCAATTGTGAGGTGGTCCAAGAGAGCATTCTTCCACTAAGTAGCAGTGCCCTTACGATGAGCAAGAGGGCAACTAGAGGCCAAATGACCAGTGGAGAAACACCTACATCGAAAGGGGAGGCCCTCATAGTTCAGTAGCCGCGACCAAGGTCAATCCATCACCATCAAAACCACATCACCATGGAGAGGTTTGGAGATATCCAAATCAACTAGAATATGAGCCACCGTAGTATTCCCTAGATCTTGAGATGTGGAGTCTGCCTTCAAAAAGCAACCAATGGAGTTGCCTATAGCTTCAAAACAAGAATGTTCCCAAAATTGGAGAGGGAGATTTGATAGATGGACCTAAATATGTTTGATAGTCAGTGGCTTAGTTAGAGGATTAAAAGAGCAAGACCAAGGTCTGATGGATAGTGAATGAATACCCCACATCCACCCCCTATCCAACACATAGTCCCTCTTAGTAGGGGAGCCAAAAGTAGCATAGAAAATCCCCTAGCACTGGGATAGAGCTCAATCTACCCAATAACAACAGGCTTCCAAGAATTAGAGACCCACTTGTGGAGATCTAGAAGGGAGGGCCACAAGCCATTAAACCTGCAAACAACACCTTGCCTCTAATAGAAATCCTCATTTTCAACAACTTTAGGCCCACAAACAATAGGGGATGCACAGGCATAGGGCAAAGGTCGATCCCTAGTCGAAATAGGCATAGAATGAGAACCATCCTTAGAAACTACCTCAAAGAATGACTTCTGATGGCCTCCCAAAGCAGCCCTAATAGGGACTCCAACAAGAACACTAGAAGCAGGGGTAGATGGCCTCATAGGGAGAATAGGCACAGAGGGGACAACTGCATCCACACTCAGAAGCACAACATTCAAACCATCACCGTTCACCTACAAAGAACACAAGGAAGGCACAAAGCTAACGTTAGGAGCAGGAACCCCAACGAACCTAGTCGTACACAAGCTCTGCAAAACGTTGTCAGTCAAAGAACAAAGGTCCTTGTCCAAAGAGACTCCACACAGAGGAGGAGGAGCTCGGTGAACGCCCAACAGAGAAGAAGAATCCCCTGCAACCCACGATAGAGCCACACCTGAGACTTGCATGTCGTCGCCATTTGAAAAAATTGTCCGTTGGCTCTTGCCTAGCGTCGCCATTTCTCCCAATGTCTTTTTTATACATATTTCAATGTTTCATTCCCCTACTAAACATATTAAAGTCACATTTTGCATTTATCAACACTTTTACTCATGGAGGTAAAAGTAACTTGGTAACTAGGAAACAGGGTGTAACACTTAGCATCAGATGTAGGAGCTCTCTATCCAAGATGACAATGTGTAACGTGAACATCCTTGTGTAGCTCTATCGTCCTTCACCAGTAGCTTCAAAACTTTGTATAATGCGCAATTTGAATGTTAAAGTCTTCCTAACTTGCACACATAGAGACAAGAAATGTTGGGGTTGTTAAGGGGTTTACCTTAGTCAAACCCTCGTTTTGGTCTTTCAGCCTCCACAAATAGCCAAAAGAGAGATATATGATAATAAAAAAACTCTTGAATCCTAGTTGCATTAGGGATTAAAAACAAATAGATAAGATAAAATGCTTGATAATAGTGTTAACAGTATACGAGAAAAACCACCATTGCATGCTAATAAAACTTGATAAAATGATAAAGACTTATTTTTGTATGAAATAAATTATGTTGTAATAGGTTAAACCAAAGATATTACCATTAGTCGAGGTTCTTCTCAATGGATTCCAAAAAATTTAGAAATGAAGCTCTTCCTTTGACAAGTCCTTACTACTGTATGAGAGAAGGCAAATGAAACCAAGAATGCTTGCAATGACTCTTAGTATTTCGGTAGTGTTTCCCCAAGGTAGGAGAGTTGAGAGCTATGTATATAAAAGTTGCAAAAAGATTGTGGAAAATGGTGAAGAAGAGTGTTTTGTTTGCTTGGATGAAAGGGAAGAGCTGTTACTTTTCCATTTGAGCATTACGACATGTGTCATAGATGGGCCATGTGGAAAGTATGCTTTTGAAGTTTGAAAATTCTTTGGACGCAATGCATCACGCAAACGTTCACACATCACACGATTGTTCGTGAATTTTTTATTGAAATTAAACATGTGTTGGTAACATCTTACATTTTTCAAATGCAAGATAGAGTCTTTCATATAAAAATGTAAAAGATATTTATTAAATCTCAAACTAAGGTGGGTTCAAAACATAAATGTGAAATTGCATATTGCATCAGTATGCAATTTTTTACTAGATTTTGCCCCCACTTTAGTGAGTTGATTGTACTAAGAAATGAGTTATGCTAAAGTAAACAATAAGAGATAGGAAACATAAAATAAGGATACTGTAAAGGACACATTCACTTGCTTAAGTGGATTGGTGATGCCCCCCTAGATTTGAGTTTGGTGAAATTCCGCAATATTTGATTCTAAAGACCAACAAGGTTAATCAATATATCCTGCAAAATCACACACACACACACACACACATATATATTAGTTTCCAAAAACTAAAGGAAATTAACATAGATAGATGAAACATTTGGAGAAGGGTGAATGTGTGCCCCTCGTGCTTTTTCCAACTCAATCAAGGGAAAAAATAGAAAGGTTAATTCAATCAACGAAACAATTTCATTATATTTTGAGAAAAAAATAGTTATATATAGAAGAAAAAATGCTTTTTACTATTCATTTTCACTATTCACCCTAGGCATTTTGCGAAGCTTTGTGAGATTTTCCAACAAAAATGCCACAAAGACAAGACCTCTAATGACCTAAGTTGGACGAGCTCTAAGAGGGAGTGGAGTAGGGAGCAGTTTGATGTGAGGTGAGTGAATTTTTTTCCATTTTATATGATTTTTTGTCTTTTTTAGCCAAGTGAGTCCCACAACATGTGCTAGCATCTTTCGGTCATGTTGTTGTGCAAGTGTCCAAGCCTCATACTAGTATGCAATTTTCAACACTACACTTGAGAAGAAAGAAACACAACCCACACAACTCTAATACCTTGAGAAGAAAAACATCACAAAGAGAAACAAACATATTGCATGGCTACTAATTGGAGCACACAAATTCCTTACTCGTATTCATTTTATAGGCAAAATACATGATTAATTAATAGCTTATGTAGCTTAGCAATTGGTTGAAATATTCTTTTTATGGACGACAAGGTGAGTGACAATGATTGATGATAGGTGCTTGTAAGCAGCCGTGTTTACAATGGTCTGTGTTAACAAATCTATAATTAAATTATTCTAACACTTTTGCCCTTCATCTCCTCTACACCTTTTTTGTTAAAATCATCACTGTTTTATAGTTTTTTTATCATTATCTTCCTCAACTATTATTTCTTTTGGTGAACATCTATTTAAGAAAAGTTATTTTATTTCATTAAAAAATTAAAAATTAAAAATTAAAAAAAAACCAATGAATGTAGAATCCATTTTCAAGCTATACCTAAAATGTAATATTTAAAATCTAGATGGATAATAAGTCATTTCGAATTGGAACCAACATTCTCTATCATCAACACTTCCATCAAACTTAGAAACCTTCATAAAAATTAAGGTTTAGAAAATTTAATAAATCCTCTTTTCCACTCCAAATTTGAAATTAAATGATGTAGAGATTTAAGTATTTCTCTTTATACTCACTAAAGAAATTGATTTCTTCATCAAGATTTCAAGATATCAATTTTTTTAAATTATACATCATTGTTTTTGAAAAATCTGAATCACAATATCAAATTCAGATCACCATATTTTCTTTGGTACCAATCCAAATATATAATGACCATAGAACTCTCGAAATCTTGTTTTCAATGATTTTTTTTTTTCTAAATACTTTATGAAACACACAATCCTCTACAAAAAAATGTTCCTTAATTTATTTATGTTTAAAAAAACCAACAAATTCTTCCCACTTTGTCGTAAAGAAGAAAGCATTGGGATCAACTTAAAACAATTCCAGGTTTCATGGCTGAAAAGAAGATTGTCTCACAGCCACTGCCTCAAACCAGGATCTCTACCATTAGAACTTTCGAAGCCTATGTATCATTTTCCCTTTTTTAATCTTTTATTCCCCTGTTTTGAGGTGATGCATTGTGCGGTCATAAAAATCCACCGCAATCATTGGTGCCGAACAATGGATACGCATTAGATTCAGAAGAAAACTAAATTGGATGTTGTTTTCTGTGTTGGTACAAATAATATTTGAGCAGAAAAGATCTCAGTGCTTTCCAGTCAGAGCTAAGTTGCAGAGAATTTTGTTGTGTTACGAGAAGCAACTTAGAGGAGGTGTAAAATACTTCAATTTCCTCCTATTATACTACAAAAGAACTCACGATTCTTCTGCTTCTCAAGATGTCCAGGCTCAGCTCCCATCTGTAAATAGTCTTTGTTTACTGTGATGCTTCTCACATATACAACCTGGTAAGGGGTTTGCATAGAAATTTTCCTCCAATTTTGGTAAATCACCAGCTTCTCTTTCATAAGGAGACCCGTCTCGATCAGAGTGTAGTTTTTTCACTTTTGATGCAAATTTATTCCATGAAATTTGACCTTGATCTAAGTTATCTATCAGCTTCACCAGATTTTGCCTGTCATAAATCCTACTACTAAATCTTATTGCAATTCAAGATTCCATCATGTGGAACATAAATAATTCATAAGCATAGGAAAAATATATATATTAAGAATGTTAACTAGGTACCTGTCTGGACTGATGGTTTTCCTGAAACCTTCAAAACGCCTATGCCCTTGCACTGCTTTTGCCATGTTCCCATCATAAGTATAAACAAAAACATCGCTTTCTACAGCCACTATATAATCCAATGCAGCAAGCCTGTTCTGATAGTTTTTAAAAGGTTCCAATTCCTCTTCTGTAGCTAGTGTTGAGTGGGTAAATATATTTGAGAATTCATCATATAGCGGCTTCATACTATCAGTTCCATAAGCTTCCCCTGCTACAATATAAATATTCGTATTGGATGGAAATCCTAAGGCCTTCAATAGAAGTGAAGTCTCGCGGGGAGTCATAGGACAACCACCTTGCCTTCTTTTCTCCTCACCATCAATATCTTTCTCCTTCCAGTGGTCTACTGCATGTCTCATTTGCTTCAGCTCCTTAGCTTCTTCTAATGTCAAGTTGTGTGAACAGCCAGTGAATGCCAACATATCCTTCTCAAATCTATACTATTCCCAAAAGCAAAAAAGTAATCACATAAATTAGTAAATGTTGCAAAACCACTGTTCATCAGTTTACACCACAGACCTATATTAGTAAATGTGCACACCACTGTTCACAAGTTTACAGGCATATCTGATCCACTTGCAACTTACCTTAAATGAAGTGCAATGTAAGGATTCCCATTCTTGTGCATCCTAGATACCAAGGTATTCCCAAGTTCCTCAATGGATGATGCATATCTTAATGCTTGAAAGTTTGCACGGCACCTCAACTTTTGAATGGAACTGGGAAGACCATTATTGGCAAGTCGAGAATCCGTATGAGTGAAGTGTAGAACCTTATGGTGCTTCAGTAAGGGAAGTACTTCTGTTTTATAATAAGAGGTCTGCATCAAATAATAGATTCACAACAAACTGTGATGATCAATGACAACCACTAGTGATGTTTTTATTTGCTGAATAACTTTGAAAGAGATCTTCTGAAAAGACTGACCTTTGACCAGGATATAGGAGCTTTTTTCAAAGGCTCGACATTTGCATAAGCAGGTGGTAGAGACTCCACTATATTGATATCATCTTCCAAAGTTCTAATGAAGTGTTGCCAGTCAAAGAGATCCTTAAAGTCGCTGAAACCAAAATAGCAACATAAGAGCCTTACAAGAATTAAAATAAGAGCTTAAATAACCTGACTGATCAAGTTTTAGGACCCACAAACCTTGGATCATTCCAGAAAGATACATGGTCCAAAGAGGGGAGAACAAGAGTTGCATTCAAGATTCTTGCCACAGCAACCATATCACATATCTACATTGTTCAATCCAACAAAATATAAATGGAACCTTTGGTTCTGACTCGAGAACATCTGACTTAATAAAGGATGATGTTAGATCTCGTATACTGAACTGGCAAATCAATAATTCTCACAATAACGGGTAACTAAGAGAGAACGTACCCCAGTTCGCATTTGATTCAAACCACCATTAGCATTGACTAGAAGGTATCCGTTTGTCTCTAACCCAGGCTCTGCAAAGAAGAAATATAATATTAATAACATGAATCACGATTACCAGAGAGCTACGTTGGCATGTTAGAAAGACAAAATTTGGAAGCAATAACAGTTGCAACTTACTTATATAAGTTTTTGAATGATGAATGCATTGCTCAAATCTATTGCTATTTGGCTTCAGCCAGATAGCAGGATTCTGAAAGAGTGCAAGAAAATTAGTTAATAATCAATTTATTACTAGGTGGCTTTTGCTAATGGTCTAGCCTCCACCGAATTAACCTCCTAACATCCATCAAACATTTTGATTGCAGCTGCAAATGGACCAAGCTGTCTATATGTGAAGCTACATAATCAGAAAATCATTTTTTAACAAATCTAAATATGGTAGACTAAATTCCCAGTACTACATGAGATTTTGACATTTATGTGCCTGTAATTACCATACTTTATTGATTTGAGTTGTAATTGCATCTAATGGTTCAGTCAAAACAGAGTGGCTGCTGTTCCGTACCTCTAAAAGGTGCTGAGCCTTCTTCTGCTTGGAATTTGTAAATGTTTGTAGAACTATTGTACTATGAAAAAGTTCCTGGCAATCCAACCAGTGGCATCAATAATAATCGATAAAGAATAAAGATAACAAAAATTCCGAATCCCTTGAATATTATAATACAGGAGATCAAACAGATACAGAAAATAAATAGATCCCTTCCAATGCAGTAGATAAGCTTGTAACTTTAGGAAATAGCAAACAAGAAACACAATCCATCATCATAATTTCCCACATAATGTACAGAAAAGGAATGCCATGTGTTTGCCATAAAACATTAGCATTATAAGCTTAATGTGGATTGATTAAGGTTAAGCATTTGAAATTTCTTATAAAACCAAAATGCCCACAATACTCAACTGGGGATTTGCTTGTTGGCTCTAAACACCCATATTCCATCTGTTGTGGTTTTTCATAATCTCTACGCAGGAGGCATAATCATGAATTCTTTAATCAGTTTGCAGCATTATCAGTGGCAATCTTTCACTGCTATGTCAATTTTTAAAATTGTAGAAATTGGAAGCTTGTATTGTATAATATAGAATTATTCTGTAATACCCCTGGCGGTTATGTTCACTCAACTCTTTACAAATTTCATGAAATACAATTTCGAATCAGACTACTAATACAGAAAAGATAATTGGGATAGAACAAAGGACACAATGGAATTAAGAAAGTAAAACCAGCTATTATGTACATTTGCGAAATTTGAAAGACAGGTTACAGTTTAATACGTGAAATATCTGAAGGGTAAACATAACCCTTTTAACGATTCACACTCATATACTTGGATGTAGAATAATGAGCCACAGTTGGATGTAGAACAATGAGCCACAGTTGGATGTAGAGCTTCATTGCAGGTACAAGGACAGGTTGAGGCATACGGAGGTTGTTCACAGGTACACAGATGCTGTTATGGTGGAGGCAAAGAGAAGAATGAAAGTGATTGTATTGTAATCTCATTTGTTTGAAGATAATACATACTTGGTCTCTTTTTTTGGTAGAGTTTTTTCCCGCAAGGATTTTTCCACGTAAATCCTGTGTTATGTGATGTTTTTGTGTTGCTGATTTGTGTCTCATTGCTGCTATATTATCATGATGTTATTTTTTATATATTGCTGTTATAAGTTCACATAAGGTGGTGTAACTAAGCATGTTATGTTGGCTGATTTTTAGCATTATTAAAAAGATGGATCTAATCATGGTAATTCCAGATTAAGGCAACTTAATTTTCAAATTTGCATATAAGTTTTAGATTTTCATGTTGCTATAATCTAAGTCTTATATGATATATCTCATCCATTGAAATCACTTTTGGATAGAGATTGAATTTCTCAACAATTGTTATAAGAGCTTGTTTATTTCTCATCATGAACAAGCACTCTATTGAACAGGAAACCATAGATGTAGGTCCCATCTTCTCGCAAGGCACATGCTGTTTCAATTAATGGGCATTTAGTTTTACAGTTAACAATATGCACATTCACCAAGTCCCTCATACTTATAGATGTGTTTTGAATAGATCATTGAGATTAGTAAAGGATAAAACTTACGGGGGCCTTGTTGATTGGTTACCCACCTCACCAAAACATGAAAGAATGAGGCATCTAACAAGACAAGTACAGGGCTTGTTTGTAAACCATGAATCTCAAAATAAAATCTTCTATTGCGGGTTCATGAAATTTCATTAATTTAGAAAACAGAGGTCCTACATGAACAGATTCTGGTCATGAGTTAACAAAAAAAACAGCTAAAAACAAAATCTTGTTACCAGACTATAACGTACACTCCTGGATAAAAAATAATTGCTTATTAGCTACAATCTATACTATGAATGGTGGTTGCACCAATTTTGTGGTATTTAAGTTTTGTTTCACTCAATCAGGTTTGATAGAAAGCAATGCATATTTATAGTTTGCAGGTGTAGTTCTTAGTCAAAGATGCTGGGAAAGAATGTTCATTATGCGAAGGAGGAGAGGGTTCAAAACCAAAATTTGAAATGGCCACATTAAGTAATCAACTACTTAAAACATCAGATATTCCAAAAAAAAATCGTAAATTATTTTTATCTGAATCGATTTTGTCAATTGATTGTCTTATGGATGACACCATAAACTCTGTCCCTTATTCGTGATCGTTCAAACTGAAATAAATTTATTGAGAATCTTTAACTATGGTTTCTTTCTCATTACAGAAGCTAAAGGCTACTCCGATATGGTCAGAAGTGGTTGGTTCATTTCTTCACAGAGTTGTATGCACCATGCACAATATCCAATAAAGACACATTAAGACATACTTTCCAGTTCTCTTTTGTTTTACATCCAATTTCTTGAACATTAGATGTTTGGTAGCTGATTGGAATTTGAGAGTGCTCCAATTTTGAGAAGAATGGCAAATATCACTTCTTGTACCAGGTACGTTTCCTAATTATTAATGGTTTGTTAATGTTCTGGCAGACGTTTAGCAAAACACAAAAAAAAGTATTTTCAAAATATTGAGGTTTTAGATTTATAGGAAGAGTAAACCTTTTGTTGGGGGCAAATAAAGTTTCTTAATTTTCTTATAGGCTCGTCCTCAGTCATGCTTATTTAGGATCGTTAAATGCTACTGATCACGCATTTCCATCCAGGCTTACTGGCTTGAAGTTTTTTGAAATTAGACCCCTCTTAATTCCAGTAAGAAATTTTTACTGATAGACCTAAGTTGCAGAAGGTGCTAAAGAAACGATCTTGGATGTCTTGATCTCCAAACCCAATGAGGTCAAAATAATCAAGCTTCTATGGGAAGTGGCGAAGGCAATAAAAGCCCATTTACTAAAGATTCTACATGCAACCAATTCTCCTTAATTCAACTCTAGCTCAATCCAAGGGCCCTCTGTAATGCCCCCATATCTTTGCCAACAAAGATGAAAATTTCATATTCTTAACATAAACGGATTATCACCACTCCCTCAAACCTACCCACTCAATGCTCTTTTTTGGCCTAACATCCATCCTAAGTCTATGTTACATCCCCATTCAATCACCACAGCAATTATTGGCTATGGGTCTATATGAGTTCAACAAATCCAAATGAAAATGATAGTTACTGGCAAGGCATCCACAGTCCATGTGGAGGTCTGAAAAATAAAGAAGAATATGAAAATTAGTGCAAGTAATGAAAAGCAAGTTTGGGGAAAACAAAAACCAGAGGCAAACTGTAAATTTTCAAATAGTAAATAAGATAAGAAAAGAAACTCAGTTCAACAAGAAAATATTAATCTTTTTATATGACACAGAATTGAGATGATCATAAAGTATATATCCCACTCTAAAGACTCTGATTAATTCTAAAACCCACATCAGACAAAAAGGTTCATGACCTAATTACGATTGCGAAACCCTGCCAGAATTTGGGTGTGTTAAAATAAATCCCAATTAATAGAAGCTGTGCTTTAGAATTGTTTTTGAGTATGCCCATAATATGAACATTGTGAACTGAAATGAAATAGCATGAGTCGTAAATCTTGGAAACAAAATGTACAACCTAAAATACAATGAACTTAAACTACCTAGGTCTCAAACTAGCTAGACACAAATAAAGGGAAGAAAATATTTGACACCATAGATCGTGTGTGGAGATCACTGTGAGATGCAATCCATCCAACTGTTTCAGCTTTCGTTAAGGTGGGGATAACAATGGGCAGCTAACAGAAACAGAACACCATTGCCTGAAACTCTTAGTAGACTCACCGGGAGGGCTGGCAATGGCTGCGGCGCTTTTGAGCGACGTCTTGATATGCAGAGACCTGTGGCCCAGATGCCTCGTCTCAGATGAGCGTTCTCCTCCATCACTAGCTGCTTCTCTTTCTACATCTTGGCTACTGTTCTTGAAAAAGACAGCTCTTCTCGTTATGGGTCGTGAATTTCTAGTACTGTTATCAAGCTGCCCGTATCTTTTGCTGGCATTCCCCATCACTGCAGACTCTTCTCCAATGTGATCCACAATACCCATATTTGAACACAATCCAATCAATGCTAATTCTATGAGAACAAATGCTTTCGGTACAGAACCCAATCTAATTGCATCAGAAGTGTGCCTCTGAATAGAAATGAGAATAATGGTATCTGTGAATGGACGCGAGTTCTCTTAACTAACTGGGTACTTTAGTCAGATTTATATAATCATTTCATTGAACATTTCTATTTCTTTAGACCTTTTTTTCCCTTTAGTGTAATATACAAACACAATGAATTTAAAGCATTAAAAATGCCTTGCTGTGTTTGCCAAGAATTTCAAATTTGTCAAATTAGCTGGTATATAGAACTCTTATCCTGGGAAAAAGATCTGTATGAAATAGAATTTTCCAGGGCACCAGCCTCCTTGAAGTTAAGAAGTTCATGAAATGCTCAATACAATACCATGTGATCGGGCGCTCCTTTGAACAGGAAAACGTAGATATAGAACCGTCCCCCTTCAGGGCACATAGTGGTTCGATTAATGGACATTTACAGTTCACAATATGCGCATTCACCAAGTAATTCATACTTATGGAGGAGGTGTTTTGAATAGATCACTGATATTAGTAAAAGATATAACTTGCAGAGCCTTGTTGATTGGCTGCCCACCTCAACAAAACATGACAGAATGAATCATCTAACAATTACAGGGTTTGTGTATAAATCACGAGTCTCACTGAATCAAAATATAATCTTCTATTGCAAGCTCATGCGATTTTATTAATTTAAAAAACAAAGTTACAAGCTTCAAAAGTAGCTCAAAATAAAATTTTATTGCCAGATTATCAGGTACACTTCTGGATCAAAGAAAATTGCTTATTAGATATAATCTTTTCATGTGAATGGTGGTTGCACTAATTCTACGCTATATAGTTTTTGTTCCACTCAATCAAGATTGATAGAAAGCAATGCACATGCAGAATTTGCAGAAGGTGTAGTTCTTAGTTAAGGACGTTGGGAAAGCATGTTCATTACTTGAAAGTTGAACGGAATAAAGGGCTTATACCTCAAACTCTTAGAACAAAAATTTGAAATGGTCGCATTAAGTAATCAACTACTTAAAACATCGGATGTTTGGAAACATAAATGTATATTATTTTATCTAAATTCATTTTGTCAATTGATTATCATATGGATGACACCATAAACTCTGTCTCTTATGTGTGATCACTCAAACTCAAGCCAATTTATTGAGAATCTTTAACCATGGTTTCTTTCTGGTACAAAAGCTAAAGGTTACTCTGACATTGAACAATTTAAGACATGGCTTCCAGTTCACTTTCTTTTGTATTTGATTGCTTGAGTATAGGATGTTTTGTAACTGATCGGAAAAAGAATGGTAAATATCACTTCTTTTAACAGGTACATTTTCTAATTCTTTATGGTTAGAAGTTCAGGGTTACCCTGCGATGACAATAAGTGGTTGGTTTATTTCTTCAGAATTGTATACAGTGCTATACACAATATCCAATAAAAATATATTAAGATATAGTTCTCAGTTCTCTTTTGTTTTGCATTCGATTGCTTGAGCACTGGATGTTTGGTAGTCAGAATTTGAGACAATTTCAAATTTGAGAAGAATGGCAAATATGACTTCTTGTATCATAATTAATGGTTTGTTTAAGTTATGACAAATTTTTAAAAAAAATGTTGAGATTTTAGATTTATGGGAATAGTAAACCTTTTGTTGGGGGAATAAAGTCTTTATGGGAATAGTAAACCTTTTGTTGGGGAAAATAAAGTTTTATGGGAATAGTAAACCTTTAGATGGGGGAAATAAAGTTTCTTAATTTTCTTGTAGGCTCGTCCTCAGTTGTGCCTATTTAGGATCGTTAAAT
This sequence comes from Sequoia sempervirens, assembly GCA_007258455.2. NCBI lineage: Eukaryota > Viridiplantae > Streptophyta > Pinopsida > Cupressales > Cupressaceae > Sequoia > Sequoia sempervirens. Next base: position 15,379,756 of record VDFB02109042.1, read on the forward strand.
ACTTCTGCTCGTGGATTTCCATCCAGGCTTACTGCCTTGAAGTCTTTTTGACGCAGATTCCTAGTTAATCCCAGTAAGACTTTTCACCTGATAGACCTAAGTTGCAGAAGGTGCTAAAGAAAAGATCTTGGATGCCTTGATCCGCAAACCCAATGAGGACAGAATAATCAAACTTATATTGGAAAGTGGCGAGGGTAATGATACCTACATCATCTTCTACCATATACTAAAGCTTCTACAGGCAACCAATTCTACATAAGCCAGCTCTAGCTCAATCTAAGGAAACTCTGTAATGCCCCCATATCTTTGCCAACAAAGAAGAAAACTCCATATTCTTACCATAAACGGCATATCACCGTTCCCCCCAAACCAACCCACTCAATACTATCTTTTGCCCTAACATCCATCCTAATTCTGTGTTACATCCCCATTCAATCATCACAGCAATCATTTGCTATAGGTTTGTATGAGTTCATAAATCCAAATGAAAATGTCAGTTACTGGCAAGGCATCCACAGTCCATGTGGGAGTCTGAAAAACAAAAAAGAATGTGAAAGCTAGCACAACTAATGAAAAGCAGGTTTGGGGAAAACAAAAACCAGGTGCAGAACCACCTATCTCACCCGCCTCGATATCTCGTTACTATCGCAGACTATTGACAAGGATGCGGGTTCGGGCCGGCATGCGGGCCATACCATTTTTATCACGTATTAATAATAATGATGGATGAATAAATGGATAGATAACGCATGTACCTCTATAGTAGAAATCGGAGAAATAAGTTGGCGAGTTGATACGATGGGATGGTCAAGAGGCGACAACCCAATGTTAGCCGTATCGAATGAGTTGTAAATGGAATAATCACCTCTCCCAATCAACGAATGTGGAAACGTGTATCCGGTATTGCCACTCTACGGCTCTATCACGGAAATACTCTTCTCTGGACCGGTCAATCCATGCCGGGAGACCCCTCAAAATTTTCAACATTCCAAGTCACTAAACGAAGAAAAGAAACAGTCCAACAAGAACATATTAATATTTCTATATTTGACAGAAATGAGATGACTATAGATTGTAAATCCTAATCTAAAGATTCTTTAACTAGTTATAAAACCCACACCAGACAAATCATAACTATTAGAAGCCGTGTTTTGGAAGTTTTTTGAGTGTATCCATGATCTGAACATTGAGAACTGAAATGAAATAGCATGATTTGTAAATCTAGGCAAAAAAAATGTATGACCTAAAACTCAATGAACTAAGACTGCCCAGGCCTCAAACCAGGTAGACACAAAAAAGAGGAAAGAAAATATTTGACACCTTAGATCGTGCGTGGAGATCACTGTGAGATGCAATCCATCCAACTGTTTCAATTTTCATTAAAGTGAGGATAACAATGAGCAGCCCACAGAAACAGAAAACCCACTGCCAGAAACTCTTATTCGACTCACTGACAGGTCTGGCAATGGCTGCAGAGTGTTTCAGCAATGACTTGATGTACAGAGACTTATGGCCCGGATGTCTTGTCTCAGATGGGTGTTCTCCTGCTTCATCCCTGGCTACTGCTACCTCTACATCTTGGTTGGGGTTTCTCTTGAAGGAAACAGCTCTTCTCGTCATGGGTCCTAAATTTCTAGGACTGTTAACAACCTGCCCATATCCTTTACTGTCATTCCCCGTCATTGCAGATCCTTCTCCGATGTGATTCACAGTACCCATATTTGATCCCAATCCAATCAATGCTAATTCTCTGAGAACAAATGCTTTCGTTGCAGAACCCACTCTTATTGTACCAAAAGTGTGCCTCTGAGAAAAGAGAATAATAATCTCTGTGAAGTGGACGGGAATTCTCTTAACTAACTAGGTACTTCAGGCAGATCTGTATGATCAGTTCATTGCACATCATATTTGTTTTTGTTTTTGCTGAACTTACATTTTTTATGTGATCATCATTGTCGTTCATTTTTTATACTACAATTCCAATCTACACATTCAGCTTTCAAGCTGCCTGCCCTTGAATGGTCGCAAAGTCAAATTTGTCCATTGCACTTAGAAGGTCTTATCAATGTCCGCCACTTGGTTGCCTATGATAAAGTGGGTCCGCCCGTCCGTCCATTGGACTAGAAACCCAGTATGAAAATTTTCTGCATCGCATTTTTAAATCGAAATTACTTCAATTGGATCTTCCCCTCGATTTTACTGGTGGAATTTTCGGCCTTTTATAAGCATTTTTTACTGATAATCATTTCTTAAATTCATATCCGATGTAATTGCATTTGAAAAGTGATTTGATGCAGAAGAAAACAGAGTGACTGTGATCGCGATATCTTGACGAATGTGTTTTAATAAACAATTTCAATAAAAATCAATCTGAATTTTTTTATATGAAACTATTATTTTAATGAAATTTACATGAAAATCTACTAGTATTTACTCTTAACATGAATAAACTAATCATTGTGTGGGTTGCATATGTGGCTTGCATCTGCATATGTTTGCTTTTTGTCCTTTAAATTCTATAAAAGCAAAGGTGAGTGCTTATCACTAAAGGAAACTAAAAGCTGTTTTTATCAAGGATAAATAGTAATTAGCATATATATATTAAATATTAATATATATAAAATACTTTTGAGAGTTATTGTTTTCTAATTTTCTTTTTTGATTGATTTATCTTTGTAAATTTTTTATTTCTCTTTGCGATCAAAAATATTATTTATTTATTTGTTCTTTTAGTTTATGTAAAAATATTTGATTTTTTTGATTCATCAACTCTCTAATCTACACATGACTTCCACTTGCCTGTCATTTTAAATGTAGTTTCAAAAACGTTACACAAATTGTTGGATGCTACTGTAGACCCTCTCTGTGTAATAACAAGCAAATAATATTAGATAAATAATTGAGAAAGTAATATTATATTAGCATTTGTATTTAAAGGAGGTTCCAGAATTATATCAATAGAAAATTACATGTATATTAATATGTTAGAGAGTACATGTTTGTGCATAGGTGTGTATAAATGTGTTAGAGAGTACATGTTTGTGCATTGGTGTGTATAAATGTCATGTGCTGCAAATTCTAGTTGCATATGCCTGGATTTAAGCAATTAATAATAAGTGCTAAATAATAGAATGAAATAAACTTAGACAAATCTAGATTTTTTCCTTAAATAAATTAGGTATTATTTTGCTGGATGAGGATTCATAGTGTAGAATTAATTAACATATGATTATTACTTTACTTTATATTAGTTTTTATCATATACAAAAGTAAAAAGTAAAACTCTATTTAAAAAAGAAGTAAAACTCAAAACTCAAAAGTTGATTGTTACATAAAATAGTTAAATGAATAATTTGAATCTTTACATTAATATTTGGAAAATATTTCCAAATCCTTTATTTTAAGCATGTTCATGCCTATATATTTATAGTTTTCTCCTCATCTAAACATATCAGAGAATATAAGTTCTTGTAGTTTATTTTGTAGGGAATAGTGTCATTTGTTGAATCTATTCTTTGGCTACCACTTTTGTTTGCTATTTTTATATAATTTGGTATAGAGCTATAGGCTTCTTATCTTGTAAAAATTATTGGAGTTTGATGCTTAATAATTTTCTTTTGTCTCTTCTATGTTTGGATTCGTTGGCAACCATTCAAACCTGTGTTGTTATCATGTAAATTTATCTTTACTTAGGAAACATATTGTAAAAAAGGTTTATGGATTATGAGCGCCTTGATCAAATATTTCTAAAAAAATTACAGTTTTGAATCTCATTGAGTTTTGAGAAAGTTATCTAGTTTTTACTATTATTGTAGCAACTTCATCAACCATGGTTGCCTTCTTTGTTGTATTGAAAATCCCAAACTTCTTGACCTCTCTTCTTTGATGTCAAATAAGTTAGAGTTGCCTCTTCAAGACATAAATAAATCAAGATGATCCATAATCATGATGAAATGGTTTTGAGGTAAGAAATCCATTTTTCTTCGTAGCTTGATCAACGCATTCAACATTGTTTTAACCCAGTCTTATGTAGCTTGTGAATGAAAGAGTATTTTTCTTGAAAATTGGCCACATTGTATGTGGTGACCCCATAAAATACACTATCATTTTTTTTAATATCTAATAAACCATGAAGATTTTGATCTTAAAAGTTTGTCATATTGTGTCTAGTGGAGTTTTAAACATCCTTGTAAAGTGGTTTTATTTCATCTCTCACAGGTCTCTCAATTTTATTTTTTCATTAAAACCCAAGTGTCATAGAGTGTTGGCCCATATTGCTTGTCCATTTTTATTGTTGGGGAGTGTAAAGAATTTTAGTAGCTTTAACTCACAATAACATGATCACTAATATGGCTAAGCGAGTTATCAAACTCACCAATGTGATAACCGCATTAATAATCAAGTCAATGATATTGTAATTCAAAGATTTCTTGGTCCCAAAGGACATCAATCTATAGTCAAATGTGAGGTCAATATCTATGATGGATCTCAATATTGTGACATTCTCTACACTTGGATTTTTGACATGGAGACATGGTTTAAATACAACTATGTCCCTAATAATGATGAGGTTCCTTTGCAAAATTGAAGCTCTTTGATGTTGCTAAGGTTTTGGTCACTGAACAAAAAATTTCTCAAAATCCTATCACAACATGAGATCAATTTGTCATAGCTTTGAAGGACACATTCTATCCTTCCAAATATGATCAAGATTTTCATATCAATTGGCTTCACCTACAAAAAGGACAACAGATGTCCATGCAAGATTACACCTACCAATTCAATCATTGAGGATATTGCTCCAAGTGCAAGATCTACTTGATGCTCTCATCCTAAAGTTAAAATTTGGATTATATAACACTTTTTTAGGTCTGAGTTGAAATATACTATCCTGATAGCACTTGATGTTGCATTCAATCAAGCACAATTGCTAGAAGAAAAACTTGTTGCCTAATATTGAGCATCTCGACCATGCTTTTTTCTAGGCCCTCCAAAAGCTCCAAGTTCTCAACCACAAAATTTTTTTTTCTAAAGAGAACAATTTTTCTCCTTCCCCTTCTTATCAAGTTTCTCATTCTCCTTCTTTAGATACTAATAAATCTAGTAAATTTTGTAATTATTATAAAAAAGTACATAAAAAGTTTGAATGTTTTAAATTGAAGAAGAAAATTTTGATTATACAATCTCATGATGAGGAAAAGAAGAATATTCCCATCGATACTTCTAGTGATGATAAGACATATGATGAGTTCAAAGGTAGACTCAGTAAGGTCACTTTGATGAGCCATCATTCTATTTCAGGGGGGATAATTTTTGGTCACTCATGCTCACCTAACACATGATTTCTATGTGGATTGTATCATTGATAATGGCTCCCATAAAAATCTAATTGCAAAGTCCATTGATGATAAATTTTATTTTTCAATGGATCCACATCCTCATCCATATTCACTTGGATGGAAGGATAATGGTTCATCCTCTCATATCACACACACATGCACTATGTATTTTGCATTTGGTCCCAAATTCATTGATAAGGTCACTTGTGATTTGACCACCATGGATTTTTGTGGTTTGTTACTAAGAAAACCCTATCAATATGATAGTAAATATCATTATGATGCCTTTAATAACACATATACACTACAAAAATATAACAAAACATACTTAATCAAATATACTAAGTGCACCACAAATCTATTACTTGGTTACAAACAAGCATGTAAAGCTACTAAAATCAAGAACAAGAGCTTACATGAATTTTCATAAGCCCACAATGTGATGTTTCTCTCTTCTTCTCTCTTGTGGGGGGTCTTTTTCCTTCTATGGGGTTTTATCATTCTCATTCTTCATTAAGAGAATTTTGTTTTCATCTCTCCTTTGGGGAGGTATTTTGTCCCACTAGGTTTTCTCATTTTCTTCATTTGTGAGATTATATTTGTACATGGGTACCTAACATGACCTCGTATCCAAGACCCACATTTACATCTTTGTATAACAATCTATTTCCTAAGTTGCACTTAAGGGGGGTGTTGGTGTAAACATGTGTTTTACCTAACTAGTTCATTATTGATTCCTATTTATATGTTAAGTTTGTTAGTTTTAGGATCAAAATTTAAATAAGTAGAAATAGAACACTTTCAAACAATTTAACACAACATATACCCTAGGAAAATCCTCCTTCTTGAGGGAGAAAAACCCAACAACAATATATCACTTATATATTGAATAATGAACAATAATTCACTTTTACAATGAGGCCAATCACAAGGCAAAACTAGTAGCATCACACTTGATGCAATATCAAAAGAATAAGATCGAACTACTTGAAGAATAATATTGATCTGTTGATATCGAACTCTTTCAGACTTGTGCGCACTTGACTTGAAAAAAATGGATGATGATAGAAGTGAACATCGCCTCCCTTATATACATTTTGATATGGTGCTTTTCAAACAACACGTCCCTTCATGGATGAAAGGTCGGCCTCAAATGAGTGGATGTGTCTTCCACAAAAGGTGGTGATTATTTAAATGAAGTCAACCATCATTAATAAAAAATATAAATTACAAATGGAAGTGTCTCTTCAAAAAATCGGCTCCAAATAAATAAATAGCCAACAACTATATTTAATTTATTTTCTTATTAATAATATCACTAGAAGAATGAGGCTTGCGGCTACAACATCAACACTCCCTTTTAGCTAGGGAGGAATTCTTCCAAATATCCATGTCATAGAGTCTCTCAACATGACATCCACAATGGCTACACCCATTTGTGGAAAAGAGCTCATCACGAAGTCACTTAATGTGATATCGTCATGTAGTCACTCAACATGATGTCCACCATGGCTACTCCCATGTGTGGAAATGAACATATGTACAGTGCCCATCACGGAGTCACTCAACGTGATGTCGTCATGGAGTCTCTCAACATGACGTCCACCATGGCTACTCCCAGAGGGTGGATAAACACAAGTACAAGGGAATCATCACAGAGTCTCTCAACGTGGTGTTGTCATGGAGTTTCTCAACATGACATCCACCATGGCTACTCCCAGAGGGTGGAACAAGGGATTTCACCTCAAAATTTTCTGTCACAGAGAAAGATGTATTAACAAGGGCTTTCACCTCAATTTTCTCCATCACAGAGAAGGATGCATTATAGAAAATCACAAAAGATCATTGATGCTGAGTCTCCCTCTCAACAAGGGCTTCATTCTCCACAACTCCAAGCTTGTCTCAAAAATGTACAAACTTTACTCTAGAGAGAGGCTTGGTGAGAATATCAGTTGTTTGATCATCAGTGCAAATGTATCTCAATTGAATAGCTTTCCTCAGTACCATATCTCTGATGTAATGGTATTTGATCTCAACATGTTTTGTTCTATCATGAAACATTGGATTGACAAATAGCTTCACAAAACTTTGATTGTCACAATGAATAATAGTCAGCTCCAATGATTGTCTAAACAACCTGCAAGGAGCTTTCAAAGCCACACTGCTTCTTGAGTTGCTACACATGTTGCAATATACTCGGCCTTTGTAGTGCTTAGTGTCACTGAAGACTACTTCCTACTACACCAAGAAATCATCATAGACCCCAAACTAAAGCAACATCCAGAGGTGCTTTTCTGATCGGCTACACTCCCTGCCCAATCAGAATTGGAGTAACCTTGCAACTTTAGATCAACACTGGAAGTATATTTCAAGTCATATCCAACTATGCCATGCAAGTATCTCAAGATATGATTAGCTGCAACTAGATGAATTTTCCTTAGTTCACTCATTAACTGACTAAGGGCACTCACTACATAGCAAATATCTGGTCTAGTATTGACTAGATACATCAATGATCCAATCAACTACCTATACATAGTAGGATCTACCAGATCTGAACTAGTTGCAATCCATCATCCCAAATCTCTTCAAGATGTCTATGGTATATTTCCCTTGACTTACAATAATCTCATTGGGTCTCTGCCACACTTCCAACCCTAGAAAGTAATGCATATATCCTAGATCTTTCATCTCGAATTTAAAAGCTAACTCCTTGCATCTGATAATGACATATTCTACTCCAATAAGAAATAGATCATCAACATAAAGAACCAAGATTAAAGCCTCACCATCAACTACCTTGAAGTAAAGATTTGAATCAACATCATTCTTGGAGAAGCCCAAGCTCATCAAGTATCGATGAATCCTCTCATACCAAGCACAAGGAGCCTGCTTAAGGCCATACAAATCCTTCTTCAATTTACAAACATGAGACTCCTTCCCATGAATCACAAAGCCACCAGGTTGCTCAATGTATACTTCATCAATTACACCATTAAGGAATGCTATTGTCACATCCATTTGATGTAACTTCCATCCTTGCAATAGCAATGATAGTCCTGATGGATGTATAACGAGCAATCGAAGAAATTTTTTCTTCATAATCTATTCCCTCTTTATGAGAGAATCCTCTAGCCACAAATCTAGCTTTGTACTTCTCAATGCTTCCATCAACTGCATGCTTGATCTTGAAAATCCATTTAGAAGATACAACTGATTTCCCTTCAAGTCTTGGTACAATATCACAAACATCATTCTTAATAATAGATTGATATTCTTTGGTCATAGCATCTCTCCATACTTGCTGACTTGATGCTTCCTCAACACTGGAAGGCCCATACTCAATGATATGACTCATTAATGCTACATAGCCTGGGAACTTTTGTGGTCTTTTGCTTTCTCTGAATGTGCCTCTAGGAGTTGCAAATTTGTCTACCTCTTGCATAGTTTTCCTAGCCCATAGATGTCTCTTTCAACCTATGACAATATCTCTTTGCCCATTAGTTGGTTCCAAAGGCTCAATTGGATCAATATCTTCTTTTGGTTCAGTACACTCCCTTTGAATCTCAGGAGTATGATCAACATCCATGTCCTGAGGATTCTCCTAGTCTTCATTATCTATCTCCATGTATGATCTTTTAGATCTTTTGAATGCAACATTTTCTTCAAAAGAGACATCTCTGCTGATCTCTACATGTTTCTATCCTGGAATGTAATCCTATAGGCTTTTGAGGATTCACTACAACCCACAAATATTCCTTTCCTTCCAAATGGTTCTAACTTAGTTCTCTTATCTTTAGGCACATGGATATAAACAAGACAACCAAAGATTCTCAAGTGAATAACCTCAAGCTTCACACCTGTGAAGGCTTCTTCAGGAGTCATATTTTCCAAAATACGATGAGGGCTCTGATTCTGAACATACACTGCAGTTCTGGATTCTTTTTCCCAAAGGAAGGTTTGCAAGTCTTGATCATGGATCATAGCTTTGGCTGCCTCAACTATGGATCTATTCTTCCTTTTTGCAACTCCGGTTTGTTGTGGATTGTAAGGAAAACAAAACTCCCTCCTAATCCTTACCTCAATACAAAAGTTACAGAAGCCTCCAAAGGTGTATTCTCCTCCGTTGTCAGATCTCAGAACTTTGATTCTCTTTCCAGAAAAATTCTCTACTTGAGCCTTAAATTCTTTGAATTTCTCAAGTACTTCTTTAGATTCTTTAGACTTCAAGAAATAAATATGTCTTTCTAGAGTAGTCATCAATGAAAATTACATAATACCAAAAACCACTCAAGGATGCAATAGACATTGCACCACACAAATCAGAATGAACAAGATATAGAATACATTTTGATCTACTTTCACTACTATGAAAAGGACCCTTAGTATTCTTACCCATTGCACATCCTTTGCAAGTACCATCATGCTTTGAACTGAGTTTTGGAAGGCCAGTAACCATCTTCTCCATGGATGGAAGAGCTCTAAAGTGAAGGTGAGCAAGCCTCCTATGCCAAAGCTCGCTTGAACTGGTGGAATCATGCAACAATGCTTGAATTAGACGAATGGAAATCCTATATAGACTCTCTTGCCAAACACCAATCACTTAGGTTGTCTTGATGCTAGAGTTCTTTCGTCAAGCAAGAAATTTTCCCTCAGAAAATGCAAGTTGATATCCTTTGTCCTCCAAAGCCGAAATTGATACAAGGTTCCTCTTGATACCATATATGAACAAGACATCACTCAAATGAAGAGGGATTCTAGAATCTAGATGAAGAGAGGTGGCTCCAACACCTTTCACTAAATAGCAAGCATCATCTTCGATTATTACTTGAATGTTGGTTTCTCTCTCCACCAAATCTGAAAGATGCTCTCTATACCCTGTAATATGCTGACAAGTGCCACTATCAATCAACCATGTGCTACTATTGGTTGGAACATTGCTTGATAGGGCAGAGATAAATATAAATCCACTTGATTTATCTCTTGATTCCTTCTGAGGAGAGACATCATCCATAGTCGTAGTAGAAGCATGTTGCTTTGGTCTTGTTGCACAATCTCTAGCATAGTGACCATACTTGTCACATCTGAAGCACTGAATATGGGAGAGATCCTTCTTCTTTGATTCAGGAGCAGCATCCAATTTCATGTCTCTATTCATCTTGAAGTTACCTTTTCTCCCTTCTCTTCCTTTCCTCTTTGAAGTTTGAGCAACAAGAACATGATTGTCTTCATTGTGAGAACTTCATCCATTACCCCTTGCTGCCAACCTTGATTCCTCTTGAATGCAATATGCTCTAAGACAATCAAACTTAGGTAGCTCAGATCTTCCATTTATACCTTGAATAAAAGGCTCCCAAGATTGAGGAAGACCATTAAGCACCAACATGACTAAGTCTTGATCATCAATTATGTCTCCAATGGCAAAGAGTTGATCCTTCAACTCAATGATCTTCATAAAGAAGGAGATGATTGAATCTCCTTTCACCATCTTGATGTGATGTAGTTGTTGCCTCAATGCAAGAGCTCTGCTGGTGTTATTGATCTCATAAAATCCCTCCAAAGTCTTGAACATCTCTCTAGTTGTCTTCAACTTAGAGATAATAGGCACAAGGTGATCCTTCATAGAATCAATCAATTTCTTCTTGGCCTTTGTGCCATTCTTCCTCCACTATGTCTTCTCAGTTTCATCAGAAGGTTCAAGTACCTCGCTCTCAAAGAACTCGAGAATATTATTTTCTTACAATGAAATAAGAACTCTAAACTTCCAAGAGGTGAAGTTAGAGGCACCATCGAGTCTATCTTCAACCTTGAGTCTGTTCACCATTTTTCGTAGATAAGATAGACACACTGAGATGAGAATAAGAGAGGAAGATAATGTTGCTTATACAAATCTAACCATGATCTTGCTTAAACCCGCTCTGATACCATGTTAGTTTTAGGATCAAAATTTAAATAAGTAGAAATAGAACACTTTCAAACAATTTAACATAGCATATACCCTGGGAAAACCCTCCTTCTTGAGGGAGAAAAACCCAACAACAATATATCACTTATATACTGAATAATGAACAATAATTCACTTTTACAATGAGGCCAATCACAAGGCCAAACTAGCAGCACCACACTTGATGCAATATCAAAAGAATAAGATTGAACTCTTTGAAGAATAATATCAATCTCTTTGAAGAATAATATCGATATGCTGATATCAAACTCTTTCAGACTTGTGCACACTTGAGTTAAAAAAAAATGGATGATGATAGAAGTGAACAACGCCTCCCTTATATACATTTCGATATGGTGATTTTCAAATAACACGTACCTTCATGGATGAAAGGTCAGCCTCAAATGAGTGGATGTGTCTTCCAAAAAAGGTGGTGATTATTTAGATGAAGTTGGTCATCATTAATAAAAAAATATAAATTACAAATGGAAGTGTCTCTTCAAAAAATCGGCTCCAAATAAATAAATAGCCAACGACTATATTTAATCTATTTGCTTATTAATAAATTGTTGGAAGAATGAGGCCCGCGGCTACAACATCAACAAAGTTTACTGAGGTCCTAGGAGGGAATATTTCTAGAAGGTGTTAGTTGTCATTAGATCTTATCTTATCTTTTGACATTTAATACTTGTGTCCTAAATCATTTGATATTAGTTGTCTAATGACATAGGATTAAGATGCTTGCCATGATCCTATATAATCCTATGTCTTGCATGGTGTGGATTATTTTATACCAAGTCTTAAACAATACTCACAATATTAATTGTGAGAACCCATTTGTGTTAACTCTTGCATGATGTTTTGTCTATATGATTGGACTATTCATGAGTTTTGTGTATGATAGTTTATTTCATATATGTGAGACCCCACCTTTTGTATTCTTGATTTTCTTTATATTCCTTATTTTTATCATGACTCATATTGGATGTTTTCATGTGTTTATTGTTAGACATTATATTCAAGATCTTTATGGGTGACAGTTGTTTCATGTTATTCTTATATCTGTATGGATTTCTTGATTATCATGATTATTACTAGATGATGGATTTACACATTATTGATTAGATGGAGTTATCATTTGATTTCATTTAAGTGGTTATGTGAGTGTATATTGAGGAGATAAGAATTATATATGTTAAATGTTATGGTTATTATATTTGGTTTCCTAATTGATTATTGTTTTGAAATGTTATCTTAATTCATAATAGTTGCTTCAACCATACTTATTCATGTTATGTATTGACACCTTTTTATTAAGTGAATAGGTGAATTTTGACAATGGTGGATGAGGTTACATAGTTGCTTCTATTTTTTATCCCTGTGAAATATCAATCTTGTCTCGTATGGAGAAATAAGGTCATGTAATGTGTTGTTGTTAAGCATTGTTCTATATGTTGTGTGATCATGTGTATATGTGGAAGTTTATTTTCTTTTTCTTTTGAATTATATTTTATTATTTTTATTTCTTTTATGATTATATGGTTCTTTATTTGGTTTAAATTTTATTTTAATAGTCTAAAAAGTTCCCTAGGTGATAGATTTAAAGGCTAGGGGTTATTTTACCTTCTAAAATACCTTTATTAGTGTTTAAAACCCACTTATATTTCTAATTTTTGAAAAGTGGTCAAGTTATGAGTTGGTTAGTTGGTTGGGTGATTGTAAAAACAAGTTACCTTTCCTTTTCTTTATAGGTTCCTTTTATTAGAGTGTGAGGGGCTTTTCATCTTTTTTCCTTTTTTTTATTTCTTTGAAAATTTTCTATCCTGGAGAGTTGAGAAGGTTAGAGGAAAAGAGGAAGGGAGAAAGGATGTGTTGAGGAAGGGAAAGTTGGAAGGAGGAAGTAAATTTGGGAAGAATAGAAAGGAAGGATTGGAAAGGAGAGGCTTGAGGTTTTCTTCTTCAAAATTTCAACTCTTTGGAAAGTGATTTTAAAGTAGGTTTTTGAACCTTGTTTTCAACATTTTAGTATTTCTATGTATGTTAAAGATTGTAAGGGTTTTTCATATAATTTATGTGGTTTTGTTGTGATAAATTTGTGAAGTTTTTGGAATTGTGGTGTTTTGTGTAAAGGGAAAATTTGTGATATTTTGTAGTTTTTATGTATTTTGTGTTGTGTGCAGTTGACCACCCTTGAGAGGGTTTGGTCATCCTTGTAATTGGTGTTTGAGTAGGTGAGGATCCTATATAGGGTTTAATTTTGGGATAATATTGTTAGAATTGTGAAAAACATGAGTCACATGATCAAATAAGGAACAAAGACACCTTCCACATAAGAGATCTACAAAAAAAGAATTGCAATATTCCTCAACAAGAAAAAGCTACATAATGAACCTCAAAAATCTTTAAAAGTCCTCAAAGGTTGAGAGTTCTATCAAAAGGCATGAAAGATTGAGAGATAATACAATGAGGGTTGAGTGATATATAGGAGCAAACATAAATAATAAAGGGATTAGATCATGACAAGTGTCAACATCTCATGCAATGAGACAAAATGATCTAATAATAACTCTCTAGTTAACATAGTAAATCACTCCTAAGTTTATATTTAAGTGCATGAGAATAAATTTAAAGACTAACAATCAATTAAAGATTAATTAATTATTAGCTAATGCATAATTACTTGAATACCCCCCTAAGATGAACTTAGGGAGTAGTTAAAACCCCTAAAAAGAGAATGTAAGATGGGTCTCGACAAACAAGGCCTAGTGAGATACCCATGTACAAACGAAAGATCTCTCAAAACTAGAGAAAAGGAGAAAACCACATGAGGAAAACTCCTCTCCAAAAGAGAGAAAGGAAAATGAAGGACTAAAAAAACCTCCAAATCAAGTTGAAGGCATAAGAAGCATCCAACCAAAATAATGTCCCAAAAAAGAAAAACATATAGAACATCACCAAAGCACAAAGAAGTTGTAGATTGTTGTTGAATGACGACTGATATAGTATTGAAATAAAGAAACTCCTATGAAACAAATGATGATCAAGATCAAGATAACAAGAATTTGCATGAGTGCCCACAATGACACTACTCAAATTAGATGGCAAACAAAGGAAAACATCTAGAAGTCGAAGATACAAATATCATGATCAAGAAGATAATAATCTGCATGAGTTCCCCCAACAACACTACTCAAATCAGATGGAAAGCAAAGGAAAACATCTAAAAGTCAAAGATACATATGGTACATGAATCTGTATGAGTGACCCCAACGACACTACTCGACATGCAAGATACAAGTTGAAAATATAGGTACCAAATAGTTTGAAGAACTCTGATAAAGAGAGACAATAATTTGCATGAGTTTCCCCAATGACACTACTCGAATCAGATGGAAAACAAAGGAAAATATCTAGAACTTGAAGATACAAGTGGTACATGAATTTGCATGAGTGGCCCTAATGACACTACTCAACATGCAAGATGCAAGTTGAAAATATAGGTACCAATAGTCTTCGATTAAATAAAATGGAAGGTCACCTCCAAAAAATAAGAATGCAAGAGTTTCCATATGGTATGTGATCCATCCCACTGAAATGCAGCCATTGCATCCACCTAGTATATAGGAACAAGAACTAGACACATGGATCACTCAAACGTGAAACTAAGGAAGAATTAGTACCAACAATAGAAACCCCCCCATAATGCTGACAAGGGAGAGTCATGATAGGTGCACTAGAACTGTGTGAAACCAAGAAATGCATGTAAGAAAAACAACTTGCAAATAAAAGGGTGTTCAAACTAAGGCACACACGTATGAGGAAAGAATCACTAGGATTCACTATTGTCGTGGAAGGGACACTCACTTGACAAAGGTGTGATGGAAAACCAAAGGCAAATATCAACCCCCCATGGCACTTTATATCATATTGTGAGTACAAAAGGCATGACAGGATGTGAAAAATCCACAAAAAGTATGTACACCAGAATGGCACTTTATCTTAGTGTGTCTACAAAAGATAATGTGCATGAAAAAGATGTCTAAAATTCTCAAATAGGACAAAATATTGGAAATACATATAGAACAGCCAAAAAAGAGATCCCACATAAACAAGTTTGCAAGAGCTAAGATGTCGAAGTAAATCATCAAAGTGTGAAAACACCAAAAAATGAATAAAATGTACTTGAAAAGCAATTTGGAAAAGTGCATAGATGGCCATGAAGAGCTCTAAAAGACCGTCCCATCGCTAGAATCGTGAAAAACAAAGAAAAAAATCAAAATTTATGAGCTTGGGACTAAAATAAACACTTCTAACTTCAACAATTTGTAGAATACAACAGTAAAAAAATGGTCATGAGACCCACACCACTGAAAATTTGGTAGAACTAGCTTTCTGACGATATCTCGTTTGCCAATAAATGACACTATATGCCCAAGTTATGACCAAAAGAAAAAAACACCTCATTAAGGGTACAAGGAGGGTTCAAGGAGCCATGTGGCAAGCTGTACCGCTAACATTAGTATGACATCATACTAACATCAATGGCATATTCTAGGAATATTCTCTGGTCGCCAAAAAAAAAATTGGCCCCCTAGGAAAAAAAGCAGCGATAGAATATGCTAAAGCAAATGAAATATTCGAAAAAGATGTCATTCCCCGGAAAAAATGCTGACACCGACGACAAAAAATTTGTCTCCTGGAAAATTTTGTTTACTAGCGCTACGTGAAAGAGGAAGTCACTAGAAAACGACAAAAATCTATCGGAAAGTATGAATGCCAACAAAAAACAATAGTGGTAGAAATATATTTTGTGCCACCTAGAAACTTGCAAAAGAGTCATCAGGAAAACTTTTGCAGTTTTCAGTCAACTTGGCAAGGCCACTAGCTAGCTATGGGCCGCTAGCGAGCTTACCAAGGCTAATGACAAGTAAAGTGGGGTTTGCAAGGCTTGCAACTTGCAGGAACCCTATAGGTACCTCATTAAAACCCACAAGCAAGAAAAAATTACTCTGCCCAAAAAATTTAACCTTCCTTTTTTTATTTTTAATTTTTAATTTTTAATTTCTAAAACATAAATGCAAACCATTAAAAAAATTCATACTTTTTTTGAAATGTGTGCAAGTGACCATATAGGGGTCATATGACCCCTGTACAAAAAATTTCTTCAGAAGCTCTCGACGTCGAAATAAGGAAAATTTATAGTCAAAATTCACTGAATTAGCCTTGTAAATCCAACTATGAGATCCTTTTTGGCTCAAAATACTCTGAAATTACAGTGACCCTCCAGATTTGAGAAAAAAGCAAGCACTTCAAACCCTTGTAAATATGACCTCAAGAGACCAAATCAGGCCAAACAAAATCCAAATTTGACTTTCTCAATAGCTCTAAATCCAATGGTGAGGTCCTTTTTGTGTCAAAATACACAAAAATCACCCACCTCTAAAAATTACAAAAAAAACAAGAGGGATTCATATCTGAAGCCTGTAACCCTTTTTGAAGAAAAATACCTCATAAATCGAGAAAGGGTTCATTGAATCCACGCTTTGATACCATGTTATAATTGTGAAAAATATGAGCCACAGGATCAAACAAATAACATAGGCACCTCCCATGCAAGAGATCTACAAACAAAGAATTGCAATATTCCTCAACAAGAAAAAGTTACAAAATGAACCTCAAGAATGTTCAAGGAAAACAAAAGTCCTCAAAGGTTGAGAGTTCTAGGCATGAAAGCTCAAGAGATAATACAATGAGGGTTGAGTGCTTATATGAGTAGCCCTAAATGATAAAGGGATTAGATCATGAAAAGTGTCAACATCTCATGCAATGAGACAAAATGATCTAATAATAGCTCTCTAGTTAACATATTAAATCACTCCTAAGTTTAGCTTAAGTGCATGAGAATAAATTAGAATGATAATCAATTAAAGATTAATTAATTATTAGCTAATGCATGATTACTCTAACAAAGATTACACCCATTCTTTTATTCTTGGATAAGATTATCCAATATGTGATTTTGTGGAAGGACTAAGGAGTTTTTGGGTGGATAGAAGTCTATGTACAAATGTGACTAAGAAGAAGATTTGTGGGTTTCAAATGTGAATCAATTTGTGAGACATATTTCCCCTTATTATGGTTGAGTCCCCACTCCCCTATTAAAGATTCCAAGAGGCATCCTTCGTGCTGTAATTTTTTGATTGGTTATTATTGTAATGTGAAATAAACCTGTAAATGTGTAATATGAATAAGATGTTTGGTTGAGAATAATATGTGTTTTATGTGGATTACATTATGTTGTGGGTAAACCTGGATTTGGCTATGTGACCCCTTTTGCTTGGGGGTGGGTTGGATTTACAACCATATGGTTGGGTGGAGATTCCATTGATCTAAGTGGTTTTTCCTTATTTTTGTTTTAAGGTCTATGTGCTTGAGGAGACTATTATGAATAATTGTGCTATAGGTTGCAAGTGAAGATACATATTATCATTATGAAAATGGTGAAATGTTGAAAATAATTTGAAATAAATGTAAATAGGGTTTCAATTTAATAGATGTATATGGTTTGTACTAGATTGTATTGTAAAAGAAGAAAGAAAGAAAAGCATTTTGTAGAGTATTCATTATTTTCCTTTTATGTGTATTTAATGTATTCATTATTGTCCTTTGTGTTATCATTATTGTATAGTTTTAAACAGTATATAGTTATAACTATATGTGAAGGTTTTGGAAATATGTTTAAATGTATTGCTCATTAAGTATTTTTTGTTTGAATCAGCTTAACCCACTTGATTAATCAAAAGTTATGATTATAACACTGCTACCCTTATGTCAAACAAGTTGTTATAAAGTAATTTTATAGATTTGATCTTAAAAAGTGATAAACATGATATTGAAATATACAATTTGATGAGTTTTTTAATTATTTATCTCAAAAAATATATATTCAAAAATTGTTCTAACCCAGATCACCAATTGTAAATTATTAACAAAACATTGACATCCTCATTCATAATAATAATTTGTCATAAAATAGTATTACATTTTTTATCATGCAAAATGATTGACACAGAATTATAAGATAAAATTTAAAGGGTTTTGTTTTTATTATAGAGATTGGTATGATATATTTAAAAATTAGATCAACCCAATAAACCGATTAAAAGTTACAAATAAAACATTACTATCTATTTTTTCAAAACTAAAAATGATTTAACAAACAAATTTGAGAGTAGAACCAAATAATAATTTCATGAAATTGTACTACAATATGTTTATTTCAACTCCTTCCCCTTGCCAGACCTGCAACACAAACAAATGAGGAAATGAAAGAAAAAACCCCTTTATTTCATCTTGCTTAGAAGTTAGGGCAGTTCTAGGTTGCCATAAAATTTAATGGCTCATTACATATATACATGTATAAACCTACAATAAATTTTATTATTGATGAATTTAAACAATTTAATACCTACAAATACGATAGGAAAAGTTTTAAAAGCTATAATTTGAAAACTATTATGAGAAAACTATTACACTCAACAACAATTATCTACAACTTGGTTGAATTTCCATTCCTCAAACAATTTCAAAAACAAGAGAGATAGTTGTTTAAAAAGAAAAATAAAGTGGTTACAAATTAGGGTTTTGTTACTAAAATTAACAACTCTTGTTTAGAATTTTTTTCATTTGCATTAGTGAAAAACAATATATTTGAAAATACATATATATATATATATATATATATATTCTACGTCATTTTGGAAACCATATTGTTGTACTTTTGTTTAAGTTAATAATTAAATGTTTGAAGAATTTATACTTTTTATTGAATTATTTTATTATGATGATGGTATTTAATTTAGTATATAAGATGTATCATTTTTGGATAAAAGATTAAGTTATAGCTAAGCATTCTTAATTTAAGAGTCGTTATTGAGGAATTAGAATTTGGAGATTTTCTTATGGATTAAATTGAAATGTAAACTCATTTATCATTTAAGTTTCAATGTCTTAATCATATTTGAGTTATTTTAATTGTGTGATTAAATAATTTAATGTTCTAGACAAATTTTTCCTTAATTATTAGTTCACCAATTTCATCAATAATTAGGGTAGATGAAGATTATAAAGTATATATTGTATTAAGGTAGTTATTGGAAAATTATTATTGGATTTGGTAAATAAGTATTCTGCAAATGGTATTTAAATTTCTTGTTCATAGCCTAGTAGTGTAGCCAATACTTAATGATTGTTTAAGAATGTGAATTATGTATCCTTAGGTTATAGCTAGAAAATAGAATACTAGTTTTTACTTTCGTTAACTAGGGTTATTGTCAAACATTTTTATAGTTCCTTTAATGTGTCTCATGAACTTTTCCATTAGACTTAGTAGATTACCCTTTTGAGTTAGGGTTTATGATAGGATTTTCTCCTTTGATTGTTGTCGTTTTCTCTTCCTTACTGTCCCTCATGCATACAATGTCATTGTAATCATGATATCATTGGATGTGTAATGAAGCCTTGTAAATATTGTATTGAATTGTTTTGTTTTATAAAAAAATTGGTAGTTGTGTTTTTGTTAAGTCATGCAAAATAGTGAGCATGACATTAATTTTCTCTATACCATGTAGGCTTAGATTTTTTCTCATGAAATGGTTGGACGTGTGGAAATTTAATTGATGACTAACTGACAATACAAAGACACTGAAAGCTCAGTAAACTTGGAGCCTTCAAAGAGATCAATTACCAATACAATGCCTATAGAAGATTGAAAGACAAAGCATGTAGATTCACATTCACAGGCGACTGAAAACTAACCCCAATCTCATTATTTATCGCCAAGAACAAAATTAGATGGCCCAAGCAATGGACTAGAAACCACACACTCATTCAACAAGTAATGAAGACACAAATCGCCAAATTTCTATATGTCATGCCAAAAACTATGAATAGATCCTTCTTAAGGAAAACACAACAGAAGTATAGTCAATCCTTATTCAAATGTCAGAAAGCATAGTTCTTGAAACACCATCGAGTTTCATCGACAGGAAAAGACATTTTATTGCATCAAGATTCTGCCACAAAGGCGTCACCACAAATCACAAAAAAGACAACAATTCAATTCCATGGTCCACTGTCCACATCTCATTCTCCCCTGCCAATGCCCTTTGTCCTCTATCGATTCTCTTCACTCCAGCACATAACGCCCTCCCTTCTTCACACACTTTTTCAGCAATGCCTTTGGTTCCCTAGCCAAGAACGTGGGACTCTTCCAAGAACAACAACAACAAAAACTATTTCTTTTTCCAAAAACCCATCGACTTCTGGCACAACAAAGAAATTTTTTTTTTTATTCGAGTCTTTCTTTCCCCTAGCCGTCCTTCATCTTGGCAATCACACACACTAGCAATTGGGCAATCCCTGTAACTAAATTTTCTATACACAACAAAAAGAGCTTGATGCAAATATCAGGGAAGTGGTTCGTTTCCCCTCCTATGTTGCCACTTGTCAACAAGAGATGAGGAAAAAACTAAAAAATGATAGAAAACTCAAAAGGAAACCAAGATTTAAGGCAAACAAAAATTTCAAAACATTCACACCAAAATTGACTATGCGAAGGAAAGATGAGGCCCTTGCATTAGGCTCCTTGAGGGAGTTGTTTGTGAGTGTAGCTCGTAAAGGGAGTTGGGTAGTAGGACTACCCTTGCAAGCTCCATGTGCTTGCAACATACCCCTTATGTTGATAGCTAACAAACTGTACCCTCACTTCTTCCTTTTCTTCTAGCATATGGCTGGATGAGTTCCCCCATACATCAAACTTTTCTTCCTATGTCCACACTCCATCTCATCATCTTCAACATATTTTTCCCACTCTTCGAATAGCCTCTCATTGCTACATCTTTCCCATTCATTGTGCATCTCCCTCAAACAATAAGCAACTCCAACTAGTATGCATAAAATTTGAGAAATTAAAACTAGTGTCGAAAATGTGGCTTGTCGCTTCAACGACACTATTTTGTTTGTCTTCTACATACCTCTCTGTTGCAATCATTGCATATGCATCAAAATCAATTTCAACTGTATCTAATGACTTTGAAAGTTGAGATCGTACCTCACCATTGACAGTTGCACCATTAGTCTCACCTCTTGTCAGTTCAAGCCACTCTCTCTCAACTGCCTCAATTCAAAAAGCTAGGTCATCTTCCACATGCTCTTTTGCCTTCTCTACACTCTGTCCATGCAAATTCATTCCCATGTATTCATCTAGACACTACTATTCCAAACTTCCATGTATCTTTGCATCCTCCAAAATAACAATGGCTACCCCAACTTCACCATCACCTATGCCATTGATAAACTCTTTTTTTCCTACCAACATCACCTTACTATTGTTGCTACTACTACTGTCCTCTTCTTGTTCACGCATAGGCAACAAAGTATGCTTGATTCTATCCTTTTCAAAGGTATATGTGTTACTCCTCCCTTCATGTACAACCTTCCAATCAAATTGTCAAGGCCTACCAAGTAATACATGACACATGTCCATAGGCATAATGTCACAAATCACGCTATCCTTATAACTACCAATTTAAAATTCTACTAAATCCTACCCATCTACCAATAACTGATGCCCTTTCTGAAGCCAAGAAACTTTACAAGGAGTAGGATGTTTAGTTCTCTTAAGTCCTAGCTTATCCACCATTTTTACAACCACTAAATTATTTGTACTACCACTATCAATAATTAATTTGCAACACTTACCTTTAGCTTTGCACTTCGTTTTGAATAGAGCCTTCCCTTGTACTAGTTCATGACTCTCCTTTGGTGGTTTCAACAACACTCTTTTGAACAAAAGAGATTCTCCTAACTTAGGTTCTTCCTTTCTTGGAGAAATTGATCTTGCACTCTCCTGATCTGCTTGCACCACCTAATTCCTCCTTTCAAGCCTTATGTAACCTTCTTGGGAAGATTCTAGACACTCCCAACTCTTGTGGTTGACATATTGATTGTACTTAAAACATTTACCTGCAAAACCTTTCCCTCTTTCCTGATAACCATCGATTCTAACAGATCTTTCTCCTCTATCCTAATAACCTCCTTTTTCTAACTTAGCTTGCCCTCTAGAGCTACTTGCCTCTCCATCTTGATGGCGTTGCTATCCTTTTTTTGCATAGCCCCGTCCTCTACCTCATCCTTGTTGATTCTACTTCCTCATAATCTTCTCCTCTGCCTTAATGGAAAACTAGTATGCTTCCTCCAAAGTTCTTGGTGACACTGAACTCGACTCATGCTACAAACTGTATCTCAACCCATTTAGATACCTTGCCACCTTTTCCAAATCCTCTTCACTATGGCCTGACCGAATCACCAACTTGTAGAACTCTTCTATGTATTCCTTGACTAACATATATTTCTGCTTCAAATTATGCAATCTTTTGTAAAGACTAGTTTGATAATTTGTTGGAAGAAACTTCGTCTTCAACTTAGCAACCATTTGATCCCATGAGGCAATATTTTCCTTGTTCTTCTTTCATCTCTCATATTGGACATAGTCCCACCATATAGCAACATGGCCCTTAAGCCTTATGTAGGCGAATTTCACTTTTCTTTCCTCTGCAACTCCTTCATACCAAAATACTTATCCAGGTCATTAATCTAATCTATTGTTCTTCTCTGTTTAGACTTCTCAAATATGTTGGAACCTCGATTCTTGGCTTGGATCCCACATTCATCATAGCTCTGATCAAATTTTCTTTCACTCCTTCAGGTATCCTTGATCTTCCTCCTCATTTGCTTGCGGTCGCTCTTCCTCTTCAACATGGCTATCCTCATCCACTGGTGTTCCTCTTCATTGTGCCCTATCCATGACATCCATTCATGCAATCAAGTTCTGCAATAGTTCCAGAACTACATCATCATGTCCTCTCCTACCCCTTCCTTGAGCTCCTCTACCTCTCATCATTCTCGGTGGCATTTTTCCCACTCCTCAACAACCCCAAATCTTTGGGCTTTGATACCAAAATGATGACCAACTGATAATACAAAGACGCTGCAAGCTCACTAAACCTGGAGCCTTCATAGAGATCGATTACCAATATAATGCCTACAAAAGATTGAAAGACAAAGCATGTAGATTCATATTCACAGGCGACTTGAAACTAACCCCAATCTCATTATTTATTACCAAGAATAGAATTAGATGGCCCAAGCAATGGACTAGAAACCACACACTCATTCAAAAACAAGTAATGAAGACACAAATCACCAAATTTCTATATGCCACGCCAAAAACTATGAACAAATCCTTCTTAAGGAAACCACAATGGAAGTATAGTCAGTCCTTATTCAAATGTCAGAAAGTACAGTTCCCAAAACACCGTCGAGTTTCATCGATAATAAAAGACATTTTATTGCATCAAGATTCTACCACAAAGGTGTCACCACATATCACAAAAAGATAACAATTCAATTCCATGGTCCATTGTCCACATCTTATTCTCCCATGCTAACACCCTTTGTCCTCTTATCAATTCTCTTCACTCCAGCACAAAATGCCCTCCCTTCCTCATATGTTTTTTCAGTAATTCTTTCGGTTCCCTAGCCAAGAACGTGGGACTCTTCCAGGAACAACAACAGCAGCAAAAATTGTTTCCTTTTCAAAAAACCCATTGACTTCTGGCACAACAAAGAAAAGACTTTTTTTGATTCGTCTCTAACTGTCCTCCATCTTGGTAACCACACACACTAACAATTGGGTGATCCCTGTAACTAAATTTTCTATACATAACAAAAAGAGCTTGATGCAAATCTCAGGGAAGTGGTTCACTGCTCCTCCTATGCTAACACTTGTCAACAAGAGATGAGGAACAAACTGAAAAACGACAAAAAACTCAAAAGGAAACTAAGATTTAAGGCAAACAAAATTTTCAAAACATTCACACCAAAATTGGTAATGCAAAGGAAAGATGATGCCCCTGCATCATTAATTAAGTTGGCTTGAATGATTTTTCGAAATACTACTTCTATGGGTTCCCCCAAGGAAGTGTACTTACAGTTTGGCTTAGTAGGGGGTTTTGGCTGTCCTTGTGGTATGAAAACATGAGCTTGGTTCTAGATAGTTTGTAGATTGGTGTGACTTTGCATTATTTGTGTAGTTTATACAATTTTGGAGTCGGTTACCCTATCACTAACAATATTTTTGTTCCTATCTCAAAAGTGCAGTTTGTCATTGGTTTGAATATGCTTATCTTTATATCTTTTATATATTTTGATCAAAAATTTAAAGAAAATAGTTTTCTTGATGGTGACCCCTTGTCAATAATTTCATAAAAACTGGAAACATAATGGGACTTGTAAGTGAAAGGTCATTTCAAGATTAATATTGATGACAAAAATATTCACAAGTTATTTTTCTAGTATTGGCCAAAGAAAGTGACTAGCAAGACTCCTCCATCATTTGAGATAAGATGTAAAACTCTAACCATCATGTTATTTGGTATTGCAAAGATCAAACACAATTAACTCATCTTAGATATTATATGATAAATGTGTTACAATTTTTTCAACTAACTTAGTGAAAGTTGTAATGGATCCTTGAGGTAGTGTAAAAACCACTCGAGTACTTATTTTCCCAAAATATAAGGAAAGAGTCTCATAAGATATATGTTGCTATGAGAAACTTCCTAGCATGCCATGAAAAATTCCTTATTAGTGGAATATATTCTTGGTGGTATGGTGGTTGTTTTGATTAAGATAAAGCGAGAAGAGATCATACCCATTACAAACTAGTCATAGAGGCAAAAGAGAGGAGTCTCACAAGAAATGAGCTATTAGAAAACTAACAACTATAAAGAAAAGACCAGAGCAAGAAACGAAAAATTGGTGAAGGAAAGAAACCAAAAACCAATAATAAAATAAAGATCAAGGTGGTTTGAAACCAACTTTAGAAGAGGCCTCAGATGAGGGACAAGATGGGCGTGGAAAGATGTTCCAATATTCATGGGATGTAACCCAATATAAGGATTACCAAGCACAACATCAAGTTTCCTTTTAATCTTGTACATGATCCTTTTCCATCAACATAGTGGAAATCCAAAGAAGTGATCACAACTGTCTGATCAAGAACCTTATCATTGAGGACACTCATTGTAGTATCCAACACTTTCCTATCATAATGAGGCTAAGGACACTACTCATTAAGTGTGGATTGTAGCATCCAAGAAGTTTCAACTGAAATTCCTACTCCCAAACCCCAAGTTTGGAGCAAAGTTTCACATTTTTGTACAACTCTAAACTAGACTCAACCAAAACACAAAATCTAGCATAAAGAAAGTTCGATCTAGATTTAGTGACATTATCTAAAGTGATAGATAAGTTGACCAAAAAAATTAGCAATATACCGAATAATACCTTCATCCCAAAATACCAATGGGATATCTAGGAGACATGCCCAAATAGGCAGCATGTTAATCTCAATAATGTTAAAGCTTTCAGACCAAATTTCTAAATAAAGAAATGCCTTGCCAGAAAACCAAGGGCCTCCTTGATAAATACAAGTGCAGTCTTCCATGGAACAAAAGGAAAACAACAGAAAACCATTCATCAAGGCCATAATGCAAAGACGAAAAGCCATCTAACAATCGGAAGCCCAACTTTGAATAATCTCAATAATCGATATATAACCAAAACAACTTTGAATAATCTCAATAATCGATATATAACCAAAAAATATCCCAATAAGAGCAGATTTTAAACCATCTGTAGTTCTATCTATCCACTCATCTGGAATAGTGAGAGAAATAGTAGGAGTAAGAGGAACCCCAACATCACTGGTCTCAAACTGAATAGCCTCCTAAGGAACCACTCCAAAAGCAGCAACTCCCCAAGGAACAAGAAGATCAGTTTTCAGATAAGGAGGCTGAGGATCCTCATAATGGGAAACCCCCAAAACACTACTCTCTAGCAACCCATTCCAAAGAGGACCAAGAGAAGCAAGAATGGGGGTCACCTCCAAGGAAGGAGACCCCAAAAAGGAGCCCACCCCATGAAATAGAGAAGGCACAAAAACATCATCAAACACAACAACAACAAGGGAAGGCAAGCGAATCAGTTCAGGTAAGGGAGAAAACATCTCTAGATCAACTAGATGCTAAGGAGGAGAAATCTTAGGAGGGAACAGCAGAAAGCCCCTCGTGAGAGATTTACTCGACCCATCCTGAACCAAACAACCAGAACCCACACCTTGCAACTCAAAAACCAAGACCTTTTGGGTTGAATGTTGGGTGTCCAACCACAAAGCCATAAGCGAAACATTCTCCTCATGATCCAACTGGCCACTCCCCCCCTCACAAAAACCAGGCTCCTCACATTTTTGGGCATCCAAATGATCCTCCAAGAGAATTTTGAGGAGTGTTTCTTACTCATCAATGCACCATGAGATCTCCGACGAGCCCACAAAATCCTCCCCAAAAACCATGTCATCTGCAACATCAGAACCAACACTTGCTTCATCATCTGAATCAGTGTCGAAGCCAACACTATTATTAGAGAAAGTCATTATCATCACAAGGATTCTCAAAGTAGAGGACATCAGGAATAACTCACGTACATCATCCCCTGCACAACCGCCACCATCATCTTCACCTTTTGCATCGTTGCCCTCCCCAACATAGTCGTCGCTGCCATCGCCTGCTTCTGCTATGGTTTCTGACGCCATAGAAAAGTGTTTTTTGGTAGAATATATTATTGATGGGATGGTTTTTGTTGACAAATGGATTGCAAAGTGTTTAGTGGTGGGGTGTATTATTTATGAGATGGTGGTTGTTGATAATTGGAATGAAACATGTTCATAGGTGGGATGTATTGCTAATGAGATTTTATGGATGGATAAGATGTCAATGGTTGATACAAGGGGGAGTAGTGATAAGTCTGATATGGAATTGTGGTTAGTTAGGAAAGTGTTGGGTGTGGTATGGATAGATGTGTTAATTATTGGTTTAGTTATGATATTGATGGAAATTTTGTTTGGAGTGGATTTAATGGAGGAGGAATGTTTTGGTTGGTTAAATTGCATTGAATTTTAAGGTGAATGAGGTTATATGGAATTTGAATGTGATATGAAAAGTTTTTTTTTTTTTTGGGGGTATATAGGAAATTATCATGATTTTATTGGTATGAATTCTAGTATATTTTGGGTGTATCTATAGTGGTAGGATTAGATGATAAAGTGTGAAGAAATTGGAAAACACTCTATCTAGTGTAGTGTATTCATTGGATGAGTTGTGGGTTGTTTTTTGGGTGACTAGGCAATGTGGACTCTTCTCAAAAATAGAGGGCAGCTTGTCCCTTCATCAACTAATTGTTCCAAGAAATGGTCCTAATCAAGGTCCACAATAGGATCTAAGAAAACATGTGTGGTATCATTTTGAGAAATTCTATGAACTTAGGAGAATACTCAAGTAGGATTACAAGATTTTCTTCCTCATTTAGTATGCATGATGTATTTGATGTCTTGAGCTTTCACCTTCAGCATAAAATCTATGGTTGGTCATAAAATTATTTTCATCATTTTTTATTGCAATCTAGTGATGGGTGGCATGGAAAGGGAAATCTATTTTTTTGGATTTTTAATAATTTTTTAGATTTATGATTTTTTTCTTGCTAAGGATGAAATTGAAAGTGGAAAGATGGATGATTTAGATGGTTGTAAAGGGATTGGTTTGGAAAAAGATAGTTAGATTTGGGTTAGGATGGAAAACTAATGGATGGTGTGGAAGATATGGAATGTGGTGCCTAAATCAAATGTGACTTATAATTAAAACTTGTATTGGATGATTTAATCTTCCTTACTTGTGATAGGGAATTTCTCAACAAAAATAAATTAGGTTTCTTAGACTAGTTAACTTAAGATAATCCAAGTTATTAAGGTAATTATGTCTAAGGTTGATGAGATAATCTTATTTCAATTGGCTTGCTACTTAAGATAAACAAAGTTCTTAAGCACACAAGAATTGAGGATGATTGAGATGGGGTCTTTGTTTCAAAGAAAAATATGATTTAAGATTTGATTTGAATTTGGGATTCATTTTAGATTGAGTGTGGATAAGGTTGGTTGCTTGATGGAACTTAGATTTGAGATAAGATGGTTTGGGATGTTTGATTAAAGATAGTTGGTGGAATTTGGAACTTAGCTTCGATGGATTTTGGGATTTGGTTTAAGATGGATTTGGTGGATGTAGGATTTTAAGATGTAAAGGGTGGTTGTTTTATGGATGATTCCTAAAGTGAATTTGTTGGATGTGACTTGAGATTTTTTATTTGAGGTGTTGGGATTTGGTGGTAGATGTAGAATGGATTTGGTGGATTTGGGGATGCAAAGGGAGATTATTTCCAATAGATATGAAATGGGATTGGTGGATTTGATCATATATCAACTTGGTTTGTAGGAGATGGTTGATGTCTAAACCTTAGCAATAGAAAAATCCAAAACTAAGAAAACAAAGAAGACTTTTTTTGGACTTTTAGAATTAGATTTAAGACTACAAACATGCATGTAGTATTCACAACTCTCAACAAAGAAGATACATTCACAAGCCTAATTTATTCAATAAAATATATCATCTACCAAGGATGTGGGTAGCTATGGAATGCAAGGTCATGGACCACCTATCATCATTGAGTTGCCTTGCATAAAGTTATATCACAAACCTTACCAAGAGAAAGACCTAAACTAAAAAATAAAGAAGATATTTTTTAATTTTTATTTTATTTTGAGACTTTGATTTAAGGCTTCAAGCATGCACTTGGTATTCACAACACTCGATAAATAAGATGCATTCACATGCCTAATTTATTCAATAAAAAGAGTGTCAATCTTTATGGGCCCACAAATATAATATCTACCAAGAGTGTGGGAAGCCAGGGAAAGCAAGGTCATGGATCACCTATGCACCCCTTACCTTGGTGGTCAAAGCCTTGAAAAAAGTTAGCTCTACCGCTACCACATGGAAGTACAATGTGAATAGCTTCTTTGACCTAATTGGTATCCAATACACCACAAGAAAAGATAATTTATCATATGCTTAGCTAGATTTAAACAAGGATTTCTAGGGGATATTATTGATATACCACATGGGTACATGAGGTCTAATTTCATGAAGTAAAAGGAAAATAAGTTAAACAATCAAGAGGAGATGGTAGTTCCCAATCTTCTCTTTGATTTTTATAAGATATAAAGTTCTTGAAATCTTAGCACAAAAAAATATATTTCCACTTCGAAGAGGTGTGTCTTTCAATTCACCCCCACTATTTATATCTCACTAGAATACTAGGGTTAAGGTCATCCACTTAATTATGAAATCTAAGTCAAAATCCCTTAAATTTTTTTTGATAAGATGACACTTGTTTTTTATTCTCAAGACTTCCCTAAAGCATGAGAGGAGAGCATATGCAAGTGTAACTTCAAGATTAAAATACACAAATTTTAAATTTTAAAATCCAAATTGAAATGTAGTAAATTTTAACATTAATTTCAATGATAATAACACAAGCAAAAACAAAGCATAAAAAAATGAAAATGGTCTATAGACAAGTCTTCCACAAAACATTCTTAATTTCCATGGTGATAACACAAGAAAAAACAAAGCATAAAAAATGAAAATGGTCTATAGACAAGTCTATACATCAAGATTATTAGTTTTTTTTTCAAATGTTTTTGGACAAGTGTTATTTTTTTTCCAAAATTTAATTAGAAATATCTTGTTGCACATAAAAATAATAAAAGTTCAAAAAACAAATTTATAAATTTTGACATTCTACAAACAATGTAAAACTATTAAATGATATGACAAAAAATATTAAAAAATAATAATAATAATAATTTTTTTAACTTTTATATTTTTCAAATTTTAAGTTTTGATTATTTTCAAAGAGCTACCAAAATGTATTATCCCCTCCACCTTAAAAAGTTATAAGTTCTTCAAAATTCTTAAATCAAGAGCTAATTTTCATATTGAGACTAAATGATGATTTCCTCAAATTATATCATGCATCCTTGAAAAGGAATTAGAAACTCTTAGGTCCAAGTTTTAAATAGCAAAAATCAAAGTATTATAAGTCAAGGAAATTAGAATGGCATGATTATTAGACATGTATAAAATGGGTTTTTAAATTAGGATTTTAAGATACTAATCATTATAAACAAAATATAAAATAAATAAAATGAGAATTATATAAGCATAGATTTTACATATTACACAAAATATACATGGGAAAAAAATTTCAAGTAAAAAACCTTATAAAACATCATTTTATTAAAACACTTATAAAAATAGTGTATTATAATATAGACCAAACCTAGAGACACTCCTATACATACTTCCACATGACCAATAATACCTTGAATGTGCATAGTGATATAATTCACTATAAAATCTCTAAAATCTTCCACAAAATAGATTTCTAAAAAATGTTTAGAAAAATACAAATTACAAATATAAAGTCAAATTCTAAAACTTTCTCCAAATGAACCAACCTCTACAAACTATGCCAAATAGAAAAATGGAATACAAGTTTTGCTCAAATATTATAGATGGAGATTTTTCTATAGAAATTGAATCACAAACATGAGTGCACAAGTTTTGATAGAATCACTCTAAGAAATGTGGTCTCTATAAACAATGTCAATGGCAACAAATTTATTTTAAACAAAAATATTGGTTGGAATGTATGTCCATGAATCCTCACCACCAAATCTAAATTCAATGAACTTGTCTTTCAAAGACCTATTCTTTGGATGATTTATGATATATTTGTCTTTGGGTGACTTCAATAATTATTTATTATGGTGGCTCTTACCAAACCATGTGGTGCCTATGATTTCCTTTTAAGCTATAATTTGTTCTTGTGATGTTTCTAATGCAATGGCCTATCTTAGAATGGCAACGCTCTTTTCCATGAATTTTTTCAATGAAACATTTAAAATTGAATTTTAGGAAATCAAAACTCAAAAGGTTTGAAATTGGGTGGAAACTAAGTTTTTTTGTTTTTTGTTTTTTTTTTTTAAGTTATTAATTGAAGTATTAAGTGAATCAATCATTAGAAAATAATATTCAATGATTTTTTAAAATTATGCATAGTCAGCCAAACCAAGATATAATAGAAATTTAAAATAGGTGAAAGGTGTTTCAATTTTGATAAATTAAATTTGTGATTTGAAGATATCAGGGATAGATCTATGGATATATTTAAAAACATTCTAAAGGCATCTAGGGTCTATGGGAGAAGACCAAACTTAGGGAGCCTAACAAAGGTAGTTGCACATTAGTTTTTCAAAGAGCCCAACAAACATATTTAGAGTAAAACACAAAAATTGCATATTTTAAAACTTGCAAGAGGCCTGGGAACACAGGCATTGACAGCTAGGAAAATCATTTAGGAGATCAAAAAAGCTTCATATGAATAGCTTCTACAAATCATAAAAGTTACAAAATCAAAATTAACAATCATTTAGATTGATTACAAATATATGAAGAAAATAGATTAAATAAATAAACATTGAAAATAATAATTAAAAAATTATTTATTTTAAATCAAGCAAACTTCTAATTGAACATTGCATGAATGTGCTCATGATGTGCATGTTCTCATCTTTCTTGCAAAATGACAACATTCTTGGGTGAAAAAATTAACATAATAAATTTATATGGAGAATGGATGATGTAATGATGAATAAAAAAGTTAAATTTATAGATTTTGGGGAATAGAAATGGATAGCTAAGATTAAATTTTGGATCATGAGTTTCAAGATTAGAGGAGCTAATGAGGAGAGGTGGCAAGCTTATGTTCAAGTTACAAATTATTTTAATTTTTATTTAATTTTTTATGATTATTAACTCATTTGATTGATTTATTAACAAAATTGATTAACAAGTCAATTACTTGAATGAATTAATTGAGTACATAAAGATTGTTAGGAAAATTTAACTATTTGCATGAAATAGTTAAGTGTATAGGTGTGTGAAGTGATTTGATGAAGAAGTGAACTGAATAGATTAGTGAGTAGATTGATTTAACTTATGAGTTTAAAACTAATTTTGATTTATTAATTAATTAAATGAAGTGGGTTTTTTTATATCAATTATAGTATATCAAAACAAAAACCCTTAGAGAATATGCATCATGATTCGCTTTCCTTTGAGATAATTCTGGTTATCTAACAGCATCCAAATGAAAAGTTAAATTAATTTGGTAATGAAATAGAATAGTAGTAGAATCTTATTTACGCCCTCATTTCTAGTACAATAGAAAACCAACTTGCATATGAATTTTGAAAACAATGGATTTATGAATATCTATCTTTTGTTTCAAAACAAAATAGAGTTCTATATAGTCTTTCCTTGCATTATTTTAAATGAAACATGAGTCTAAGAGTTTTATACAGATCAATCAATAGTTTTCCTTTGTTTCCTAAAATTAATTTGTAAAGAATGCATACGAGAGGATAATATTTTTTTTTGTTTTTATTCTTTGGAAATAGATGAAACTCACCACTTTAAACTTAATATAAAATAATATTGAGAAAAAAATGATTTTTACATGCCAATAAACAAGGGCTTGCTCTTTCCATTTCTACATTGATCGATATGAAACTCGTCTCTTTAAAAGTTACAATATTACCACAATATTTGAGAAAACAAATGACTTACACACCCATGAACAAGGTCTTGCTCTCCACCCTACTATAATGGCATCATGGAGCCTCGTGGGATCTAGCCATACCCCTGAATAAGGATTTCTTTGAGCTCCACAATGATAAATAGAGTCTTTTCTCATTTTTACAAATGGATAAACTAACATAGCCCCAATTTCATTCATCTAGGTTCTCTATTTTCTATTTTCAGCCATAATCCATACACTATGTCACCTTCTTACAACCAATAAACAAGGGTAAATGGAAATATGAAGAACTTATCTCTTTTATGTTAGATGAAGGGACTAAACTCTTGTATCCATCTTTCCTCTCCAAGCCAAGCCATCTTGATCACTATCTTTCCAAGGAGGTGGACTCCTCTCCTCTTCTCATTTCTTCTACCATCTCCACTTAAGTTTTCCAAGAGGAGAAGTGGGTAACACCCCACTCATTCTTCCTCTCCAAATATATAGAAGTTTCAAAAAAATTGCAACCCTTGGATGGGGAGACCTATGGAGTGTACCTCTCTCCATAAATGAAGGCCCTTTCCCCATCAATGAGAAAATGCATCTAGACAACCAGTCAATCTTTCCACCCCATCCTCTTCTCAAAATTCGTCACTCTCCATTATGAGGACTTTTCAGGGGTCAAATCATGTCCTAGGGGCACTATTGTATGCCCACTTGACCCCTACCATTATGGTATAGACCTAGTGGGTTTATTTTTGCACCCAAACCAAAAAAAATGACCAACAACTCTCATTAAAAACCCACTCAAGGTTCCATCCGAGTTTCAAACTTAGCTAGGGGTTTGCAAGACCTAATCCCCACTTGCACCTCACATGAATCATAATTGAATGCCCTCACAACCTTAGTATTCCAATAGATTAGCTCTACTTGTTTCCAGGCCCCCAAATGGGGTCAAATTTATATCCTCAAGAAGAAATCATTTGATTTGCTCTTGATGGTTCTCCCTTCTCCTGCTAACATTGTTGCCTTCCTGCACATTACCAACATGATCGTAAGTGTCAATTTTGTATCACATTAATCTGATAGTTGAATATATGTAAGGCCTCTCTTTGCATGTGACTAATACAATCTTAAAGTGTTATATATTCCTCATAAATAGATGGTTAGATATATTGCAAGCGATATGAAGATGATTGTCTAACAATAACCTTATAGTTTTACGTTATGTTATTTTACTTAATGAAGATGTATGTGCATGCGAATTATTGTATGAGATTCGAACTTATAAGATGAATTTGAAATAAGATAATTGTTGTGTCGTATTACATTGGAAGAGTAATTAGCTATGTAAATAATTCATGAATAAAGTTACAAAGATTCGATTTACAATTAATGTTGTTTATTAATATGTCTAACTGTGCTTAATTATGTTGTGCAGAAAATTAAATGAGTCGATGTGGGATTAACATTAAAGGTCGAGAAGATAACGGTGCTAGCATGAGAAGGGATAACCATCAAGTGCAAATCAAAAGACTTCTTGTTGAGGATATAAATTTAACTCCATCTGAGTCCTAAAAGCAAGTAGAGTAAATGTATTGGAGGGCTAAGGAATCAAATATGCAAATAGGAGGATGGATAAATATTGGAATCAAATCAAATATATCTTTGGGAAGTTCTAAGTGTAGCCCTATTTGACTTAGAAGGGTTTGAGGTTATATTTTTGATTGGGTGATTATGTTTGAGTAGAATCCAATTGTAGGACATGTGATGTGAGTTTGGTTGGGGTTGGAACCCTTGGTCAGGATCAAAATTCGTATGGATTCTTTTGTGGGTTTTAAAAAGGGATTATTGAGTCAGTTTCCTTGGTTTTTGAATAAGAATAGACCCCTAGGACCTATACCTATGGGTTTGGAACCTTTTTGACATGTGAACTTGTCCTTGGAGTGTGAAAAGACCCATCAAAAGTCCACATTCATGAATGTGACGAATTCAAAAGGTATTGGGGCTTGGGAAGTGTGACTTGTAACTCTCAACTTGCCACCCCCCCCCCCCAAAAAAAAAGTTCTTGGAATTGGCACAAGACTCACACATGTGTAAGCACTTGTGGGAAAGAGTGTAGGTTTGGAAGATTCCTATATACCTCAAGAAGATGGAAGATTTGGGCATTGCCCACTTCTCCTCTTGGAGAACTCTAATGGAGATAGTAGAGAATGATCAAGATGGCTTGGTGAGGAAAGAAGGTTCAAGGAGTTAGCCTCCTCATATAAAGAGATAAGTATTCTCTCCTACTACTATTTCCCTTTGTTATTGGTGGTAAGGATGTGAAATATGGAATGAATCATGGTGGAGAATGGAAGGTAGAGAACTTAGATACATTAAGTTTGTGCTATATTAGTTTTATTTCTTTGTAAAAATGAGAAAAGACTCCATTTATCATCATGGAGCTAAAATAATTCCTTGCTCGGGGGTATGGCTAGAGCCCATGAGGCTCCATGATGCCATTACGGTAGGGTGGAGAGCAAGCCTTACTAAATTGTGTATGTTATTCAATGTAATATTAAGCATTGTTACAATATTGTAGGTTAGTATTTTGTTGCAAATGAAAGGAGGAAAAGAGAAAGCCTTACTAAATTGTGTATGTTATTCAATGTAATAATAAGCATTGTTACAATATTGTAGGTTAGTATTTTGTTGCAAATGAAAGGAGGAAAAGAGCAAGCTTTAATCAACTATGTGTCTTTCATTGTATTTCCTTAAATTTGTTTTTAAGAGAGTGGAAAAGAGAAAGTTCCATTAATGTGATTTCTTCTTCCTTGACCAAACTGTATCTGTCTCGTTTAGCTTTAAAATGAATGAGCATGCACTTATCTCCATTGAATACCTCCATACTAGTTATTTCTAATGCAAATTTGGATATAATCTGAAAGTTTAAGCTTGACATTTCATACTTAATACAAAAAAGGTAGTAAGTGTCGTAGTTTGAAATATAGGGGTTGTGCAATAAGAGAAGAAATATAGTAATCTGTCAAAAGAGGGCCTTGAGAAAACTACTTTATTCCAATACAATGTGTGCTATACTAAATTTTAATAAGCTTTAGGAATGATGATCATTGTTTTATTTTCTTGGGAGCATTGAATGAATCTAATCCGTGTATGTATGTGTTGAAGCATAAAAGTTCTGCCATACAACTTTTATTTTCTTAATGTAACATCATGCTTTAAAATGAACATAAACTAACTAAATGTTATTAGTGCATAGATGGTGGAACTGGACTTCTACATTATCTGCTGAGAAAACCAACAAAGGAAAAGGGAAAAAAAAAAAGAAAGAAAGAAGGGGACCTTGCAATTGCAATGGTTCTCTGAGAATTTGCACTTCGCACCTGTAGGGCGACTCAATGATAAAATACTTCTCTTTTCACCCCTTTTAAATCAGTGATTTGCATTTTAATTTAACTAAAAAGAAATCAATAACACATCGGATATGTCTCTATATTTGGTGGTTTTGGTTCTAATGTCTAAATTTCCATTTAGTAATCAGAAACTATGGCTCTTAGATATTAATATTCTGCATTTATAAGAAAGTAACGCCTCTAATGAAGTCAATGCATCGAACCAACAAACTTAGTGTTGATACTAATAGTTTGCAGAGTAGACTCCTGGCCGCCAGTGCACTACAATGGTTTTCTTTTCTCTTTATTCTCGAAATAAAGCTAACGAAGAAGTAAGCATAAGATGTGACTTTCTCTCCTCATCCTGGTGTAGTCCTTACCCATCTATGTGGTGGTTATTCCTCACATAACCTAGTTCCTCCCAAGCTCTCAGGGCGTCTCATGCAGGGAAGGCAAAGGCCCAGTCTTTACTACTATTCTCTGAGCATGAAGGATGGCTGAGGTGCTACCCAACTTCCTCCCTTGTCCAAGTCGAAATGCAATACCTTCATTGAATGGTCACTGAATTGTTAAGGGAATCTCCTTCCTGAGAGCATAGATGCAAGGGGAAAGAAATTAATGCAAAAGAATTAGGGAAAAGAGTAAGGCAAATGAGAGTTTATCCAGGCATCCAACTGGTGGGCTCGACTCCATTTTGTTAGTATTCAGAGATTTATTAGTGTAGGATAGGATTGGTAGTTGGGTGTGAATCGAGAAAAAACTTGGCGTGAGAACAATGCCATCAATAGTAGTTCATAGTTGGTCTAGCACTGCCATCAGTCGCTGTCAAATACGGTTTGGTCACCAATGGTGTTATAAGAATTAATCATCGTTACTTAACTTGTTTTCTTACTTAGGTTTCTAATAAGATTATTATAAAATATCTTTGCAATACGTTCATGTCGCCCCATGACCTGTCCTAATTAATGTTTTTCTTAAAATCCATACACTAATGTCATGTCGTACTACCATGGCATCCTCTGTTTGGATAAATATTATCTCATTCGTTACATGTTATATACCAGCAACAACGAAATAAATACATTTATATAAAGCTATCGGTCAAATTACTACTGCCGGCGTAGACATTGAGTGGCACCTACGCAAAATGGAGATGAGGAAAATATTGTGTCAGTGTGTAGCAGCTTGTAGATGAATTTCCAATCAAACCATTAGGCACAATTTTTTAGGCTCTGTCACAATTATACCCTGCGTTGTACCATTCAGATGAGTGGGTGAAAGAAACAGAAAAGTCTTCCTACTAAATTTATTGCCCCCCACTTGTCTGTGCCGGAAAGTCATTTGTGTTTGATCTTTTGATAAATAAGGTAACAAAGCTAAATGCCAACATAATCAATATTCGTGACTGGGCATCTCGGTTGGGAATAAAATTATGGTCAGTGATAAAACAGTGTAACGCTAATCTAATAAACTATAATTTTTCTGCAATATTAAAAGTAGCAACGCTCTAACCATTATTAAACGCTCATGCATGGAAAATTAGAGTTCCATTTTTCCTTTTGTCATAATCAATCTTAAACTGTGTTGCAGGTTTACCGTCCTAAAAAAAAAAAAAACAAGGTTAGTAATGTTCTGTTACCAATATTAACACTTAATTTGCCCTATCTGTTTCTGTGCAGGAGCCTCGATCTCCAAGTATGACGGCCTCCCTCCATGCTTCACCTCCATTTTCGGCACTCCCATCTTTCCTTTTATCATCGCCTCTTTAAAAATAAAAATAAAAAAAATAACATGCACAGAAATTACCTTCATCGTGCAAAAAAAAAAATAGAGAATGGATAAAGGGGGAGAGCGTAGAAGGAATTAGGGTCGTCTTTGAATATAGTTTTAAACTTTATTATAATCTTTCTTGCATAGGAATGCATCCTACCACTAAGTCTTAAGACGTGTAAGGGAAAAAGAATAAAAAAATAAAATATCAATGAATAAATCTGTTGCTCCCAAGGTAAATCCTTTCCCATGTAGGGCTCCACATTCTATTTTCTTTAAGAAGCCCTTCCTAAATATTATCCCATTCTCTTTAAATCATTTAAAGAATTTAGAAGGGAATCTTTCCCACTTTCCCGTGAAGGTAGGGAATTATATTAACTATAACTAAAAAGATTTTCTCAAAGGAAAAGAAGAGAAAGGATTAAGAATTAGGTTTTCTGTAGGAAGTTCTCTTATTTATTGATGTTATTACTTTCTCTAGCAAATAAATTTAATATATATGGGTAAGTAAAGTTACTCATTATTTATAGTATCATATAATTAATCTAAATAAAATTTATATGGGATGACTATTGGTGTCAATAATGATGTCATATCTTTAATCGTACTATTAATATTATGGTTGTTATAAAAATGTTATTTTGTGAATATTAGATAATCATAGTGTATTTGTGATGGTTGGGAGATATCCAAAATAATGGTGTGATGGTATCATATTAATGGGTATAAAGGAAAATTTTATTTAAAAAATAATAATCATATTGATAACCAAAGCAATGTTGAGATCTATAGTAATAATCTGTATTGTAAGAAAATTAGGTGTATTGAGATTAATATAAAAGTACTATTGTTGTTATTAATATTAGTTCTAATCCTCATGTTCTTAATGTTAGTAACGAAGCAATGTTGGTATTGAAATCCAAGTTGAGCATTGTCAATAGAATAGAAAACTATAATTACATGAAGGATTAAAGGGGTATATTTTTAAATTTAGCATAAATAATTCATAACGATAATAGTTGATAAGTTATGTCTGATGCAGTGATTAGATGTTGATTTAAATGCACAATGTTAATCATAACCTTGATAATTAAAATGCATATTAAAATTAATGCTACCTGAGGAAATATTACAGTTATGGAAGTTAGATTTTTTAATTTATTTTTACTTGGGTAATAGTAATTTTATTGTGGGATCATTTAAACAATATCTATATCATTAAAATTATAGTCGAATATCTAGTAATTTCATTTAAGAATTAACTATTGACAGATGGTCATTAAGGACTAGGATTACGAAATAAATAAATAAATAAATAAACAATTTCATTTATGGACCACTAAATAATAATGATTGTTAAAGTATATGGTTAAGGCGTAGCATCAATTGATACTCTAATATTGATCGACATTTCTCAATGAGTATTGTTGATTAATCATGATAACACCTTATTAGTTAATGGACCACCATGCGTATATGTATACGATTGAGTTGTTTGGTACAAAAGTTGTATCCATAGTTGATCAATACTGTGTGAAAAAAAAAAAAAAAATTGGTTGAGTTTTATAGTGAAAATTTTTCGGCATGACAATATACTAAGCTTTAACTATATAATAATCCATTTAGAATTTCAATTTGTATTACAAGGTATATGAGTGCATTCCACCTTCATGGTAGTGACAATAAAACATAATGTCAAAATGATATGCAAGAATTTTTCCAAAAGATCACCTTGTTTATTATCCATGATATATTTAATCATCAATTCAAGAAAAACATATAACAATTATGGTTGTATCAAGTACATAGGAGGCGAGGTCTTACATCCCCCTCCCCTTAGCTCAAACTTCCTCTTGGAAGTCGTTAAGGTTTGGAAATATAATAATCAATATAGAAATGCACATAAATCTATTAACATATTAATTACTTTTCTTCTTGATGAATCAATTAAAACATTCCACTATAAGCACATATTAAAAACATCTCTTGCATGAATCAACATCTAAATACATAAAACAAAATTTCTCATCATAAAACATGCGATATAATCACAATATGACAAATTCTAGTAGCCTTCCCTGTGGTCAACATTCTCGAATAAAAAATTATATTAAACCAACTTATATCCAAACAAATTAACATCCTTGGATACCCTCCAAGGTTCCCAGTTTGGATCATAGACATCACTCATGATGTTAGAAATTATTTTTGTTCCAATATCAATTCACGTCTCAAGAAAAGTAGTCCCAATTTATTTGTCACTTTCTTTCATTAATTATAGTATATCAAAACAAAAGCCCTCAAAGAATATGGTTCTGATACCTGATCAAGATGGCTTGGCTTGGAGAGGAAAGATGGATACAAGAGTTTAGTCCCTTTATCTAACATAAAAGAGATAAGTTCTTCATATTTCCATTTACCATTGTTTTTTGGTTGTAAGAAGGTGACATAGTTTATGGATTATGGCTGAAAATAGAAAATAAAGAACCTAGATGAATGAAATTGGGGCTATGTTAGTTTATTCATTTGTAAAAAATGAGAAAAGACTCCATTTATCATCGTGGAGCTAAAAGAAATCCTAGCTCGGGGGTATGGCTAGAGGCCACAAGACTCCATGATGCCATTTTGGTAGGGTGGAGAGCAAGACCTTGTTCATGGGTGTGTAAGTCAATTTGTTTTCTTAAATATTGTAGTAATATTGTAACTTTTAAAGAGATGAGTTTCATATCGATCAATGTAGAAGTGGAAAGAGCAATCCCTTGTTTATTGGCATGTAAAAATCATTTTTTTCTCAATATTATTGTATATTAAGTTTAAAGTGGTGAGTTTCATATATGTCCAAAGAATAAAAACAAAAAAAAATATTATCCTCTTGTATGCATTCTTTACAAATTAATTTTAAGAAACAAAAAGGAAAATTGTTGATTGATCTGTATAAAACTCTTAGACTCATGTTTCATTTAAAATAGGTAATGCAAGGAAAGAATACATAGAACTCTATTTTCTTTTGAAACAAAAGATAGATATTCATAAATCCATTGTTGTCAAAATTCATATGCAAGTTGGTTTACTATTGTGCTAGAAATGAGGGCATAAATAAATTCTACTGTTGTTCTATTTCATTACCAAATTAATTAACTTTTCATTTGGATGCTATTAGATAAGTGAAATTATCTCAAAGGAAAGGGAATAAAAAAACTAAGGGAAGAAAGCTCTAATTGTTGGGAATGCTATTGTAGACCCTAAATCTGCATTTTGCTCAAAAACAAACAAGCATGAGGATTGTTAGTTAAATCAAGCAAATCATATATAGAATCCATATGAAATATTGAATCATGCTTCATAATGCAATCCAAACAACAAAATATTAACTAAACTAAGTGAAAGCACAAAGAAGCAAGAATCCAACTCTATCTCATATTGGATTGGTGTCACATGTGCTAGTGACCC
This sequence comes from Sequoia sempervirens, assembly GCA_007258455.2. Classification (NCBI taxonomy): domain Eukaryota; kingdom Viridiplantae; phylum Streptophyta; class Pinopsida; order Cupressales; family Cupressaceae; genus Sequoia; species Sequoia sempervirens. The sequence continues at coordinate 15,421,308 of VDFB02109042.1, forward strand.
TTTCCCAATCCTTGATTGATAAGCTTAGATGCTGATGATGCAATGGAAATGCTGAGCAAAATTAGTTCTCAAGGACAATAACTTTGCATATGCTTTTTGGATGAAATTGTGGAGGTTAGAAGTGGATGAACAAAATCGGCTCTCAAACCAAGAGAGTGACTTCAGACAAAGATTCGAGGATTTGCTCAAAAGATGAAGCACCTATTTAAGCCAATAAGATAAGGCCACTTGTCAAGTGGTGATTGGTTGATGTATGTGCAAGATTTGGGAAGAGTGCCCATGAGAGGGAAAATTTGAATTCAAATTTGCAATGAATCTTTGAGTTTGACCTTTGGAGGACATGTAGAGACATGTAAGGCCTCATAAATGCTCTGTTGGGGTGTACATGTCACTTGGGGAGATTCAAACTTGAAGGAATATTCTCCTTTATGCCAAGTTGAAAATAAAGATTTTGATAAAATCAATTAAATGCAATTTCGCTGTGCAAGTGGCCAAATCTAGAGAATGCAAGTGGGTGAGATTGTTGAATCGAGGATTAATTAGCTAGGATGATGATTAAGCAGATTTGACCACTTTGACTTGATTTAGGCATTTAAATCAAATCAAAGGGAGATGAATAATTCTCTGAGATTTAATTAAATAAATGATTGATTTATTTAATCAAAGAGATGATGATAGGATCAAGTTTGATTTATTTGTTTTAAGTTGATGAATTTACCCTGATGAATGGATGAGTGTGATTTTGATCAAATGCATAATGCTAATTTTGCGTGTTTACAACTATACACCCATAATTTTAAGTATTCTAAACCGTAACGTGGCAAGGGGATTATGTCACATGCAGGCCCTCAAATCTGAGAATATATATATATATATACATAAAGTTGTGATGATTGTGTTGGAACCACATTAAAATGTGGGCATGACACGTCTATTTAAAATTTCTTGGGTCTTCCAAGGTTACTACTCTAGGGTAAGGTTATAGATTGGGGGAAATATTTAATCTAATGGTATTGAAGTTCGATTAAGAAGTAACCTATTGGAGGTGTTCAACTCCTAGTATGTTTAGACAGTGGTGGTAGATTGATTTAAGCACTAAAAAAAAATTAGTTGGGTTTTTCTAGCGAAAATTTTGGGCATGACAGGTGAAGTGATTTGATGAAGTGAACTGAATAGATTAGTGAGTAGATTGATTTAACTTATGAGTTAACTAATTTTGATTTATTAATTAATTAAATGAAGTGGATTTTTTTTTATATTAATTATAGTATATCAAAACAAAAACTCTCAGAGAATATGTATCATGATTGTATTTCTGAGATCAACTAAGTGTCATACACGATAAAAAAGGATTATGATTTTTACAATTTCTTTATATATAGTATATTTATCACTTATAGTGGTTTTCATGTAGGGAGATTAAAGTCATTTCAGATTTCACTCGTGTTGTCAATGTCATAGAATCCCAATGGAGGGTCTTTATTAGAAACATTTGAGTTAGATCTAATAATTTCAAATGTGATGTCATCGTCCATATTATCATGAAATCTAGGTCCATGTAGTCTCAGGTCTTCTTTCAGAGTCTTTACGCTATATTTATTAGTGTGTTTCCTTTGAAAAGCGAGGTATTCCTCTCTAGAGGACCTGCTATTTTCTGATTTGAAGGGATAGTGTCTTACATATTTAATTTCCTCTTCTCAGATTTCTACTTTGCCTTCCTTCAATAGCTTGGAAAATTTTGTCTTTGATATCTCCAATGCAACAGTAACTTGCATAGAGACATTGAAAAAAATGAGTCTTCTAGTAGTCTCGGTAAGAACTCTCATCCTGCCTTAAAAAATTTCTTTGTTTCTTGCTTTCCAAATGGTTCATAAAATTTCAGTTGACAATATTAACCAAGATAGATTCAATGACATATCAAAACCTTCTATTTCAACAACAATTATTTATTTCATTTTACTATTTGCTAATCCTTCCCATCCTTTCAAATCTTAGCAAAACATTGTCCATATTTCTTTAGCATATAGACAATAAAAAAATGTGCTTAATACTTTCATATTTTCTACATAATGTACAAATATCCAAATTTGAAACATGAAATGCAACAAGTAATTTTTGTAACATAAACAACCATTTGAAGCTAGCTTTTTTTGGTTCCCACACTATTCCAGTTCCATTTGAAATTTGTTTTCCAATATTTTTTATCTTCCTCAAAATTCCATTGGCAATTGACATGGTCAATCACAACATTAGAGTTAGTTAGAGATTTGTAGATTATTTTTGGGTTTAGATTGGAGAGATTTGTACCATCAATCCAATTGTAACCTTCTAAAGAGTTATAGGTACCTTTAGTATAGAAATTCATGTTATTCTCGATGAACTAGATGTTATTAAAGGCCTTTTTTATCATCGAGTAGGTTATCCACTGAGAGGGTGGGAGTCCATATTCAGTGGATATGACAAGCCAAACTTTGAGCTAGTCATTCTCTAAAAAATCATTATAACATTATAATCCCTTTTTATTCCATGCTTTGGCAAAGCAGCCTTGTAGCAGAGCCAGTGGTTTTCCCGAATGGGTTAAATTCCACCATGGTGAGGATTTGAGACATATTTTTCCCTACTCATTGTCTTTTCTTACCATCAATCTTGTTGTCTCCCAAGGTTTCCAAATGGTTTTGAAAACATTTGATTCATTGGGAAACAGAGAAATATCCAAGGAGGAGATCCCTTAATGGGATATTTTCCAATTTTTAGTGTTTTTGGAACCGCTTTCTTTATATTATTCTTTAGTAAAAATTTCCAAGGTTCGTTACCATTCTCCAATTTAAGAATCCATTTTACAGCTAGGGCAATACCTTGTTTTACAGGTCTTTTATGTTGGTGTAAATAGGTATTTTCCCTATCTAGTCTTATCTAGGTCCTATTTACATTGTTAAGTCCACTTAGGTCTTAGGATGGGATCTTTCTAGTTAAGCATTAGTTGTCACTTATCTTATCTAGTTGGATTTTATTTAATGCTTGTGTCCTCAACTATTCAATATTGTCTCACTTCATTTAATTATGAAACAACCATTTAACATTGGTACATCATCACCATTGCCAATATAAGCAAGGCTTAATATGTACATTGTAGTTCAATTTAGTTAGCTCAGATAATTTTTAATTGTGTAAGTCCAATATATCACTGCAATCTTGAGTATTGCATATTGGCCATATCTTGCATGATCCATTGTTGTAATTTCATGCTCTTGCTTTTGCCTCTTGTAGAAGGTTGTTTTGTGTTTTTACAGACGATCTTGCAGGCTTGAGTCCTTGAGGGACTCTAACATGGTATTAGAGCTTCAAAATTGCAAAACCCCTTCTTAGATCTGAGGTTGATTCAAGCTTGAGTAATCATAATGTAATCAATGAGTTTTAGTGTAGTTAAATGATGTTAATGACCTCATTATTAAGGTTAACATTATTAATAAAAAAAATATTAATATTAGTATGAGATAAAAATATTAATACTTTATTCCATTAATCATAACATTAACACTATTGCAATTCAAGATTAATATTAGTATTATTTACGTGGTTAAATGCGAGTAGTATTAGCGATGTATGTTTGGGGGTAAACATAAGTAATAATTTGATTTTTATTTTGATGGAGTTGTCACTAAGTAATAGTTTGACTATTGGGTTACTGGGTGGATGATAGCGTTATTGTTGAGGTTCAAGTGTGAATTTTGTAAAACAATGTTATAAATGTAATAATCATACTAGAAGTAATATTAATCGTTATTTATTAATCATAACCATTGGTAATAGTATTATGAAGTGGTAAGGAAATATATCAATACTAATACTTGTGAGATAAGATTATTAGTAAGTGAAATAATAAACTTTGTAAAGAAGTGGTAGGAATCAAGAGAATAATAATGTTTATATCCTTAGAATATATATGTATATACCTGTCTTAAGGTTGACAGGGATATTAATAAACACACTAATAAGTGTATTGATGATAATGTACCTGCTCTTGTTGGGACCAGTGACAAGTATTGATAATGGGAATAACATTACCATTATAGGGGTATAATATTATCAATGAGATCTAGAGTTAAGTGGAAGTTATTGGAAGTGTTGATAACTGTAAATAATAGTACTATACTAAGGAGCCATAGCATTAATGATAAGTTAATGAAAGCAAATGATAGTCTATCCAACTATTTTTGGAAAAACCATAATGATTTTAATAGAAG